>BLBF01000041.1:10276579-10290992 GCA_015471245.1 Laticauda colubrina | reverse complement strand
AGTCAGGGTGCATAGTTCAGTCTTTATATGTGTCTTATCTGCCAGGCGTTTGGTTCTGGTAATTAGTGTTTTTGCTACGGAATTTATCTGTGCTGGGTGATGGTGGGATTGGGCGTTGAGGTAGCGGTTGGTGTGTGTTTTCTTTTGGTATATGGTGTTTCCCAGTGTGCCATCTTTTCTTTTGTAGAGTAGTACATCTAGGAATGGTAGTTGTTTGTTTATTTCCGTTTCCATGGTGAACTTGATTTTGGGGTGTGTGTTGTTTAGGCGTGTTAGGAAATTGTTTAGGTTTTCTTTTCCATGGGGCCAAATCACAAATGTGTCATCATATATATCTATGGTTTTTTTTAAGTTTTCATGGTACTTACATGTGTGCTGTTCAGCTTCCTTCGGGTATTATCCCACGTCATTGTAGTGCTTTTAATGTTGCTTTTAAAGTTGTAGCAATGTTTCAGCAGAATCTCATCTTTCATCATCAGGCTTCTTTATGGAGTTTGTATGTGGGTCAGGATCTCACAGCCGTTGGTTTTAAATTTGAGGCTAACCTACTGCTATGGCAGGATGTTTTTTTCTACATCCTGATTGGTTGGGAGTCTTGGTCTGTGTTTATTGGACTTTGAGTTTGTTTGATTGGTGTTTCTGGTTTCTTCTGTCTGTTTTGTGGCTTTGATTGGCTGGCAACACTCTGCTCCTGTACTGGAGGCTTTAAAAGCACTACAGTGACGTGGGATAATACCCGAAGGAAGCTGAACAGCACGCACGCACAAACACACACACACATATAATTTAAAAATCAAATCAATTAAAAAAAACAAGTAGAAACATTTTAATATCATAACCTCACCACCCCAGACACTGGGCCTCACCTAATGCTCATCACCATAAAATATAATTGTCCATACTTTCATACATTTAGTTAAAGTTAAAGCCATTTCACACATGCAACTCTTCTCTTGACTTGGACACCCAAAACACTTTGCCAATCTTGAAATTCTTATGAGTTAGATTTAAAAACTATTATATATATGGTTTTCAAAATACTCCCACTTTGATCACTTCTGGAAGTATCAGAACAAACCTTTTCCAGATAATGTTTTGGGTATGAGGTCATCTTTTTAAGGTTTATAGATTGGTTCTTTCGGCTTGGGTATTTTTAAAATATTTTTAATTTTCTGTTATTTATCTTTACTCAAATTGTGGATGTTTCTGTTTATTTTTTTCTTTCACTATACTTTTATCTTTTGAAACCATTGGGAGTCCTTTGAGTTTGTGGTGGTGTATAAATATGATAAATAAATAATCATCAATTTTGTTGATGTTAATAGGTGTGTTAAACAGGATGTCATTGTTGCAATATCTAATTTTAGAAGCCAACATTTTAGAAGCTAACATAGTGAGATAATGAGTCATTATTCATTCAAAGGAAATGGTTTACAATATTGTACGGAGTATTTTTCAGCCATTTTGGATTATGTCCTTGAAGTGTTTTTGTAAAAACAAAATCAAATATCAAACATACTTTATTCACTAATCGAGTTTTTCATCATTATTATTTGAAAAGTCATGAAATGCCACTGCACAATATTCTTTGTCTATTTCTTTCAGTAAAATAATGTATAATCTACTTTCAAAATCCCATTGGATCAGGCCAGCAAAGGCAAAGGTTGAAAATCATTTTTATTCTTTCCAACCTAACAGAATATTGGAAATAAATTTATGTAAAATGGGTCAAGGTCCCATCTGTCCATAGGCAGGATAACTCTATGAAAGTTAAACAGAACATGAATGAATGTGGTATGTTAAGAGAAACTGAAAAAAGAAATGTCGTGTTTAAAAAATGGACTGGAAAGAAATAGGGGCTGCAGAGACAAAAAGAGTACAGGAAAAAGAACCCCCTCCCCAATCATTCTTATGGAAGACACAGTTGGGTGGTGGGTTGGGATGCTGCTTTCTAGCCTCCCTTTTTCCAGGTTACATGACTTGAGGCAATGTTGTTACAAAGAGGTTGGAAAGAAATTCCCAATCTATTTTCTGCCAGTTTTTGCCACCTTGTTTCTTCATTCTTCTTTTTAATTGTCCCATGAATTAATTAATCAGGGAGTGAAATCAACCGCACAGCTCTGAACTGATAATGAAGGTCCTTTTCTTGAATCCTTGCAGGTGAATGAAAATTATCTAGGAGACTGAAGATTCCCATGCTATCCCCCATCTATCAAATGCATAGTAACTAATAAAACATTCTATAAATAAAATAAAATGTTGATTGTCAGTCAAACAATTTCCTATCATTTGTCATGGGTTGAAAGGGAGCTGAGGAAGAATAGAATCCCCTCACAATAGTAGTAGATAACAAAAGTTTTCCACCTAATAAAGAATTGCACCGCCAAAATACTTCCTGGCTCCACTAAGTCATATCTATCAATTTCTGATAAGGACAGGAATATTACTTTCTGATGCTCACATCACATTAAGCCCATGTCACACTGAACGATGCAAAGAGGATGTAAAATGGAGAAAAAAGCTTGCCATCCGTTGGTTAACACAATGTACTCACTGCCTCTGTTTTGCTTCCTCTCTATCCGTCCAGCATCCGTTTATTGACATTTCATCCGCTCCAAAAGTTTTGGGCTGCCCAAAACTTTTGCACGGAAAATGTATCCAGTTCGTCCGTTCTGCGTCCGCTACGCATCCGCTACGCATCCGCTACGCATCCGCTAGGCATCCGCTATATCCGCTAGGCATCCGCTGTGCATCCGCGCAACTCTCATCCGCTCGGACGCAGGGAGGAAGCGGAACGGACGTGGAACGGATGCAGAACAGATGCAGAACGGATGCAGCATGGAAACAAAGCGTTTAAAATGGAAAAAACGTTCGCAGATGGGACCTATCTCGGATATTAAGGATGTCTAGAGGATGCCTAGAGGATGCCTAGAGGATGCCTACCGGAAAACCTATATTTCCTAAAAAAAGGGGGAGCAACTCATCTGCATCTCACTTTCAGAACAGCAGCCCAGCGGTGCAAACCTCTGCAGCCTTCATCTGGCTCTTCCTCTTCCACAGCATCCAGTCATGTCCACCGTGGATTGTAACAAAGTCCTTTCAGCAGCCACCATCGTTCTGCAACAGTGCGAAGCCATCTGCAGGCTCTGTGAACTCTACTGCGAGAAGAAAAAGAGGCAGCCAAAAAGAGTCTGGATCTGAAGATGGTTCACCAGAAGAGCAGAGGACGGACTGTACAGCAAGCTGATGGTGGTGCTCAGGAACGAAGACACTCGGGCGTTCCAGAACTTCATGAGGATGCCGCCAGCCATGTTTGACGAAGTTGTGCAGCGGCTGACACCCAGGTTGACCAAGCAGAGCACCAGCTTCCGGCCCAGCCTGGAACCTGGGCTCAAGGTGGCACTCAGTCTGTGCCACCTGGCCTCAGGGACCACCTACAGGAGCATGCAGTACGGCTGGAGAGTGCCATCCAACACCATCAGCATTGTGGTCAGAGAAGTGGTGCAGGCCATCATCGAAGAATACAAGGAGGAGCTCCTCCAGTACCCCTCCACTGAAGAAGGATGGAAGAAAGTTGCAGGGCAGTGGTATCAGAAGTGGAATTTCCCACACACCATTGGAGCCATAGATGGCAAGCACATGGCCTGCAAATCTCCAGCCAACTCGGGGTCCACTTATTTCAACTCCAAGGGCTTCTTCAGCATCATCCTCTTCACCAAGGTCTATGCTGACTACAAGTTCATGTACATCGATGCTTCAGGCAACGGCTCATCTTCAGATGCCCAGGTATACAATGCCAGTCACCTCAAAGAAGAACTGGAACACAACCTTATCGTGGGCTTTCCAGATCCAGAACCCCTGCCCAACGACACACAAGATGTGCCCTACTGCATTGTGGGGGGATGACGCCTTCTCCCTCACAACCTACCTCATGAAGCCCTACACCTCCAGACTCCTCACCCATGAAGAGAGGATCTTCAACTACAGGCTGTCCAGGGCAAGGCGGGTGGTGGAGAATGCCTTTGGCATCCTGGCCAACAGGTTCCAGTTACTTCTCATCACCATGCAGCATTGCCCAGAGACTGTGAGAAGGATCATGGAAGCTTGCTCCATCCTGGACAATCTCATGCGCACCCGCTACGCAGTCTTGCAGAACAGGCTTGTGGACCTCCAATAAGGCAGTGGGGACATGGAGCCTGGGGAATAGAGGCAAGGGCAAAACCTGATCGGCACTGAGGATGTGCAAGGCCCCAAAAGAGCCTCATATGAAGCAAAGAAGCAGCGCAACCTCCTGAGACACTGGTGCAACTCCCCAGCTGGAGCAGTGGAGTGGCAAGACAGGATGGTATATGCTTAATGGATGCTTCCTTCAGTCTGTCTCATCACACGGATGAGATTGGGCCATGTATGTTTGGTTGGCCTACAATGAACAGGGCGTTTTATAAAGAGTTGTGTTTATGTTGACATGTGTGGATAATTATTACATTATTATTGACAATAAAGGGCCATAGGTGTGGCACCTGGGAGGGTGGACCATACAGTCCCACTATGCTTGCACTGGAGGTTTATCTATCCCACTGCTATCCTAACCCATCACATAACTATTACCCATACCACAGGTATCCTAACTCATCCCAAAGCTATCCTTACCCATCCTACAAGCATGCAAAGGCTTAAACCATTTCTAAAAGTTTCCACCAATACTTTATTAAAAAAAAGAAATGAAGCCAGTGTGTGAATCATAAATAGACTTTATTAGCAAGAAGTTATAAAACAGAAATGAGTCTCTGGCACTCCTCTTGGTCGCTCAGTCTCAGGGGTGAAGAGTCCAGGTGCTGTGGATGTGGCTGGTGCTGGAGTGCTTGTCATCAGCTCCTCCAGAAGCAGAAGCAGCAGAAGCCCCAGCCCCAGAAGAGCGAGCCCATGCTGCAGAAGCCCCAGCAGAACCAGAGTGAGGGCCAGGGGGCGGGATGGTAGCCCTGTCCCTCTTGCAAGGGCTGGCAGCAGATGCTTGAGGCTTGCTGTGCTTCTGTATGGTTGTGGGGTTGCTGGCTGGCAGGGAGGCTGGCAGGAACCAAGGCTGGCAGGAAGGGAGGCAGGGAGGCAGGCACCAAGGCTGGCAGGAAGGCTTGCAGGGAGGCAGGCACCAAGGCTGGCAGGGAGGTAGGCACCAAGGCTGGCAGGGAGGCTGGCACCAAGGCTGGCAGGAAGGCTGGCAGGGAGGCAGGCACCAAGGCTGGTAGGAAGGCTGGCAGGCAGGCACCAAGGCTGGCAGGCAGACATGAACCAAGGCTGGCAGGAAGGCAGGCAGCAAGGCTGGCAGGCAGACTGCCTGGCAGCAAGGCTTGCAGGCAGGCTGGCAGCAAGGCTGGCACCAAGGCTGGCACCAAGGTTGGCAGCAAGGCTGGAAGCAAGGCTTGCAGGCAGACATGCAGGCAGTGCAGGCAAGGCAACCAATCCATCTGGCAGCAGGTCTTTCCTCTGAATGGCGACCTGCTTCCGAGCTGCTTCCATTATATCCGCGGGGCTGACGCAATGTATCCTCCCCCCATGCACAATTAACGCCAGGCATCCCTTAGGCTTCTGCTGTGCATCCGCTGTGCATCCGCTTCATCCATTCCGCGTCCGCTGTGCATCCGCTGTATCCGTTCCGTGTCTGCTTTGCTGAGGCCCCCCGGAAGCCCAGCGGATGTGCCATCCGCTCCCATCCACTTCCATCCATTGGGCTTCCATTCTGCATCCGCTTTGCATCTGCCCTACGTCCTCCCCGCGTCCGTGTTATCCACTCCGGTTATGCAAATTTTTGCCCCTTTTGAGAGCGGATTACAACGGAAGGAACATTTTGCTCGTCCGTTGTGTCCTTTTTGCATCCGTTGGGCAGTGTGACATCGGCTTTAAGTATATTTAGTTTATTGTTCAGAGCAATTATTTCTATAACAAAACATTTTCAGTGGCTGATACCAGGTGCCTGTTGATAATCAAGGAGCTAAGCTAATAGGAAATCATATTCCTTAAATTCTTAAGATTCCAGAATTTTAGAAATCTCACCTGACTGTACATCAAGAAAATAACTTGAGTAAAATATAGCTGAAGTTCTTAATACTCTGGCAAGTCATGTAAATTATTGTGCCCCAAAACTACCTCTTAAACTTAAAGGATCAACCCTAGACATTAACTCACATTCAAAAAATACAAAGGGAATTTCTGAAGAGATGTTTGCTTAGGTTCATCCTTTAATGAACTACCAGTAGTAGAGCAGACTACCCATTTATATGTCAAATACCTTACTGGATTTCATACCTAGATATTAAGTGCTGTGTGATCTCACCCTGCATCTCCAAATTAATCAGATACTCACCCGTCAGCACATCTTTCTTAAGAACTACCTTGCAAGGGAAGGGTGCTCATTGCTACATCTGCATAAGATTGGAAAAAATGGAATCTGGGACACAGAATTTTTAAATTAGTTTAAAATGTCTGCACAGTGTTTCCTTCCTTTTATAAAAATAAACTATATTATATACATATACATATGCATGCTGAATATATGTTCAGCATTTTAAAAATAGAATCAAAGGATTCAGTGCTTTAAGTTGTGTATAACTGATGTGTTATAATAGATGATTGCATAAGAAGCCAGATATAGCAAATGCCCTATCTTTTAATTGGATCACTTTTTCCTTCTTTACTTTTTCTATCTTTCTTCTTTTGATTTGCATTCCTATTTAAAAGTTATACTATAAACCAAATTATAGTAATCATGGACAGTGCAAGATTCCAACAAGAATTTTATTTCAGAATATATTACTAACAAGCTTATTTATTACTCATAAATCTTGCCTTATTTATATATTTTGCTGCCCTTTATATAAGCAAGATAGCAGTAAAACATATATACATACATACATACATACATACATACATACATACATACATACATAAATACTGTCATGCCCTTGTCAGAATCTGATTTGGAGAGGAGGCCAAACAGCTGACAAGGAGTGGGAGTGTGGCTCCGTTGGCTGTGGAAGAAACTGGGGAAGGGCAAAGGCCAGATGGGCAGAGCAGGGGAGTAATAGAGCAAGGGAGAGGGAATTCAGAACCACCCCCTCTTCATCCTAGAGCAGGCAGGGAGGAACAGAGAAGGGAGCAATGTGAGTTGCTTGGCTTATGGGCCTGGAAAGGGCCCTGATTCCCTTCATTAGCTGCAGCTGGGAACATAGTGTTTAAAAGGGGAAGCTGCATGTAACAAGCTATTGGGAGCAAATTGTGAATTTATCTAGTATCATTGTGGCTTATCTGTGTTCCTGGTGTCTTCCCAACTGTATGAGTTTTGCCATCCTTTCAAGTCTAAAAGTCCTTCTCCTGCCCTGTCAAGTTAATTACTGCAGCTTAGTTTGTTTGGATTTTTAGTTACAGTCTGTATGTATGTTGTTTTGGACTGAATTTTCTCCATTTAAAGGCTGTTCCTGTGATAGTTTTTCTCCAGCTGAAGGTAACCTGGACATTGGGAACAAAGTTGGAGATAATAAAGGGACTCTTCTTGCTTATTTGACTGTATTGCTTTTGTGTCATGCCCCAGGTGAACACACATACATTGAATGAATGACTCTGAATCAATGAATCAATGCATGAGATGCCATTTGGAGACTAAATAGGTTTATTTCAAATAAGCATGTATATTATGTACAGTACAGAAATATTTATTTGCATACTCTTTGCATTAGACAATGTTTAACAGCATACACATTTTGCCCATACAATGTCAATCTATATGGAGAGAATGCATCCTGTGTTTCTGAACTTTAATATTATCAGACATAAAACTTTAGAAACCCAGTTTTCATACAAATCAGCTAGAACAATACATCTACTTCATAGCATAGCAGACTATTTTTCACTCCTCAAAATAGCAAAAAAATAATAATGCTAATTTGCAAGGAAAGCTGACAGAGGACTTCTAGAAAGGGGCTTTAGGTATGCATGCAGCCTCAATTCAATGGTCACCCACTGTAATAAATGTATTCTGCTATTCTAGAATATGATCTCTACAAAGAACCTCTGATATATGAACAATACATTAAGCCTTAATGATGGAGAGCTAGCATATCTTGTTTTCTGCTCTTCACCTGTCCATCTTTCAGTTACCATATGGATGTATTCTTGTACTTTTTTACGGTTTTATTGTTCTAGTAATTTACTTCTGTTTGTTTATACTGTTTTAATTTCTTTCTTTTTATTGTTGTGAGCTGCCTAGAACAACCCAACAGAGAGATGTCAGCAAATAAATTTAACAAATAAAACACATAAATTTAAAAAAATCTACTGATATCCTTTTGCAATCATGGAGTTAGAAATTACCACGATATTGATTTTTTTTCTTCCTTCTATAAAACTTCTATTAAATATACTTATTACCTATGGGCCTCACTTATTTTGTTCTTGCAAATTCTTGGAATTGCCAGTCTCAGCAGAACCTGTGGTTCTCAAGCTACAAATCATTTCCTTTCTTGGAATGTGTTTCTTAGCAAAGATGCCTATATAACATATATTTTTTTCAGACAATACTTAGAATTACATTGTTGTTAAATGTGTAAAATATCAAGCTTTTTCTTACAATCCCAAGGAACAAAGAAGACCGTTGGAATACTATTAAAGCTAAATCGGTTAGCAAAAAAGGAGGGTGAGCTAGAATATAAATATGAATTAAGTATAGTATTTCAGAAAGCAGTCCAAGTGTGAAGTACTTCGGGCAACAGAATTAAAAATGTAAATTGAATACCTTTAACCATGGACTGGGAGACAGTTTCTGCTTCTCTAATAATGGGTAACACAAGACATGCACAATGAATGCAATGGTGTTTTATTGGTGTTTTCAATAAGCTGATATTTTCTTGGATAGGAAACTTTGGGGAGTAAGCAAGTTAAGATGAAGACTATTATTTAGAAGTCTTGTATCAATAATACATTTTAAAAAAATTCTGCCACTAATGCAGACACTAGTTGAATGTTGAAACAAATCAAAATCTAAGTTTGAAACAAATCAGAATCCAAACATTCATACAAGATGGTAAGTTTAATATATTAAATAAGAACACACTTAAACACCCATCAGTTTATTCCCATTCAGATAAATGGCATTTTGCAGACTACAGAAAGGGAATAAAAATAGTATTTTTATTAAATGCAGAAATTAAATGCAAGATACAAGAAAAAGAAAAGAAAAATAGCTAAAACTACTTTACACTCACAATACCTTTCCATAACTTTTTATCCTCATAAACCTTCCTTGCTTTCATCATATTCACATACCTTTTCATGTATTGCTTTTGTTTAAAAAAATCTTACCTCTTTCAGGATTTGATTAACTTTATTGAGCACTTTCTTAGCCTTCCTTTTCTTCCTAGTGTTTTTCTTATTCCAACATCATAAAAATACAATACAATCTAAAATAAAATAAACAAAATATTTTTTTTAAAAAAGTATAAATGTTGGCAACGGACCACTCAGTTCATAACATGTACAGAGACTAATTCAACAAGAGGGTCTTTGCATGTATTTTAAATCTATGAAACAAGTTATCTTATTTTAACTTAAGGTAAAGAAAAATAATGTACATATAAGAAATCTCTGCAGGTTTTTAAGAAGAGTTTGGACATCCATTTTTCTGGGATCTCCTGCTTGAATTGGACTAGAAGACCTTCAAGGTCCCTTCCCAAATCTATTATTCTGAAAGCACTCTCTTTCTCATCCATACTCTTTCACAAAATTGTGATAAGGATGAAAAGGTGTTATGATGTTTGATATCATAACTGAGGCATGTCAAAAGGCTGGTTTTGGAGATCAATTATTATTCATGCTGTCTGGAATCCAGAAATGATGGCTGTAGTAGTTATTCAACAGCAAGCAAGAAAGCCTCCTAAAACAGATACTAGGTGCCAGCAGGCAAGAAGCTGATAAATGGGTACCTTTGAAATAAAACACAATAATCAAACCATTAGCAATTATTCTGATAAGGTAAATAATAAGCTGATAAGCTCCTGCTAGCAGCAGGAGCAGCAGAAAAAAAAGTCACACAACACACACACACACATACACACAGATGAGATTCTGCCATAATGTCACTACAACTTTAAAAGCGCAACTATAATGACATGGGAAAATACCCAAACAAAGCTGAATGCCATACATATATCAGCTTTGTTTGGGTATTTTCCCACATCATCATAGTTGTGCTTTTAAAGTTGCAGCAACGTTTTGGCAGAATCTCATCTGCCATTATCAGGCTTCTGTATTGTGTTCGTACCCGCGAAAACTTAAGAAAAATATATATATTTTCTTAAGTTTTCGCAGGTATTTATATGTATGGTATTCAGCTTTGTTTGGATATTTTCCCACGTCATTATAGTTGTGCTTTTAAAGTTGTTGCAACGTTTTGGCAGAATCTCATCTGCCATCATCATGGCAGAAGCCATATGAAGCCATAAGAAGCCATATACAGAAGCCTGATGATGGCAGATGAGATTCTGCCAAAATGTTGTGACAACATTAAAAGCACAACTATGATGACGTGGGAAAATATCCAAACAAAGCTGAATACCATACATGTAAGTACCTGCAAAAACTTAAGAAAACAAATAAATATATATATATATATATATAAGTTTTCCCCTTTTTTCCAACTTCTGCCAGTTTAGGAACTCTGAATCTTCTATCATTCAGACTAGCTTATAGGCATTAATTCTTTCATTTAGTCTGCCTCGAGGAACCATCTATCTAAATGTCAGCTCCTGAGTGAAGACAGATAAGTCAGAAACAAAAAGCTCATGGCATAGGACTTTGTATGAGTGGGACTGGAGAATACTATGTCTGTATGAAAGCAGTTGCTGAAAGCAGAGTATGGTAAAAGACTGGTAAAGCTTTGAGATCATTATGATTTCAAAACAGAGTTTACTTTTAATGACTGTAGTGAAGTTGCTGGTCATATAATTTTTTTCATCCACCTTATAGAATGAATTATAAATTAATATATATTGTTGCATTAATGTTCAGAATGTACTGCAGATACATTAGCTATCATAAAGTATTTGTTTATTTATTTATTAGATTTTTATTCCACCCTTATTATTTTATGAGTAACTCAAGGCAGTGAACATACAGTACATAACACTGTTTCCTTCTCTCTAAATGGGAAAGTGAGGTGGGTTCAAAGACTGGTTCAAAGTCACCCAGTCAACTTTCATGTCTAAGGAAGGACTAGAACTCATGTGTCCCAGTTTTTAGACAAGTCCTTTAACCACTACATCAAACTGGCTACAGTGTCTGGAATAGTTTCCATTCTGTTAAAAATGAAGTTTGTGCTAACAGTAATTGTCTACATTAGCCATACACAATTCTCTGAATTTCATAGATCTAAGACATGAAATCTCCAATGATAACTGATGTTCATAGAGCAAAGCAGACTGATTAGTGATTGGTTCATTCACAAATTGCAACCACGGGTATTAGTGGGTACTTGGTATTGTACCCACAATTGGCAACCATGAGTATTGTTTTCAAAAAACAACAAGCCCATCCTAGAAAAAGGCAACAGCAAATCAGCAATAAATAGGTGAATGGGTACTGTTACCCATTAAGACTTAATTTGTTCAGTTAAATTTTCATTTCCATTTGTTATGTTAATCCCTAAAACATGTTTGTTTGTTTTATAGATCTCTTCCATATTTTGGATATTTTTAATTCATCACTATTTTTTGGTTGGCTTAGTATATTTTTATTACATTAATTTAATTCATATTTCTCATCTGACCCAACATTCAGAGCAAATAAAACATGTTGGAATATTTATTACAATGGTTGAGAATAAAAGTAGGGTATAAGTGTTGTGTGGAGTTGCCAAGTTTGAAAAACACTGATGTATTGTATTGCAATCAGAACTGGAAACTTCTCCCTCTTAGTTCTCTGATAAATTGTTCCATTGAAGCAAAGTCTTCCAAAAAACAGTAACCTAAACAGAAAAAGATTAATTCTGAGATGTCTCTGAATATAGCTTATTCTTATTCAAAAACATATTCTGCTGAATATTCCCTCTTCCTAAAGTATATTATAATACAGGGGTATCAAATTCATGATAACATATCATCACATGACATATTGCAACTTTACCCCCTTCCCTAAACCAGGGGTGGGCATGGCCAGTGCACGACATATCAGAGTTTGACAATCCTTCAATTAATAAACTATTCTCCCCCCCCCCACACCTCTCTCTCTCTCTCTCATGATATCAAAGCAGCCACCCTAATGCAATGTAGTATTGCTGACTTTAGATTCATATTCATATTCACATACACACACAAACACATGCATTTTTCTTTTTTGTCATTTTCTTATCTCTTTCAATGCTATCTCAGCCTCTTATGTTTCCTATTAGTTGATACAAGAAAAGGTTCAGGAAAAAAACCAAATAAATCCAATTTCCCTGGAGAGTGAGTTAGATATATGGTGCATATCTCTTGCAAAGCTAAGCCTGAGAACTATAGTTCCAGTGCAGTAGAAGATTAAACTCTTATATTCCTCTCCCATCTGGATGTTGCTAATCCTCTTGAACTTGGATGATTGATAATTTATCATGAAGCACCTGGGAGGAAAAACTTGCACATAGTATGTCATCTACAAGAACAGAAGGCATTAGAAAACAGCTCAAGCCAAATGAAAATATCAAATGATGCATAACTCAAACCAGCACCTAACACCAGTCCTTGAGGTGTACTATGCATCATTTTTTTGCTGGTGAATACAATTATTAATACAAAGCACTATGAAGAAGCACTATGGTAGCTGAGGTTCAGTCTGTTCATTTATTCCCCATTTAAAACTGAGTTTAATATTCTTCTTTGTACTTCACAGGACTTAGATGCCTGAGCAACTATAATTAGACATCATAAGAATAATGAGTTCATTAAGACATATTGGATGGATTAAGTCAGGTACAAGCTAGGATGTTGTAAGACACCATCAAACAGTTTATCTTTCTTCTGTAATTAGAGTTGCAAGACTTGCAGCAAAAAGAACACCAAAAGGTAATTCCAATTTGAGCAAGTCTCTCCCTACATTTCCCTCCAGACACAAATTATTATATTTCTTCTCTGAATCGGATATCTCCTTCCACTGCTTTAAGCTCAAAGCTATTAAGAGCAAACTCTAATCTTCATGTGCAGCATTAGAGTCATCTTTCTTTCTAAATACATCTGAAAAGTTTGGTGGGAGAGATGTTAATTCACGCACAGAAAAGAATCTAGCATTGAAGTGTAAGCTGGCAAATCTTTTTCAGATTTAACAACAGGAAACTTTGGCCTTTCATGATCTAGGATGCTGATGTACAAATGGCTGAGGCAGGAAACATTAACAGGAGCAAAAATCTAGGCTCTGGGAACAAACCTTAAAGAGTGGCTGCATCATTGTTCAACAGTGACATGTCTGCAAATGTATTAATCATCTTCATCACCACTAATACTATCTCAAGAATTTCCAGTTAGTTAAAATTTCAAAGTGCCAAAGTTTTTGCAATATATTTTTAAACTTACCCCTCACCAATTTTTAGCTGAAATTATGCAAGAGATCTCTATTTCTATCTCTTTTCCTTACCCCTTTTGTTATCTGTGATTAAAACATAAAATTTGCTTAAGGCCATGTCACACTGCCCAATGGATGCAAAACATTAACAACGGATGAGAAAAATGTTACATCCGTTGTTATCCGCTCTCAGAAGGGGCAAAAATTAGCATAACAGGAGCGGATAACACGGACGGGGGGAGGACGCAGAGCGGATGGAAAGCGGATGCGGAATGGAAGCCCAACGGATGAAAGTGGATGGGAGCAGATGGCATATCCGCTAGGCTTCCAGGGGACCTCAGCAAAGTGGACGCGGAACGGATACAGTGGATGCAGAGCGGACGCCGAATGGATGCACAGCTGAAGCCTAGCGGATGCCAAGCGTTAATTGCGCATGCGGGGAGGATGCATTGCGTAAGCCCCGCGGATATAACGGAAGCAGCTCGGAAGCAGGTCGCCATTCAGAGGAAAGACCTGCTGCCGGACGGATTGACTGCCTTGCCTGCCTGCCTGCATGTCTGCCTGCAAGCCTTGCTGCCAGCCTTGCTGCAAGCCTCCCTGCCAGTCTTGCTGTCTGCATGCCTGCCAGCCTTGCTGCCAGCCAGTCTGCCTGCCAGCTTTGGTACCTGCCTGCCTGCAAGCCTTGGTTCATGCCTGCCTGCCAGCCTTGGTGCCTGCCTCCCTGCCAGCCTTCCTGCCAGCCTTGATGCCAGCCTTCCTGCAAGCCTTGGTGCCTGCCTGCCTGCCAGCCTTCCTGCCAGCCTTGGTGCCTGCCTCCCTGCCAGCCTTCCTGCCAGCCTTG
>BLBF01000041.1:10264239-10276569 GCA_015471245.1 Laticauda colubrina | reverse complement strand
TGCCAGCCTTGGTGCCTGCCTCCCTGCCAGCCTTCCTGCCAGCCTTGGTGCCTGCCTCCCTGCCAGCCTTCCTGCCAGCCTTGGTTCCTGCCAGCCTCCCTGCCAGCCAGCAACCCCACAACCATGCGGAAGCACAGCAAGCCTCAGCCATCTGCTGCCAGCCCTAGCAAGAGGGACAGGGCTACCATCTCGCCCCCTGGCCCTCACTCTGGTTCAGCTGGGGCTTCTGCAGCACGGGCTGGCTCTTCTGGGGCTGGGGCTTCTGCTGCTTCTGCTGCTTCTGCTGCTGGAGGTGCTGATGACAAGCACTCCAGCACCAGCCACCTCCATAGTACCTGGATCCTTCACCCATGAGACTGAGCGACCAAGAGGAGTGCCAGAGACTCATTTTTGTTTTATAGCTTCTTGTTAATAAAGTCTATTTTTGATTCATACACTTGCTTCATTTCTTTTTTTTAATAAAGTATTGGTGGAAACTTTTAGAAATGGTTTAAGCCTTTGCATGCTTGTGGGATTGGTTAAGATAGCAGTGGGATGGGCAGGGATACCTGTGGGATGGGCAGGGATACCTGTGGGATGGGCAGGGATATCTTTGGGATGGGTAATAGCTGTGGGATAGATAAACCTCCAGTGCAAGCATAGTGGGACTGTATGGTCCACTCTCCCAGGTGCCACACCTATGGCTCTTTTTTATCAATAATAATGTAATCAATCATCCACACATGTCAACATAAACACAACTCTTTATTAAATGCCCTGTTCATTGTAGGCCCACCCAACATACATGGCCCAATCTCATCCATGTGATGAGACAGCCTCAAGGAAGCATCCATTAATCATCTATCATCCTGTCTTGCCACTCCACCACTCAAGCTGGGGAGTTGCACCAGTGTTTCAGGAGGTTGCGCTGCTTCTTCCCTTCACGTGAGGCTCTGTTGGGGCCTTGCACATCCTGAGTGTCTAACAGGTTTCACCCTTGCCTCCATTCACCAGGCTCCATGTCCCCATTCCCTTGTTGGCGGTCCACGAGCCTGTTCTGCAAGACTGGGTAGCGGATGCGCATGAGATTGTGCAGGATGCAGCAAGCTTCCATGATCCTCCTCACGGTCTCTGGGCGATGCTGCATGGTGGTGAGAAGTACCTGGAACCTGTTGGCCAGGATGCCAAAGGCATTCTCCACCACCCGCCTTGCCCTGGACAGCCTGTAGTTGAAGATCCTCTCTTCATGGGTGAGGAGTCTCGAGGTTTAGGGCTTCATGAGGTAGGTTGTGAGGGAGAAGGCGTCATCACCAACGATGAAGTAGGGCACATCTTGTGTGTCGTTGGGCAGGGGTTCTGGATCTGGGAAGCCCACAATGAGGTTGCGTTCCAGCTCACCCTTGAGGTCACTTGCGTTGTATACCTGGGCATCTGAAGCTGACCCGTTGCCTGAAGCATCGATGTACATGAACTTGTAGTCTGCATCGACCATGGCGAAGAGGATGATGCTGAAGAAGCCCTTGGAGTTGAAATAAGTGGACCCCAACTTGGCTGGAGCTTTGCAGGCCACGTGCTTGCCATCTATGGCTCCAAAGGTGTGGGGGAAGTTCCACTTCTGATACGACTGCTCTGCAACTTTCTTCCATCCTTCTTCAGTGGAGGGTCACTTGAGGAGCTCCCCCAGGTATTCTTCGATGATGGCCTGCACCACTTCTCTGACCACAATGCTGATGGTGTTGGGTGGCACCCTCCATCCGTACTGCATGCTGCTGTCGGTGGTCCCTGAGGCCAGGTGGCACAGATTGAGTGCCACCTTGAGCCCAGGATCCAGGCTGGGATGGAAGTTGGTGTTTGCCTTGGTCAACCTGGGTGTCAGCCGCTGCACAACTTCGTCAAACATGGCTGGAGGCATCCTCATGAAGTTCTGGAATGCCCGAGTGTCTTCGTTCCTGAGCTCCACCATCAGCTTGTTGTACAGTCCATCCTCTGCTCTTCTGGCTAACCATCTTTGTACCCAGAGGCTTCTTGGCCACCTCTTTTTCTTCCCGTAGTAGAGTTCATAGAGCCTGTAGATGGCTTCGCACTGTTGCAGAACGATGGTGGCTGTCAAAAGGACTTTGTTACGATCCACGGTGGACATGACTGGATGCTGTGGAAGAGGAAGAGTCAGATGAAGGCTGCAGAGGTCTGCACCGCAGGGCTGATGTTCTGAAAGTGAGATCCAGATGTGTTGCTCCCCTTTTTATTGGCAGTATAGGTGTCCTTTTGCATCCTCTAGGCATCCTCTAGGCATCCTTAATATCCGAGATAGGTCCCCTCTGCGAATGTTTTTTCTGTTTTACATGCTTTGTTCCCATGCTGCATCTGCTAGGCATCCGTTCTGCATCCGTTCTGTGTCCGTTCCGCTTCCTCCCTGCATCCGAGCGGATGTGAGTTTCACGGATGCCTAGCGGATGCCTAACGGATATAGCAGATGTGTAACGGATGCAGAACGGATGCGTAGCGGATGCATAGCGGATGCAGAATGGATGAATTGGATACATTTTCTGCGCAAAAGTTTTGAGCAGCTCAAAACTTTCTGAGCAGATGAAACGTCCATAAACGGATTCTGGACAGATAGAGAGGAAGAAAAACGGAGGCAGTGAGTACATCACGTTAACCAACGGATGGCAAGCTTTTTTCACCGTTTTACATCCTCTTTGCATCCATTGGTGCAGTGTGACAGGGGCTTTCATTGTTAATGATATAATTGTGCTTTATGCCCCAGATAACACAGCTATCTGTCTGCTAATTATTTAAATTCCCCCAAGATGACTATTCAGAAACAGAATCAGAATTAACAAAAATAAGTGAGAGAAAATATACTAAAGCACCATAGAAATGTAAATAATGGCAACAAATGGAGATGACAGAAAAACATATTTTCTAGAGAATTGAACTCTTCACACATTTCTCACAGACATCTGCACACAAATGCATACATTTCTGAAAGCATTGTTTTGAACCATAGTTTTAAAATCTGAGACATTCAGGGCAGCCTAAAATAGCAATGAATGAACAAAATGTTTAAACCATTCCTCCATAAAATATTTTCTACCACAGCCCTTTTACTGACACAGTCACCATTGCATAGTTAAAGATCATGGCTCAAGCTTGATCTTTTAAAATGATCTTCAAAACTTTCCTTGAAAAGGAAATTCCAGCAGATAATAAGATGTAAGTAGTGAACTAAGCCACTCAGAAATAGAGCAGCATATTAGAAAAAGATATTTGATGCAGACTTTCCAACAAGGGAGAAAAATCCCTCACATTCAATAAAGGACACTTTATCCATGAAAAGGTGAAGAGAGCCATCTTTCAATACACTTGAGCCACTTGAGCAGAACACAATTAGAGTTCAGTTGTTCATCTCTCTTTCTCGTTTCAAAGCTGAGATTTGTCAAGTTAGCTCCAGTGTTAGCTTGAACGTTTGATGATGAATCCATCTTTTGTGAAAAAGATCATATTACGATCACAGTTTTCAATGAAGGAATATTAAATTTCCCTCTGCCTTGTAATGGGATCTATATCCAACACTTTTTGATTTGAGTAAATCACATTTTCCATGGTTTCCATGGTTGTGGGGATTTTCCTTTTGTTCACGTTTGAAATGAGAATTGCACTGATTACAGACACTATTGTGATATTAAACAGAGTACTGCTACATTAAGGATAAAACAAATATTTACTTTCCAGTTATGAAGAGTTGTTTTAAAAATTAACAGCATTCTTTAAAATAACAATATTCCCAGAAAAATATATCTTTACTACTCATGCAAATTTATCACAAAAAAATGTCTGGAAGAGTTCAATATTTGGGGATTATTCTCTATGCAGAAATCTTTGCAGATACACAAATATTGAGTTTTAAAATATAGATTAAACTATAATGATCATATAATGGAAAATTCACCGAAAGAACACCAACAACTGGAATGGAGTCAACAATTATTTTATTTCATTTTCAAACTAACAAATTACATTGAATGTTTGGTCTCTTGCCTCCAAGTGGGTAAAGTGCAAGTTTATCTGTAGAAATATTCCTAACCAAAGGCAAAATAACATGAATACATGTTTACAAATGAAACTATAGACTGGAAAGACAATTCCTTCCAAAAATTGTAATCCAGGTCTCTGCAATCATATGCTAAATGGAGATGGGCATAAATAAGGCTATTCATTACTTATTAATGGTAGGTGATTCTGCACTGTAATGGTAGTCTCCAATTAACTAATGCCTGTTTAGTGATCATTCAAATTAACAACAAACCTAAAGAAATAACTTTGTGATCAGTCAATGACCACATTGCCTAGTGGCATAGTTGCCAGTCCAAATTGCAGTAACTTAAGTGAGGACTGCACCTATGTTCTTGTACTGATTATAAACGAGTTTATTTGACCAATGTTTGTTTAAATTGTATGTCAGTTCTCTAATTTCAGTCCTACATGCAGGTTGAATAACATCCATTCTCCAAACATAGCTTGTAAACCAATGCCAGTTCTGCTATATGTGGATGACACTATGATTTCTTTCCATGTACTGAAATTGCCTTACATAGAGTTCTTAAGATTTCCCTATCCTGCATTGAAGACTTTGGCTTAATTAAAAAACAAAATTGTGGTCTTCTGAAGTTAGTATAATGAATATATTTGGCAAATTAATAGGTAACAAATAAAGCAGACAAAACTTTACTCTATTTGGGTGTTTCAATCTAATGGCTTCTGGAGATCCTATCTAAACCATATAACATAAGAAGCCTAGAAAAGCATGCTTTTCTAGGTTTCCTTCTTAACTGTTTTTTCTACTACAGTGGTATATTTCAACAGTTTTTAAATTCTTCATTGGGAAAGTAATAACTTCTTAAATTTGTTCAATAAGAAAGTAAAAACAATTAAGAATAGCATCCTTCTTAATTGTTTTTTTACTACAGTGGTATATTTCAGCAGTTCTTAAATTGTTCAATGGGAAAGTAATCCTCCAGTTATTATATGGGACACAACCCCAAAGATTATCACCTTCTGGAACAAATTGAAACTCAGTTTTTGCATGCTATTTTGGGAGCTCCTACTTAATTCTACTTCAGAGTGGAATTAGGACTGTTAGTGAAAATTACACATTACATTTTGGCTTTATCTCTTTGATTCTACATGATAAACCTTTAAATTGAATGTATAGAGTTGAGCAGAATATTGTTAAGCATAGGCATAAATTCATCAACCTAAATTATTATTGAACTTCCTAAGGAACGAAAATTGTTAAACCTGTAAGACACACTGTCTTACACACTATTTTGTGTTTTTAATAATTGGTAAGAGGCTTTATAAGTTGACTAACTTGCTCAGGCCAAACTGGAGAGGGCATTTGCACAAGTGTATTTTGATACAATACCCTCAGCAGTTTTACAGTGCTGCTATGTGGACATTTCATTATCCCAATGGCATTGTTTATCTGACTTCAGAGAGGTAGAGTCAGTCAGCCATGTCTGAATATACTACCAATATTATAAGAGTGCGTGTTTATTACTTTTTACATTTTTTATTTATATGTATATATATTTATTTATTTATATATAAATTTATATAAATTGTTTATTATCCAAGCAGATCTGCTTCCTATTATATTGTTTTGTTACTGGCTGATACAAACCACGAAATCACATGTTGGATTGCAAATATTGCTGTCTGCTTTATTGTCTATAGGTTGATCAACTGACAATTATCCCCTGCTGTTAGTACATATGACAAACAATACAAATGTACCACAGTGGATTTTTTAAAAAGCTTAAAATTCTGGCAGCTCACCCAGCATTTTTGCCCATCTTTCCAGTTCATAAAAGAGGATGGAAAAGGAAAGAAAAATAATACAAATCAATGACTGACTACACAAATATTGCCAGAGGGAGAGATTTCATTATTGGGCCATACAAACCCCATAGGCCAATCACAATCATGCATCAAATATGCGAGCCAGTATTTAGAAATACACACAGAGACACATTCACATACACATATATTTTGTCCTATATATATCCTCTATGTTATCTCCAATAAAGCTATTTATCTAGACATGTAAGTCTGTGAAAGTTTAGCTATAAACAAATTGGCTAGAGAGTTATGATTTATTGCACAGCCTGGAATTAAAACCTGACATCTGACAATTTTCTCACTTGGAAGGTAGAGGAAGTCATAAAAGAATCAGCTACTCTTGGCTTAATACTAGTTATTGGAGAGAGGCTTCAAAGATGAAGACAAACCAGGAGAAACACTGGGGGATATATAACTATATAATGTTAGATTTCTTAACTATTTAGGGAAAGCTAAAAATCTAATTTTAATAAATTCAAAATAATAATATGTAGGATCCCAAAGCAGGAAATCTAATGGGAAAAGGAACTCAAAATGGATAGAGGTTTCCAAGGAAAAAATAATAAATGGTTCCAATGATGTATAAAATGAGAATAGTGCCAATATGTCTGCACAAAATGCTTTGTAAAAACCTGAAATCAGGAATGATGATAGGATATAGGATGCAGGAAATGCAAAGCAGAAAGATGAGAAAGAAGACTACAAAGAAGTAGCCATGTTAGGCACACACACTTGGAATGAGTTGAAATGAGGCTAAGAGTAACAAAGAGTGTTTCCAAATAAAAGACAAAGAAAGGGTTCAGTACACCAGCTACTTGGTGAAAATGGTATATGCTAGCATACAACAAAGAAAATATGGCTCTACTTTTTCAGATTTTGAGAAATTCTGGAATAGAAGGAAATGCAAGATGGGAAGAGCAAATATTGACAAAGGGGGGAGGAGAAAAATACAGCAAAACACAGAATACCCAGCTTAGTATCAATATCTGAAAATACTTTAGAGCTGTTCAAAAAGAGATGATCTATAAAGCCATTGAAGACATGACCGTAATTATCAGACATCAGCAGGATTTTATAAAGAAAAAAAATGTTGCCAGACAAGCCTTGTCTCATTTTGATTGTTAACATTTCCAATTGCAGGAATGTTATCAACGAAGTATATTTTGACTTCAGCAAAGGATTGAAACAAAATACATCACAAAATATATATCAGCAAGCTAGGTAAGAGTGAATTTTATAGCCGAACAATTAAGGGAATGAATATATTGTTGGCTAAAAATCTGTATCCAAAGAATGCTTATCAGCACTTCCTGAATAGAAAGGAATTGAGGTATCAAGTGAAGAGTCCTGTGTTGTGGCCCCGATTCCCAAGCCTATGCTGTCAGAGGAAGAGGACCTGGAAGATGAGGAGGAGGAACTGGGAATGCCTTCCTCCCCAGGACCTTCCTCCCTGAAAATGCCTCAGGTTCCATCAGACAACTGAGAGGAACAGCCTGAGATTAATCAGGAGGAAGGCATATTGGAGCAGTCCCTGACAAGGAGTAAAGAGAAAGAGTATTGGTTCGATCCTAAGCAGCCTTGAAGAGAGAAATGTGAGCAGCAATGTAGGAGGCATGGGAGGGTCAGAGAGTGGGCTGAATTTTTGAGCCACACCCCACAGGGGATACAAGTGGGTATGTGTACTCCTGAAACTTTGTACAGGACAAAGTTTAACCTTACTTCAGATTTTCTTTGTGTACTGCCTTGTGAGTAAAATTATGAGTAAAATTTTACTTGTGAGTAAAATTTTATTTACTATCAGTTTGGACTTGGCAGGCAGGACATGTTGGAATGCTAAGAATATTATCAGTTCCAAAGAATTAACTCTGTGAAGTCCAAGCCAGCTTGCCTGCCTGTGTTTGTGTGAGTTTGTACTCTTTCATCTTTGGGGAAAGAGGAAAGGTGAGACAGAACAGTCCAGGATCTCTATTCCTCAGTAGGTTTTATTAGCAATTCAATTGAAGATGTGGGAGGAATGTTTATCAATTCTGTAGGTGACACAAATTTCATAAGAATAATTTCATAATACAGACAAACATGTGACTACATTTTGGAGTAAAGTTGATACAGTAGACTGTAAACTGACAGTAGGAAAATAAAATGGTGATAGTATTAGATGTATTCAATCAAGGCTAAAAAGTCATCTGTCTGAAATGCTTTAATTTGGATTTCTCTATTAAGCAGATATTGAATTGAATAACGTAGGTGACTCTTTTTAATTTTATGATTCTGTAACAAAGTTATCCACTTCTAGGTTGATGGAAGGGGAGAACGTGGTGCAATAAGAATCTTCTTGGATTGGATTCCTTGGGAGAAGGAAGGTTAAAGAAAGGTTAGTTAATCTTTCATAGGTTTTTATAGAGAATATCAATAACAATGAAAATGCCTGCAGTGTAGATAAGAAATTGCCAAATTACAGACATTATTAAGCTTCTTTAGATTCTGATTTTTCTTTAAAAGTAGGGTGTAATTTAAAAAATTGTATAGAACTTAATGACATTTGTAAGTAAAGGACTCAACAATGCACTCTAAAGTACTATGATTACCGACCACCTGATGAAACCACCTGTGATTAGAAGATATATTTGGAGTCATTCAATTTTAATACTCTTCTTCCCCATTCTCCTACTTCTGGAGAAACAAACTCCCAGAGGCACTAATTTGTTTCATGGATATATTAGCTTGGTTGTGGCTATTTCATAGGAATCCCACTGTTTAGGTTGGCATCATACAGTTTTCCTATATTTGCCCAGTTCAATTCAGTATTCAGCTAAATAATTGCCTGCCTTTACTGAATATCCTGTTTTTCAATTAAACTTTTAGAGCATTGTATTTTTTTCAAATAAAAATAGAGGTTAAGATCAAGTCAGCCCAATTAAAACAACGCAGCATCACAGAAATACAAAGGAATAAAATGCAATGAACTTCCCTGGCCCTTAAAATAATGTGAGAGTTTCTCTCTCAAAGGGAAAACATTCAAAAGAGGTTACCTTCATTAACCTATGAAGCCAAAGCTTAGATAAGAACTTCTAAAGCTGAGCTTAACAGGTAGGCAAATTTATATCAGACTTTAAAATCAGCTCAATGTTTCTTGAACCTGGCTTGTAATAATGAAAGGATAATACAATTCTTCAACAATCAGGTTGGACATTCAAAAGTGCATCCATTCTTGACTTTTCAAACTTGATTATATTTTAGATTGACTAATCAAAGAAGTTAATTCTTTTCAGATTTTCAGATTGATTTGAATGTTCACTGGCTTTTTCACATGTGCAAATAGCCTTTTTTCCCTTTATCAGTTTGTCTTCTTCATATTTGATCAATGTGATTCAATAATTTATTTGGACATCTGAATCATACTGACATGTAATTCCCAACTAAACTCATACTTTGAACTGGATCACTTGACTGATCTAAATCAAAACAACAATTCAAACTGGATATGATCCAATTTCCATGTTCCTACTTGGATGAAGATTTTCCATAGCAAATGAATGCTGCTTCATATCTAACTGAAGCTATTATAATGCTACAAACCTGGTGAGCATATCTCTGGCTTCTTACAATATGCATTATGAAAGAGATATGATATACCACAATCTTTCTGACTTTTGAAAGAACCATTGAATTGCTAGCTTTTGATATTTATAAGTCCATAATTCTGAAAAGCAACTCCCTACCAAGCATGGCAACAGAAAATCAAATGGTGAGTTGTCTACCTGTTTATTCATGGCCTGAAGCACCATTTAACTTTCCAGGCTACACAATGTGAGCATGGCAGAATTGTTTCCTCCCTTAAGGCTCTCATGATGGCATAAAATATGTACGGTATTGAAGAGGATTTTCTTAAAAAACAAAACAAAACAGAGTCTTGCTACAGCAACACTGCCATGACAACACTCACTACTAAAAACATCACTTAAATTGACAAAAAAACCTGTAATAGCTCAAGTGAAAATACAGGGTTAGACAGGTACAGAGATAATGTATGAAGAACACGCTAAGCAAATAACAGCCTTTTGAGAATCAACATTAGCATAATTGCTAAACATGGATAATTGCTGAAATAGCATTTGCTGGCATCATTTGTATTTCCAAATGCAACATTTTATCCTTCACCAGAAGCAGGAATCCAGCTTTAGCAGAGAATCATCAAGAGGGAATTGGCAACATCCAAAAGCCGGAGGCAATGACAAGGATAGATTTGTTAAACAAGTTGGAGTCCAACCATCCTTTTAGTCCCAGGTTGTCATTTCCCACACTGTACGCTTTGTTATTGTTTTAAATCCATATGTAGCACCATCTTTCTGTTAATACTTGATCAGGCTGGACATTTTTTAATCAATTCCTATTGATTTCCTTCTACTGAAATAGGATAAGAAGGTTGCAGATACAATGAGCATTTAGTAGAGTATATTGAACGAGTCCAAAAGCTGGCAGAAACTTGGCTATGAAACAAGAGAAATAAATGTAAAAATGTGCAGAGGAAGTTTGGTTACAATGGTTTTAATATACTAGGCTTTTTTGTTGTTGTTGTTCTTTACAAACAGCATATGGGATGTTGTAGCAATAATAGTCAATCAGGCAAGCCAGTGAAATTGAAAAGACAAACTAATAGGGTATATCAATATCTAAATATTTCTACAAAGGGCTGGAAATGAAAAACTCTGGGTCTCTGACAACAAAAATACAGAACAACTCTCTCCCTATTTTAATAGGAAGTACAAAATCCCAATATTTTCATTTGGGTTTGAAGTTCTGTGACAGAATGGTGAATATGCTGTCAGTCATCACCATAGCAAGTGATTGATGCTACATACAGCACTGCAAACTGGCAGTACTGCATTTGCTTCTCACTGAAGTAGAAACTTGTATTAAGCAATGAATGATTCAACAGAAAAGGGGCTACTCAAAACAAACTCATCCTGATTGGCTGGTGCCTGGACATTTTTCTGATGGGAGCAATGAATTTGGATCCACATGCAGAAGTGGACAGCTTGTATATGCAACCTAGCCAGCTGCAACAACAATGAACACATAAACCACAATCTACCCATGCAATAAAGATAGGGTTCTTTTACTGTAACTAGTGAAAGAGTAAAGAGATCCATTTTTAAAAACCCATCTGCCATAGCTGGCTATATATTTTCCATTCACAGGCAGGGATGTAAACGAGGCATATATGAGCTAATTATGCCTATGGGGGAAATTCTGTTGTGCTATGCTTCCTGCTCTATCAATATCTATATGTACTATAGTTTGTAGTCTTTTACTTTATCTGAATCCTCGGATGATTAAGGCTGCTACATCTCTGGGCTGAAACAATTTGGATGATGCAAAAACAGCAAAGAATTGGAGTTTTCTGTAACTATTTGTTGCAATCTAATGGTCACCTAGATTTTTCTCAGTTCAGGTAAAGCAATGTAATGAAGACTCTGTATGTTTAATACTACAGAATTCTTTTACCTATGAATTAATAATTGCCTATAATAATATTTTGAGAAACTAAATCAAATGGAGGAATCTTCTCCTTGTACTGCAGAGTTAATAAAATGATTTTGAAATATTTAAAGACTTTGAGTAGAGGAGAAACTATGCTGGCTATTGCACAACAGCAACAATTAAAAAAAGACAAAGTAGCTTCCCTTATAATTCAAAGCTTATTGAAGGAAACGCCCTATTTTTGGACATGTTCAGGACTGAACTAATTTCTGAAATAAGCAAGAAAGATGGCCCCCAACCTGATACAAACCTACCCAGGAAAATGAGGCAGCCATTAATAACAAAGGATCAACAATATTTGCCTAATGAAAAATAAATATTTGAAAAGAGTCTAGAAAGTGTAATAAATCTATTAACAATATACCTCTATATAATAAAATAGTCACCACTTATTTATTGCATTTATATATGAGTTGTGTATGGCCTCATTTGCGATTATAGACAGCATGTATCTCATAAAATCATAAACATCACATAGTATAATCAATTCACTGTTAAATTCTAAGTTCCACTTATAATCAATTCACTATTAAATTCTAAGTTCCACCTCGAGCTATATTCAAGTAAGTTATCCTGAGTGAAGTAGCATCAATATAACTAACTAACTAGGTCCTTTTATATAAAACACTCATTTGATTTTACTGTAAGTACATTAAAAACTCTTAAGTTTATGTCATGTTAGACGGAATTAAAATTACAATAAGCTTAATAATTTTACTATTTTACTTTAATTTTACTATTTCCTTTACTTATGCTTTTACTTAACTGGTACATAAAAGATGACTAAGTATAAATCAGTGATCTGAATCCAATGACATTACAGGAAGGGTCATAAAATTCAAGACAGCAGTTTCAACTGCATGATTGAAAGGTCACCATATGTGTAAGTATATTGTTATTACATGC
>BLBF01000041.1:10251676-10263839 GCA_015471245.1 Laticauda colubrina | reverse complement strand
GTTCAGGCTATTTTCTGAGAAGGGCCACCTCTGCATGAACCAATCCATGTGTGAGAAGTTTAATGACTGCAGGAGAAAAGCCAATTTGGGGTGAAGGAAACCTTAAAAAGAATCTGAACCTTCTAAAAATAAAAAGTACAGCAGGTTTTGAGCCAAAAGTATTCCTTCTAAATATCTAGATATGCATTCATCTTCTGAGGGCACTCTAGTTTTTCTACTTCTCAGAGTTTTCAGTTATAATACTTTGTTTCTGGTGGCTGATAATAATCTTAGGAATCTGGTCATGAGTATTTTTTTGGTGATTCCTACTTACTCTTTTCTACATTTTCCCCTTTATTTCTTGGGTGTGTGTGTGTTAGGGTTAAGGCCTAACATGTACATGGGTGGTTAAGGTGTGAATGTGGGTGGAAATAAGGTTGGAGATAATATAGGGGCCTTGTTGCATAAGAGTAGGGTACTGAACTATTTAATCTAATAAGCCAAGTTAGACTAAAAGCTAATAAACATCTCTATGTTCTGGATTTTGGCTAGATTTAAGTGAGCATTTTGAACAGCCATTTCTGCCCTTGTTTCATAGGATTTGGCAATCCTTGTGAAGGAGGGGATGAATTGTCGGTAGAAGTTTGAGAACCCCAAGAAGCCCAGGAGTAAGAGTCAAAATGATGGTCTAACCCAGTGATGGCAAACCTTTTTGTTGTGGTATGCCAAAAGCATGCAAATACTGGCACTCAAAATGCACTGTACCCTGACTGCAATATACCTCCATCCCCTTACCTGCACTGTGCATGCGTATACCTCCCAGCTAATATTCGGCCCATTTCAGGCAGTTTTCACCCTCCCAGAGGCTCGAGGGAAGTCTCTGCAGCTTTGGGAGGCCAAAAAACAGACCTTCCGGAAATACCGGAAGTGCCTGTTTTCAGCCTACAGGGGCTCAAGGGAAACCTCTGAAGCTTCAGAAGGCTGAAAACAGGCCCATTTTGGCACTTCTGGTATTTCCAGAAGGCCCGTTTTTTAGCCTCCTGAGGCTGCAGAGGCTCCCCTCAAGCCTCTAAGAGACAAAAACTGCCTGAAACAGGCCGAAAATCAGCTGGGAGACACGCACCTGCACAGTGCAGATAAGTTTGGCTGGAACTCGTGTGCCTGCACAAATGGGTCTG
Organism: Laticauda colubrina; assembly: GCA_015471245.1. Taxonomy (NCBI): domain Eukaryota; kingdom Metazoa; phylum Chordata; class Lepidosauria; order Squamata; family Elapidae; genus Laticauda; species Laticauda colubrina. The sequence continues at coordinate 10,262,682 of BLBF01000041.1, read as the reverse complement.
TGTGCCACCTGTCTCACGCATGCCATTGGTTCACCGTCACAGGCCTAACCTATTTTGTTAGCAATTATGTTTAGTATAAATACAGTTATAGATATGATTAAGGTAGGCTACCCATTAAATGTGTTTTTTGGGAAAAACCAGCAAAACATTTGTATGGATAATGGAAATAAGAAAGAAAGAAAAAAAACCCCAACCCTATTTAAATTTGAATAACTATTTCTAACAGTGATCAACTAAACTATATCAAAGGTTGAAACACTCCTGGATCATAGCGCGGTATAGACTACCTGCACATTTCAACTTCATGTTCCTGGCTCACAACATTTATCTCAAGTAGGAAAAATATTACATCTCTGGAACATCTTCGGTACTCATGTTAAAATCCAAAATGAATACAAACTCAATTTCTTAATATATATATTTTTATTGAATTTCTTTTGTTACATCTTAAAGCATCATGGTATCAACAGCATTCTTGGTATCTATACAGGTTTTTGGTTTAAATATCATAATACATTATATTACATTTGACTAATAATAAATAATTGCTTTAACTATGATTCCGATTCTTATATCTTTATATAGTTTACAAAATTTTGTTTTACTTTCTTAAGGGTTATTTCAGATAGACTTTTTGTTGCACTTCTTAGTTCTGCTTGTTAGCCATTTATAACAATTGTTCCAAATTAAGAAGATTTCAGAGTCATCTTTTTCTTTCAATTTCATTGTTAACATATCCATCTCAGCACTTTTCGTTATTTTAAGTATTATTAGTTCTTTATTAGGAGCATTTGGGTTTTCCGTATCTGCGCAAAGACTATTCTGGTAGCTGTTGTAATGTGTAGCAATAGGTATTTTACTTCTTTCAGTAATCTATCTTTGATAATTCCTAAGAGGAAGGAAGATTGATTTACAGATTGAGGTCTGAGCTCAATCTGATATCCAGTGATCTCTTGTAACCAATTTTTGATTTGGATCCAGTATGTCCTGGTCTCAGGGCATAACTACTACATGTGATAAAATGTACCATCAACTTTTTTACATTTCCAGCATTTATGACTTATGTTGGGATACATTTTTGCCAATCTCGTTGGAGCTAAATACCATCTATAAAACATTTTTATCGATATTTTCTTTGTATGCTATGGATATCGTTAACTTATAATGCAAACAGAATTTCTATTTCTCTTCTACTCAGTGATGTTTCTTCTCATCTCTTTTTCTTCCTGGCAATTAGCAGCAGAATGATGGAAATGTTAGAATAGCAATAGCAATAGCAATAGCACTTAGATTTATATACCACTTTATAGTGCTTTACAGCCCTCTCTAAGCAGTTTACAGAATCAGCAAATTGCCCCCAACAATTTGAGTCCTCATTTTACCCACCTCGGAAGTATGGAAGGCTGACCACAACCTTGAGCCTAGTGGGATTTGTACTGACAAATTGTAGGGAGCTGGCTGCAGAAGTAGCTTGTAGTATTGCACTCTAACCACTGCGCCACAGAGGCATAGTTGTGGGATTGTGAGGCGTTAGCCTAGTATTTGGTATCTTGATTTGCCCATGAGCAAAACTTCAAATGCAGTCGTGGTATAACACTATTAACCTGAAAACTTCAAGTTTTAAATTCTCCTTAATTAATGAGTCATGGATTTAATGATGGAAGAGCCTATATGTCTTCGAAATAATATCATTGCAGGCTTTCTACAGTCTTTTACTGAAAAGTCTTGCACTTAAAAGTTTTAAAATGAGAAATGAGTCTTTTCATTTTACAAATGCTCTTAGCATTTTTCCTCCCCCTTTTTTCAAAACTGGGTAAAATTGTGAAAAGAAAGAAAAAAGAAGAAAAATGGTGAATGCATTATGAGCTAAACTGCAGCTCTGGAATGACTACTGAAATGACTTTTCCTCAGTTTATTTCTAATGCATCCAATTCCTCAGTTCTTAAGAGTTCTGAATTTTAGTTTTGGCTTAAGTATTTTGTTCCAAGAAGTAAATATCCTCAACTTATTAATGAAAAATATATTACTCAAGGTATTGATGGAAATTCTGAAAAAGGCTATCATGAGTGTTTTGGCTTATTCATCTCCTAAATTCATGCTCTCAAGCAAGACATACTAGAATTAAAAACTTATGACAATGTGATTTTACAGGAATGCTTTGGAGAAAGATCATGGAATCAGTAAATGATTCCTACTCCATGTTTCTTATCTAGTGCAATTATTCTATAATAGAGCTGTTTCATCATGTGATTCCTTCCTGAAATCTCATGTATTCCTACCTGAAATCAAATGTAACAATGCACATTTCTCACAGGTGACAAAGAATACATACCTTTTGTTCTTCTTCTCTACCTTGAAATGTTTCCAATGTGTACAAATGGAATATTTATAGTAATTCAATTCTGACCCTGTAAATAGTCTTCTTCAGAAAAACTGGTCTTGCTGTTATATTTGCCACTATTTCAACAATTCAGCCTAAATGATACAACAGCTCATTAATAATAGAGCAAGAGCGGCAATTACTGTTCCTATGAAACAGGAATGGAGAACTAATAGGATTAATGGTTGCTCTTTAGTTTTGTTTCTCCCTGGGGCCTGTTTGACAAAATAATATCTTCTTGAAAAAAATCCAGGAATTCAAAGAGTACATACTGTTCGGGATAACCAGGATATTGCTCTCAAGTAACTCACAAAAATGGAGTGATGTTGAAGTTTTACAATGGTAATGCTGCTAAGTTCATATGATCAAAAATTATACATGTAAAAGGGTAAACATGTGAAACATTTCCAAAATGTTTTTTGTGGGTATTTGTCATTTTGTATCATTTTGTATCACAGCAGACAAAAAGAGAAGCAGGGGGAAAGAGTAACTTATTTTTCACCCTCCTCTTTCCAGTCTTATTCCACTCTAACAATTTGATTCAATCATTTGATCAAAGAATGTGCTGATAGATGCAGCTAAGTGTGGATACTGTCAGTGAAGACCCAGATATCCTGTTAAAAGCAGAGCTTTATGAAAGGTCAGAAATGAGATGCCTGCTTCTGAAGTCAACCCTGATTAAGCGGAAGAGCCATGACGTTGTTAAAAAACAGTAATTTCTGTTTTCTTCCATATTGATCATTATTCTTTGGGACTGTTTCTGGAAATAATTTAAGGGGTGATGCTCATTGTACACTCAGGAGTTTTCTGCTTTCTAAAAAAAAAACAGGAGGTTTACATGCATTAGCTTTGAAAGTGAACTTTGGTACCTGTTGTTTTCTGTCTGGATAAAAGACTAGGCAACTCTCAAAATAAGAAATTACTCAAATTAGAGGGCCATAAACTAAGATTTGGATGGTGCTACTTATGTTATGATAAGGTGTTATGATAAGGTTAAAGTGAACATGATTAAAGAATGATGCTGTTAGGTGTGCCACTTGGGATCAAATTACTACATTAACTGCTTTAATTAAAAAAAAATACATTTAACTTTGTTTCTACGAGAAATCACTTCTGGATTTTGTGCTTAAAATAGTGAAAAAAATGAAACTTCTACTTTGGGACAGAAATAGTTTCACTTGAAGTCTTTCTTCCTCATGGGATCTTGGAAGTATATGTTCTGAATCTATTCTCAGAGATGGAAATCAGTAGTATCAGTAACATTCTGAACCAGATGTTTTTTCTTTTAAGAGCCCTGTAATTCCTTACACTGGGGTGGAATCAGGGTGACTGAACTGAGCCGAAGAGTTTACTGGAAAGACATCCTTCCTGATGCCTATGTGGAGTTCACGGCAGACAATTACTTATCGTACACACAGAGAAAATTTTTAGAAGGGCCCTTTGTGCCCTCTCAGCTTGATTGTTTTCTTGCAGACAGTTCATTACCCCAACTAGGTAACATTCAGATAAATATCTGTGGCTACCTAGACTCAAACTCACAGCCTCTTGACTGTGAGGTGAGAGTTCCACCTCTAGACCACACAATTCTGAATCAGATTATTTGTACAATTTACCATATTTATGGTTTAAACAGCCAATTTCCCCCAGTTTTGTACCACAAATAATAAGGTAGTCAGCAGACTATAAAATTAGAGCAATCCAAATGTGCAGTTTGTGAAGTTTCTATGATCTTTCTTTGAAATGTGAAGTCTAGCTCTAAAGCTTGGTGGTTTTGGCCAGCAAAACTTGAATGATTCTGCAACTTCAAGTTAAACATCTCTATTATTTTGTGCTGTTTGAGGAGACTCCAGCAAAAGGTCCTCCTCTGTTGTCTTTTTTAATCCCTGAGTTCTCCATCTTTTCTGCACTGGTTTTTTCCTGCTTTTCTTTATTTCTTTTCTTTATTTCCCTCCAAGGCTGAAGCAGATTTTACATCAGCTGAAACCAATTCCACTCTGAAAAGGAAAAGCATGGAGTAGAATATCTAGACCAAGGATCTTCAAACTTGGCAAGTTTAAGATTTGTGAACTCCAGCTCCCAGAATTCCTGACTGGAGGAGGAATTCTGGGAGTTGAAGTCCAAAGTTTTAAAACTGTCAAGGTTGAAGACCCCTGATCTCAGTACCATTGCAGAATAACACTGAGGGGCTGAACAGAGAGTTTGGATTCCAGAAGTACTTTTCTGCAACAGAAGTAGTAGCAAGGCTAACTAAGGAGGAAAATGGTGTTCCAAATTAAGACAATTAAGTTAGGCAACTGTGTCAGAAGGAAGGAAGCAAAAGTGTCATGTATTTGAAAGTTAGGAAACTTTAAGGAACTTTTTGACAGGGACTTTTAAATGCATACATTATTGTTATGTTTATTTTATCCCTAGAGCTTCATTTTGGACTCATTTGTACACACATAAATCGCCACAATTCTTTATTGCAATCTCTGGTAAATAGTAATTCATGTCACTTTGATTAAAATCTCAGTTCCATGTGTCTGGATTACTTCCTATCCTTACTCATCCTCTGACAGAGGTGCCTGTCAAAATGGCAAAAGAAGCACCACACCATTGCAATGCAAGCTCTGTCTCTTTGATTAGTTTATGTGACATTAAAGGAGAAGAACTGGCACTACAATTACACAATCCTGCAGCATGCCCTCTTAGGATGCCTTGGTATATTTGTGTCAAACATCTTTTATCAATGTATATTTTCCTAAGATAGATAATATAAGAAAATATAAATCTCAATAAGTGGGATATCAATATAGTCTCTTCTTTAGAGATATTTTAATCATTTTCCAAATGTCTTCCTAGGAAACAAGGAATTTCTAACACAGTATTCCTCATTTTGTGGTTATTGCAGGTTCTTAGTTCTTTTATTGATATTTTGGAATAAGATATTCAGGATGCTTTCAATCAAATCAGTGATCAAGTTCTCCCCTAGAATCCTATTTGTTTCATTGGGTGTTCCTCTAATGCTTTTTCTCTCAGAAGAGAGAAATATATATATGATTCACTAATATTTTCATCAGAAGTAAATTGTGCAGATGGTACTTCCTGTGTGGTGCTGCTGTTGTCTAACAAACCTGTTGGCTCTTGGATGCAACAAAATGGAATGCTCAATACAGTCATTTTTCATCATGGCATAAATACATTAAGGCCCGGCCCCACTGCACTTACAGATGCAAAGAGGATGTAAAACATTAAAAAAAACCTTGCCATCCATTGGAAAACGCTATGCATCCGTTGTGTACTCACTGCATATGTGTTTCATACGCTCTATCTGTCGAGCATCCATCCACTGCAATTTCATCCGCATAAGAAGTTTTGAGCTGCACAAAACTTTGTGAATGGATGAACGTTCTGCCATGTACGATGTACATCCGCAACATATACGGGCAACAAATGTTCTATGTCCGTTATCATCTGTTAAATGTCCACTGTATCCTCTCTGCATCCTCTAGCCATCTCCTCAACTCACATCCGCTGCAGCTGAAAAGGGAAAGAGGGAGGAAACAAAAGGTGCATGGAACGTCTACACATCGCTAGTAGCATGGAAATAGAAAGGATGTAAGCGTATGCATTTCGTATATAAAGTATTCAAAACAGACAAAACATTTCTATCTGGGATGTATCTCATATATTTAGGATGTCTGGAGTATGTCTAGAGTATGTAGAAGGACACCTAGAGGACAACCAATGTTTTCTATAAAAAGGGGGAGAAAATCATCTGGATCTCAGTATGAGTCCAGCAGCCGTGATGTACAGAACTCTTCACCCTTGGTCTTGGTCTTCAACATAATCAATTGTTCTCCACCATGGACGATGACACAGTCCGTATGATAGCTGCACTCATTCATCACCAGAACCAAAACCTGTTCAGACTGTTTCAAGTTTTTTACAGAAGGAGAAGAAGGAGACGTCCAAAAGCTATGTGGGTCTGAGGATGGATCATGAGAAGAATGGAGTTTGGACTGTATGACCAGTTGATGGTGGAGCTGAGGAATGAAGACCCTCGTGCATTCCATCACTTCAAGCCATGTTTGATGAACTTGTAGAGCATCTGAGACCCAGGTTGACCAAGGCTAGCACCAACTTCCATCCCAACCTGGACCCTGGACTGAAGGTGGCACTGACTCTGCGGCACCTGGCCTCTGGAACCACATACAGAAACATGCATTATGGCTGGAGGGTGCCACACAACAGCATCAGCAAAGTGGTCAGAGAAGTGGTACAGGCCATCATTGAAGAATACGTGGAGGAGCTCCTCAAGTGCCCCACCACTGAACAAAGCTGGAGAAAACTTGCAGAAGAGTGGTATCAAAGGTGGAACTTTCCCCATACCGTTGGAGCCATAGATGGGAAGCACGTGGCCTGCAAAGCTCCAGCCAACTAAGGGTCATCTTATCACAACTACAAGGGCTTCTTCAGTATCATCCTCTTTGCCAGTTTGATGCTGACTACAAGTTCATCTACATCGATGCTTCAGGCAACGGGTCAGCTTCAGATGGCCAGGTATAAATGCCAGTGACCTCAAGGAGGGGCTGGAATGCAACCTCATCATGGGTTTTCCAGGTCCAGACCCCCGACCCAATGACACACAAGACATGGTCTACTTCATCGTTGGTGATGACACCTTCTCCCATAGAACCTACCTCATGAAGCCATACAGTTCCAGATACCTCACCTGTGAAGAGAGGATCTTCAACTATAGGCTGTCCAGGATAAGATGGGTGGTGGATAACACCTTTGGCATCCTGGCCAACAGGTTCCAGATACTTCTCACCACCGTGCAGCATGACCCACAGACTGTGAGGAGCATCATGGAAGCTTGCTGCATCCTGAACAATCTCATGCAGACCCGCTACCCAGTGTTGCAGAACAGGCTTGTGGACCATCAACAAGGCAATGGGGACAAGTAGCCTGGTGAATGGAGGCAAGGACGAAACCTGATAGACCCTGTGGATGTACAAGGCCCCAACAGAGCTTCACGTGAAGGGAAGAAGCAGCGCAACCTACTGAGACACTGGTGCAACTCCCCAGCTGGAGCAGTGGAGTAGCAAGACAGGATGATAGATGGTTAATGGAGGCTTCCTTGAAGCTGTCGCATTACACTGATGAGATTGTGCCATGTATGTTGAGTGGTCCTACAATGAATAGGGCATAAATAAAGAGCTTTGTTTATTTTAAAATGTGTTGATCAATGAATAAATTGTTCTTAATAATAAAGGTCCATATGTGTGGCAGCTGGGATGGTGGACCATACAGTCCCACTATGGTTGCACTGGAGGTTTATCTATCCCACAACTATCCTTATCTATCCCACAAGCATGCAAAGGCTTAACCATTTATTCAAAGTTTTCACCAACACTTTATAAAGTAAAAAAAATGAACCAAGTAAACTAAGTGTCTTAAGCAAAGATAAACTTAACAAGTAAACAACTCAGTTTCTGACACTATTCTGGACTGGGTAGGAGCAGCTTCAGCTGGGCCTTGTGGGATATGCAGAAGTGCTGCAATCTTCTGCTTCATCACCTGGTACTGGGCCTCGGGCAGGTCCCTCAAGGTCTGGCTCACGTAGGTGATGAAGGTGTTCCGGCTCAAGGATGCTCTGCCCAAGTGGACCAGCTGAGGGAGAAGTTCTGTGCTGGTCTTCATTGTGTCCCTGATATTCAACAGCACACTGTGGTCCTGGCCCTCCAGTCTGCCTCTCTGCCTGCATCCTCTGGAACTGGGGGTGGGGATAGGGGTGGATTGGCATCTGGTGTCTGCTGCTTCTTCCTCCATTTGTGACAGCAGGGCGTCATCCTCCATGGGATCCTCCAAGTCTGCCGGCACGGGGAGTGCAGCTGTTGTGGGGATCTCTGAAGACACCTGTCTGGACAGGGTAGCTGGCTGCTGGCTGGAAGAGGACTGGCTGTCTGTGGGCTGTCTGAGGGACAGGGGTCTCAGAGGGGCTGCTCCTCAGTGGTGGATCTCACCCTCCAGGAAACTGCACTTGGCCATGATGTACATCTCCCTGTCAGTGAGCTTGACAGTGGCCTGGCCAGATTTCTTGAGTTGTAGCTTGCCATACCAGGTGTGCATGTGCTTCCACCATCCTAGGAGTACTTCTGCAGTGTACTCCAGGCTCTCTGCCTTGTCTCTCCAAGCTGCCTGCTTCTTCTTGGTGTCCCAATACAGTCTGTGGCCCTTTCTCCAGAGGTACTCGTTCTCCCTCAGCCATTCCAGCACCTCATCCTCATGCTCCTCGGAAACGGTGTACTGTTTCCTCTCTCCCTTCTCCTTCCCTTGCCTCTTCCTCCCTCTGGCAGGGGCTTGAGCAGGGCCTTCAGGGGCTTGAGCAGCAGGGCCTTCAGGGGCTTGAGCAGCAGGGCCTTCAGGGACTTGAGCAGCAGGGCCTTCAGGGGCTTGAGCAGCAGGGCTTTGAGGGCCTTGGGGCTGGTCCATCACAGCAGCAGCAGCAGCTTCAGAGTCAATGCCAGGGGGTGGGATTCTGATTCTGGCCTTCTTCACCTTGTCAGGGCTTGAACGAGTAGGCACGGGCTTCCTCTTCTTGCCTGATTGACGAACCATTGTGTTCCTGCAAGATGTATGTGGCAGCACGTCTTTCCCCTGTATGCTGACTGTGTGCATGCTGCATCCTTTTATATCCATGGAGCAGATGCAATTCATACTCCCCGCATGTGCAGTGAACGCTTTGCATCCAATATACATCCGCGCGGCATCTCCTTTGTTTCCTAGAGGCGTCTGTGATGCCTCCGCTTCATCCGCTATGCATCTGCCCCTTCTGCTATGCATCCACTTTGAAATTCTCCCCCGGAACCCCTTCGGAGGTGTCATCTGCTTCCATCTGCTTTCATCCGCTAGGCTTCCTATGAACATCCATTTAACATCCCCGCTACATACTACCCACGTCCGTTCTTTTCCATTCTGTTTAAGCAAATTTTCACCACTTTTTGGAGCGGATGACAACGGATGGGGCCACCCCCGAAATTTTGCTCGTCCGCTGTGTCCTTTATGCATATGTTTTGTGTCCGTCGGCCAGTGGGACCGGGTCTTTAACAACAAGAACTAAATAAGAACCCAGTTGCCCATTAATCTTCAAAATATTAACTCATTATCCAGCTTTATAAAAGAAAGCCAGGAAATGGGAAATAATAACTGTAAGATGGGGTTACCTTTCCTCCTATAGGCAATATAACACATTGGACTCCTATATAACACATCAGATAAGTATAATTCCTCAGCAACTCAAATATTATTTTGGACACAAAATAATTGCTACAGAAAGATAATATTTCTGGATAAACATTTTTAAACAATTTGGTCATGGGAATGGGCCCTCATTGAAATACTTCTATTTTAGTTTTACATTAATAAATTCATACTCCACTCTTCATTCTTATGGAAAAATGAAGTCTTAGTAATGTTAAGCCTTTCTAGTATGGAAAGAATTGCATTAGCCATCTTATAACCAAGTAACATAATTTTCCTTTTCATTCCAGTAAACTTTGTTAAAAGGTAAAATCATTCAAAATAGATTTAAAAATGACCAAAGGTTATGTGTTTTTCCATGTGACTTCAACTTTTAAAATAATCAATGGAAGAAGAAAAAATGCAGTGCTTTCACATGCTTATTGCTTTCTAAGTTACAGACTTTAAAAAGAAGGCAAGGCAGAAAAATCCCCAGCATACAGATAAAAGTCAGTTTGGTATGAGAGTTCAGTTCTGAAGCCAAGTGTCAGCAAATTAAAAAAAAAAATAACCATTGCCAAGTAATAATTTATACAGAGAGGAAAATGACATAATGAGAGAATGTTTGATATTTGTAGTCATTGAACAGCTCAGAAGATGACTTGATGAGGATAAACTGTCATATTGGTAACTCTGATGACAAAGCTCTGAATGGATTATTGATAACTGCAAGTATTAGAAAGAGGACAAAAGGCTGATAGAGATCAATTCCATTCTAATGCCATTGTAAAGTCACACTGCACCTCTGCCTAAACTGCCTAAATAAAGTAATGTAAGAAACATATTTTCCATAGCTAAGGTGTGGTTCCCCTTGGTAATTCCTGTACAATCAAATTCAAGTTAAAAACATGTATTTATTTATCAAGTAAAATGTGGATGGATTATTTTATTGTTATTGAAGACTCAGCAAACTCTTAGAAAACTTTTTATACTGTTATACATACATACATAACTGGTTCTCAAACTGAATTGTGGTATATAAAAATGTTGATTCTTTTTTTTTTTTTGCAAAATCAAGGAAGTAGCTTTCTCTGAGACAAATGGAAGTTCATGGTTTATTAGAGTATTTTAAATAGGAGGTTTTATATCAATAAATATGTTGTCCATTTCACTGTCAGGATATATGAAGCATGCTTTAATCGCACAAATGAAGGCAAATATACATGTCCCAGGATAATGATGCAAAATCAAATTTGGATCGGTTACTGGGACCTGAGATTTACTCTTCCAAGTTTTTAGATTCATGCTGGAGCCTATCTTTCAGCAAATTTCTCTACTAGAATATGTGCTTTAGGCTGTTCTGTGAGTCATGTTTATGTGGTGTTTTCCTGTTGGTTTATTG
>BLBF01000041.1:10238947-10251666 GCA_015471245.1 Laticauda colubrina | reverse complement strand
ACCAACCCAAATTCAATTTTGCATGCTTTAATCTATCTGTGGTTGTGAAAGTTGGACCTTAAAAAAGCAAGACATTAGGAAAATTGACTCATTTATGCTGTGGTGATAGAAAAGGCTGGAGAAGGTTCCTGCATATTCCTTGGACAGCAAAGATGACTAACAAACAAGTACTGCAGCACATAACACCAGAGAAAGAAAAAAATCACAAAACTATGTCATACTTATTTTGGTGATGCAGTGTGGGGGAATTCCTTAGAAAAAGCAGTTGTGCTTGGAAGAGTTAGTTGTAAAAGGAAACCAGTCCACAGTGGCTGGATACCATCAAAGCTGACACCAGCCAGAGCACTGAAAGAAGAAGAAGAAGTGCAGGAAGAAGTAGAGCTCAAAGAAGTAGTGCAAGATCAGAAAACATAGCAAGTCCAAAGAATCACCAGGAGTCAGACACAACTGAATGGATAACATCATCATCAATCTATCTTCTCAGTGTTATTTGTTTCGAAACAATTCAGGCATTTTTCTCCTTGAATTTTCGGCATTTGTAACTTTTTATGTGCTGTTGAATATAACAGACTTGAAAACCTGTGTGACAGTGCCGGGAAATGGATGCCAGTTATATAAACAGAGAAATTAATGCATGGTAGCTTCTTAAATACACTGCATAATTGAGTATGATTAATTGAGTATGATTTTGAGTATGATTCCATGCATAAAATTATTCAGTTACAAGGTAACTCACCAAAAAGAAAAAGACACCAGATGTCTGCTTACCCCAAATAGAGAGGAAAGTCAAAAATATTATTGTACTCTGTGACTATCATTAAGTGTTGTACCTTATAATTCTTGACTCTTGATGAATGTATCTCATGTGTACTGAGATAATTTGCACCAAGACAAATTCCTTGTGTGTCCAATCATACTTGGCCAATGAAGAATTGTATATATATAATATATATTAATTTGAAATATATATTAATTATCATTCACATCTTTATATGATTCTTTACAAAAAACTATCAAAAAGATAACACACATTATTGTAATTGATGCAAACTGTTGTTAGTTACCGAGACATACATTATATTCTCTCTTGTAATGTCTATGCTGCTTTTTCTGTGGTATAACATGGATGCTTTTAAAAATGTGGGCAGCATGACTCACATAAGGGATTTCAGTGCAAATCCTGCTATTGATTTTTGCTAATCATTGCTCATATTCAGTTTCTCACTAAAAGTTGGCCCTGTAAAATTTCTCAAGTAGTCTTAGGAAATCTAAATCTATGGAGCTTACTTGAGTCATATAATTGTTTCCTATTAATAACTGAGAATCTTAAATGGTTTCTTAATGTGGGATATAGTCTAAACCCAGAGGTGGGATTCAAAGTTTTTAACAACTGGTTCTGTGGATGTGGCTTAGTTGGTAGATGTGGCTTGGTGGTCATGTAATTGGCTGGGCGTGGTCAACTCAATATCATTCACATCAAGGCACACATCTCCTCACCTGGCCTCCCATGACTGTGGGGAAGATGCAACAGTTGTAAGTGTGAAAAATGCTCATAAGTCACTTTTTGTAACTTTAAATGGTCACCTCACACAAGCAAAGTACCAGCAAAGGAGGGGAAAGAAACTCTCGAGAAATTCATGAGGCAGGAAGTCTAGTCCTGCCAAGAATGTAATAAGGATTAACAGAGAGGCAGTTTCTGTAAGCAATACCAGAATGTTTTCTTCCTGCCATCCTTACAGGATTAGGCCAGTAATTTATTCTAACAACCGATTTTCTGAACTTCTTAGAATGTTAACAACTGGTTCTAGCAAATAGGTGCAAACTGGTAGAATCCCCCCCTGTGTAAGCCATTTAAAGGTCTGTAGAAGACTTACATTTAGCTTCAGTTTCTTCTTTGCAAATACTGTGCAGAAATAAAATAAATTTAGATTGAAAGTTGCAAACGGAGTTGGAAATTTTATGTCTTCACTGTCTGCAAGCCACTTCATGATCCATGAGTGCCTTCTTGTTATCAGTAAGTAAGATGATCTCAACAGAGATAGGCAGGAACCATTATCATGGCAAAAAGGGCTGAAGCACTTTTTTAAGTCAAGAAAGAGACCATATTCAGAAGAATAACGGATGCTTCCCTAATTTACTGAACTATAAAAAGGAGGAGATATAGCCAATCAGACTTGCAAGATTCTAGACAATCATGGACAATTTCAATAAAAGATATTTCAGCCTTTATGTAGAGTTGATTTCCTGGTCTGGTCTATTTTATGCAGATGACATTTCATATACTTTTCTATTCATCTAAGCAATCTTAAGCCCCTGTCAGACTGCACCAATGGATGCAAAGAGGATGTAAAATGGACAAAAAAGCTTGACTAACGCGTTGGTTAACGTTGGTTAACGCGATGTACTTACTGCCTCCGTTTTGCTTCCTCTCTATCCGTCCAGCATCCGTTTATTGACGTTTCATCCGCTCAGAAAGTTTTGAGCTGCTCAAAACTTTTGCGTGAAAATGTATCCAATTCGTCCATTCTGCATCCACTACGCATCCGCTACGCATCCATTCTGCACCTGTTACACATCCGATATATCCGCTAGGCATCCGCTGCGCAAATGCGCAACTCGCATCCGCTCGGACACAGGGAGGAAGCGGAACGGATGCAGAACGGATGCAGAACGGATGCCTAGCAGATGCAGCATGGAAACAAAGCATGTAAAATGGAAAAAACGTCCGCAGAGGGGACCTATCTCAGATATTAAGGATGTCTAGAGGATGCCTAGAGGATGCCTAGAGGATGCAAAGGGACACCTATGCTGCCTATAAAAAGGGGGAGCAACACATCTGGATCTCACTTTCAGACCAGCAGCCCTGCTGCAGACCTCTGCAGCCTTCATCTGCCTCTTCCTCTTCCACAGCATCCAGTCATGTCCACCGTGGATCGTAACACAGTCCTTTTGGCAGCCACCATCCTTCTGCAACAGTGCGAAGCCATCTACAAGCTCTGTGCACTCTACTACGGGAAGAAAAGGAGGTGGCCAAGAAGTGTCTGGGTATGAAGATGGTTCACCAGAAGAGCAGAGGACGGACTGTACAACAAGCTGATGATGGAGCTCAGGAACGAAGACACTCGGGCATTCCAGAACTTCATGAGGATGCCTCCAGCCATTTTGATGAAGTTGTACAGTACCATACACCCAGGTTGACCAAGGCAAACACCAACTTCCGGTCCAGCCTGGAACCTGGGCTCAAGGTGGCACTCACTCTGCGCCACCTGGCCTCAGGGACTACCTACAGGATCATGCAGTATGGCTGGAGGGTGCCACACAACACCATCAGCATTGTGGTCAGAGAAGTGGTACAGGCCATCATCGAAGAATACCTGCAGGAGCTCCTCCAATGCCCCTCCACTGATGAAGGATGGAAGAAAGTTGCAGAGCAGTGGTATCAGAAGTGGAACTTCCCCCACACCTTTGGAGCCATAGATGGCAAGCACGTGGCCTGCAAAGCTCCAGCCAAGTTGGGGTCCACTTATTTCAACTCCAAGGGCTTCTTCAGCATCATCCTCTTCACCATGGTCGATGCTGACTACAAGTTCATGTACATCGATGCTTCAGGCAACGGCTCATCTTCAGATGCCCAAGTATACAACACCAGTCACCTCAAGGAGGATCTGGAATGCAACCTCATCGTGGGCTTCCCAGATCCAGAACCCCTGCCCAACGACACACAAGATGTGCCCTACTTCATCATGAGGGATGACACCTTCTCCCTCACAACCTACCTCATGAAGCCCTACACCTCGAGACTCCTCACCCATGAAGAGAGGATCTTCAACTACAAGCTGTCCAGGGCAAGGCGGGTGGTGGAGAATGCCTTTGGCATCCTGGCCAACAGGTTCCAGGTACTTCTCACCACCAAGCAGCATCGCTCAGAGACCGTGAGGAGGATCATGGAAGCTTGCTGCATCCCTCACAATCTCATGCGCATCCGCTACCCAGTCTTGCAGAACAGGCTCATGGACTGCCAACAAGGCAATGGGGACATGGAGCCTGGTGAATGGAGGCAAGGGTGAAACCTGTTAGACACTCAGGATGTGCAAGGCCCCAACAGAGCCTCACATGAAGGGAAGAAGCAGCGCAACCTCCTGAAACACTGGTGCAACTCCCGATCTGGAGCAGTGGAGTGGCAAGACAGGATGAGAGATGATTAATGAATGCTTCCTTGAGGCTGTCTCATCACATGGATGAGATTGTGCCATGTAAGTTGGGTGGGCCTACAATGAACAGGGCATTTAATAAAGAGTTGTGTTTATGTTCAAATGTGTGGATCAATGATTACATTGTTATTGATAATAAAGGGCCAAAGGTGTGGCACCTGGGAGGGTGGACCATACAGTCCCACTATGCTTGCACTGGAGGTTTATCTATTCCACAGCTATTACCCATCCCACAGGTATCCCTGCCCATCCCACTGCTATCCTTACCCATCCCACAAGCATGCAAAGGCTTAAACCATTTCTAAAAGTTTCCACCAAGACTTTATTAAAAAAAAGAAATGAAGCAAGTGTATGAATCAAAGATAAGAAGCTATAAAACAAAAATGAGTCTCTGGCACTCCTCTTGGTCACTCAGTCTCAGGGGTGAAGGGTGCAGGTGCTGTGGAGGTGGCTGGTGCTGGAGTGCTTGTCATCATCTCCTCCAAAAGCAGAAGCAGCAGAAGCCCCAGCCACAGAAGAGCGAGCCCATGCTGCAGAAGCCCCAGGAGAACCAGAGTGAGGGCCAGGGGGCGGGATGGTAGCCCTGTCCCTCTTGCAAGGGCTGGCAGCAGATGGCTGAGGCTTGCTGTGTTTCAGCATGGTTGTGGGGTTGCTGGCTGGCAGGGAGGCTGGCAGGAACCAAGGCTGGCAGGAAGGCTGGCAGGGAGGCAGGCACCAAGGCTGGCAGGAAGGCTTGCACCAAGGCTTGCAGGAAGGGTGGCAGGAAGGCTGGCAGGGAGGCAGGCACCAAGGCTGGAAGGAAGGCTGGCAGGCATGCAGGCACCAAGGTTGGCAGGCAGGCATGAACCAAGGCTTGCAGGCAGGCAGGCACCAAGGCTGGCAAGCAGACTGGCTGGCAGCAAGGCTGGCACGCAGGCAGGCAGCAAGGTTGGCAGGGAGGTTGGCAGGCAGGCAGGCAGTAAGGCTGGCAGGGAGGCTGGCAGGGAGGCTGGCAGCAAGGCTTGCAGACAGACATGCAGGCAGGACAGGCAAGGCAGTCAATGTGTCTGGAAGCAGGTCTTTCCTCTGAATGGTGACCTGCTTCCGAGCTGCTTCTGTTATATCCATGGGGCTGATGCAATGCATCCCCCCCGCATGCGCAATTAACGCTCGGCATCCATTAGGCTTCCGCTGTGCATCCGCTGTGCATCCGCTTCATCCACTCTGCATCCGCTCTGCATCCGCTGTATCCGTTCCACATCTGCTTTGCTGCGCCCCCCCGGAAGCCTAGCGGATGTGCCATCCACTCCCATCCACTTCCATCCGCTGGGCTTCCATTCCGCATCCGCTTTCCATCCGCCCTGCATCCTCCCCACGTCCATGTTATCCGCTCCAGTTACGCAAATTTTTGCCCCTTCTGAGAGCGGATAACAACGGATGGAACATTTTTCTCGTCCGTTGTGTCCGTTTTGCATCCGTTGGGCAGTGTGACAGGGCCTTTAAGTGAAGGATAATGTTCCTTAATCATCCTTTTGTTCTTTTGCTCTTCTAGCAACAAGGATAATTCAGCGGGAAAGAATTCCAACAGATATTCATGAGTGCAGATGGAGAAGTGAATTTTTCAGCTGGAATAATAGAATTCAAAGCTCTCACAGAATGGTGGATTCATTAGGTTTGGTAGTCGTGCTACAGTTTATTAGGATAGGAGTACTGTATTAATCTCCCACCCTTCTTATTCTATACAAAGATCAGGCTGAACTAAATCTATTTGGCAGCATTAAAATAATGAATGAAGAACACATACACCAGGGAAGGAATTGTCAATGGATATTTCAAAAATCAGCTCATGGTTATGCTTCCCAATTTAGATTTAATGAGAACTTTAATTAAAAAAAATAGAAATCATTATCAGAATGCTGACTTCCATAGTTTATGTCACTGTGGTAATTTTGTTGTGATTCTCATTTTGTTAAAATATGTTCCAACGTTTCCTCCTCAGTATGGTATGACAAAGATCAATTACAAAACTATTAAAAATCAATTAGTGTGTTTGGAACTGTGTACAAAATGATTGTGCAAAATGCCTTGTTATATGCCATTTGTACAGAGAAATGCTGGTTAAATGTTTAATGAACATGTGGGAAAGTAATTAGCAATCACTCTGCACATACCAAATACAGTTTGTTTAGAACACTAAAGTGGAAAAGATAGGAATTCCTGCATGAGAATGGAGGCTAATTGTTTTTTTAAAAAGCAATTACATTACCACATACCTTCAATCAGTGTTTTCCTTTCTAGCTAAGGAAACTGGTTTAAGGAAAGATATTTCCTGGTGGATTTGTTTTGGGCTTCAGCTATAATTGTTGCTATTCCCATTTGATATATTTACATTTTCCCAGAAATGGGCCAATATCTCTATATTCCTAGGATTTATGACCTGATGTTATGTATAGTTTACAAATATACTTTCTTCTTATTTTGTGACTCAATCCATTCCAGCGACTGTGAAGCCAAATGGTTTCTAAGTGAACCACATGATATACATAAACATAAACACATGCATACAAAACATAAAAACTCCAAAAAAATATCATTGGTCGTTGCTTTATCAGTTAGACAAAGTCCTTACTTGTATTTTGTCTATGATCCTTGAGCCATTTTGTTTTCCTTTTTTTTTTTTGCCCCCTCACAGAAGGGAGAGATTACTTAAGTTAACAGCAATCTTTAACTTAAAACTTCCTTAAAATGCTTCAAATTAACAAGCTAAGCTCTGTGATTTAATTAAGTAATTAGAATTGGTCAGCCAACAGGCATTGCTGCCTGAAACTGACCATCCCTTAATCAGTTTCACGCTGAAGGATTTGTTATCAGGCACATGCAATTTAGTAATAAGTACATGCATATAGTGAAAAATATTTTTTTATTATGGTTGCTAATCCCTAAATGACTGCAAAGTATAAAAATAATTATTATAACTAAATAGAAATGGAAGCTAACTAGATGACCAACCTATCTGTGATCTACTATAACTTAATATTTCAGTTTTAATTTCTTGAGGTTCTTTATTTTTAAAATAAAATTCCACCCATCCATACTACACTGCTTGACTTCTTAGTGTACTTTGCAATGTACCATGGCTTTTTCCTGTCCAATGAATGCTAAAGGATACATCTAATAGCCACAAATTAGTCATATGTATTGCATTTAGATAGGATATAGAATGATATGATTTAACTATTAAAAATGTGAGAGTGAATTTCTGTCACCAATTAAGACTATATACCAAATGTACACACTTTTAAATTCAATAAGTCTTAGCAACGTATGTGATATGAATTAAAATACGCACATAGGTAACGGAATAATATTCAAGTTTGATTTGTGAATTTGAACAGCACTATTAATTTCTGCTGTGAACTTCTAATTTGAAGACTTACCTGAATGTGTATAGAAGAACTCTGAATTAGGAAATTAATCAAAATTACATGGCTGAAAAGAGATTAACAAAATGTCATATCGCTTGCACCAATGAAGAACTTCAGTGGCTGCCTCTGAAGATGGTGGACAGAATAATAGTATTCTGATATAACAGATAAGAAAGAAGCACTAAATGGCCACAAACTGCTTACTAACAAATTAAAGCATGAAATCAGAAGAAGTAATACCGTCGATAAATATGTAAGAGGCAAAATATTTTTTTTATTTAAGTATTAACAAATCTAATCACTGCTTCTAGAACTGTACGCTTTAGTTTAACCTAACCTTAGCATGTAACTTCCAATAAGACTTTCATACATTTTTTTTTCATTCTATAATAATAGCATGCACTATGACTCATGCCTGAGCAATGTCAAAATTGCACTGAATATGGGATTGGCCCAGGACATATTCATTTTAGTAGTTCATACTGCAATGGATCAAATACCAATGGGAATACCCCACTGTGTACATACTAGTCTTTGAGCAATGACCAGCACTAGCAGGCATGCACAACTACTAATATTAGTATGCAAGTATCCATTTTTTTTAGTTTCCTCAAGCATTAGGAGGTTTAGGAGGAACTCTTTTGACTCATTGTTTATTAAATTTAATATTTACAGCAAGCTGTATTGATCCTGAGTGATATTTCTGGGAGCCCAGTATATATTATTTATTACATACCCATAATAAAATTGTTTTGTAACTTCAGTGATTTGGTTATGTTGTGCTGTGGCTACAACAATGCATACCCCTTTATTCAGTAATGATCACCTTGAAATCAGTAATAATATGCTGGGCGCTAAAATGTTCCTCTGTAAGAGGATGAAGGAACTCAGGATCTGCTAAATTGTTTAGCAGATGATTTTCTGATAAATAACTACAGAAGTGTTCTAATAACTGATCATCAGTGCCACCAAACCTGGCAGTTCTCATGTAGGATGTAGTTTCCCACCAGGCATGTGTACACATACACATACACATTGTGATTTATATATATTGGAGGCCTAGAGCTAGAAGGCAATGGTACTGGGAAGATGTGCCTTCTGTCATTGTGATGTCATCATAACCTAATAACATCCAAAACTGGCATCAGCCAGCCAAAAAACTTTCCCCTTCCCCCTTTATAATCCTTTGGCTTTCACTCTGTAATAAAAATGAATCCATGCAGAGGGAATGGTAAATAGAGCAATTAATTATGATGCTTAGTGAAGCAATTATTTAATAAGACTCTGGATTTAGTTTAAAGCCATTTCAGCTTCTTGTGTCTTTATTCTCAGGTGCCAGCAGCAAATAGGTAAAGCAGTCTAAGTTTAAACATGAGATAGAAAAGAAAAAGGATTAAGGCACCAGAGAGTGTATATCTACCAAGCAAATAGGCTGATTACGTCAAGAGACAAGAAGAGCAGCATTTGGAAATCAATACAGATGAGGCTTTGAAAAGGTTGACTGAATGCACTGGATTAGCTATTGATTTTTGTCATTTTCACAGCTAGATCTGTGCTCTCCACCCACTGAGGCCATTAAACACGGAGACCTTAAACCTCTAATCCCTTGCTAATAACTAACAAGAAAATGACCTGAAAGCTAAAGATCTAACAGGATGTCCAATAGCTTCAGTACCATAGTGAGTGTAAAAGCTATTCTGAGAAAGCTTGAAGATTCTGACTAGAAATAAAATGCAGTCTGGATACTGACATGGATCATTAAGTGAAAAATTAGAACTTAGATTTTTCAGTGTAACCAGGTTGGCCTCTTTTTCAACCAAGTACTTCTGAGAAGGTAGGATACTTTCTTTAGTTATACTAAATCTGATTGCGAGCATCTAATACAAATGCATTTTTGGGTTTGAGTGATTCTAAGAAAGGATCCATGCAACAATAATGGAGCCCATGGTTTAGGAGCAAGAATTAGGAAGCCCAAAAACATGTAGAGTATTCAGAAAGATAAGGCTAGAACTAAGCAATTTCTGAAATTCCTATGCTATCCATACAGAAAGTAGCAAAGTTTGATCCTATTGAAGATTCCCCACATTGCCTTTCCTTATCTGTTTAAACTCAACTCTTATTATTTATTTTTATTTATCAAATTTTAAAACCACCCATAACCCTCACAGAGAGATTCTGTGGGAGAGGACGTTCTGAAGGTTCAACTTGTTGCCCTGGTGGTACAATGGTTAAAGCGGAGCACTGCAGGCAAACTCTGTCCACAACCTGGAGTTCAATCCTGACAGGCTCAAGGTTGACCCATCCTTCCAGGACTGGTAAAATGAGGATCCAAATTGTTAGGGACAATATGCAAATAATACTTACATTGTAAACTGCCCAGAGAGTAATATAAAGTCATATGGGGGAGGGGTACAGGTCTAAATGCTATTGTTATTGTTTCCATATCTGCCCTCCTTCCATGTCTAATACCTTACTAGAAAGTAAAAGTACACAAGCTAACCCAATCACTATCTTTTCACAATGTTCAAAATATGCACATTGAAGAGGAACCTTCACTTGGCATTCTTATTCTCATCCTTAGGATTTTTATTTATTCATGTTCTTGTGATTTCCCTTTCTGTACCTTCCAAGACTCTCCTTACCAAACAATGAAAGCACAAGTTACTATTAGATGAAGCTCTGGCCTTTCTAGAAAAGAAAGTACAGCTGGTCATGGAGGCATAATGCCTTGTGACCAGATGGGAAAGATAGTCCTTCAGTAAACCAATTAGACTCCTATAGAGAGTAGGAATCACCCACCTCCCTAAGGTCTCCCCTCCATGCAAATTGGATTATTTACACTGTATTTTCTGATGGAAATCAGCACTTTCCTGCTGGTATACCCTTAGCCCAAGGTCACCATAGTGAATTTGATATGATGGTTTATATGTATCCAAACTTGTAATGTAAAGGTTGGTATGACATGGCCCTAGTTAAATGTCTTGCAGAGTAACCTGAATAACTGAATTCAGCAACTTTAACTTTTTTTTTTGTATTATCTTCAAGGATAACCCTAAAAGGAGTACATTTCAACAATCTAGCAATGAGTTTACTGACATTTGAAGCCTGGCTAATGAAATTCAGAGAGCAGAACCATCTCTTCAGTTATTTATCACAATGAGATAAATTTAATGGTATACAGTTTTCTAGCTCAGATTTTTGTTATGCTAATAATATCATGTGTAACAATAGCTTTTGAAGCAATAAATGTTTTACAGTTTCCTTTTTCTTGCCATATTTGAGAATACAAGAGGAAGAGAAAGGGTCAGATAAACATTCTTTTGCATGCCCATGTTTCTGAAATATGATGGTTCTTTGAATTTCTTTTATATATTTATTCTAATGGTTTCTGCTATAGAAGAATAGAAAGTGATTGTTGCTGGTATGTAAAACAAATGGGTTCTGCTAGAATTCATTAGGTTTTGCTTTAATTTTGATTTTGGTTTTGTTTTTCTTACAAGAAGCGGAGTTAATGTTTTTTAGATAGAAAGCATGATAAAAGGCAATTGAGATGTATCAACTAACTCACATAATGCACACAAATTACTCTCAAAACCATACAGTATCAAAATTCGATGTCTTCAGATTTTCATTCAAGAAGAAAGCGGCACATGTTCTTTTTGCTTTTTTTAGTGACATGATATTTGATACTCTGAAAAATAACTTGGTCTAGGAGACAAAAGTGAACAACATTTGATTTAATTCCAAATTGTTTAAAATGTTTATATTTGGTTACCATGATGGTTGTTTTCTCCTTCAAACACATTTAGAATCAAAATTTTGCTGCCAACATTGAAGGTGTACTGGTCACATCCAAGAATTATATATACTGCATGAAATTCTGGAGTCTAAAGGTGCTTCTTTGAATTAGTAAAGGTGATTTCACTTTCAAAAGAAACAGTAATTTTTGTTGTTCTCTTTTCATTCCTAGTTCTTTTATGATTGTTAGTTCACTATGATCTCTTAGGACCTGTGTGATATTGAGATGGCCACATCTGCCAGGGCATGAAACCCCTTGAGAAGCAATTCTTTTAATGCAGTCTACATACTAGACTTTGGCAAGTGTTTCTCTTCACTTCTGAAGAACGGGAATTCTTACCTATCCAGATGTCACCTGTCTGCAAAGGTACTAGAGCCACAAGGTGAAAGAAACTTGCTATTTATTTCACAGGAGGCAAAACACATTTTTTTGTTTGTTTTACCTCTTTCCAGACAGTTACGTTGCTTTAAGCTTTCAGCTTGTGCATAATTCTTCTTCAAATTAAATTCTCTTAGAAGCCAAGCATAATACACACCAGGTTGTCAGCTCATTACTTTTACATCCTTTCTTATTTTGTTTATGTGAGCAGAAGTTTAATTACAACAATATATTGTGGAGGCTGTGAGAAGAAGTCTATCTGAAGGTGTTTATTTGTATTCTATAGTTCTATTTTTAAAGTTCTTACTTCAAAATTCTTAAGTAATTTACATCTGCAAAAGTGCCACTTTTTTCTTATATACAGTGGCATGGAAGCATATTTTTTTCTTTTAAAAAGCCATTTATGAATTAATGTTATTGTCCTAAAACAGGTTTGGAATGGTCCTAAAGCTATTAACAATACTGATGCACAGTGTTTTTGAGTCAAAATCAGCAATTTTGTCAGAACAGACCAGAAAATTTCATACATGTAAAAAGCCAGGATCTTCATCTTTGGGGCAAAATAAAATAATGTATTCACTTATGGTCAGGATGAAATATTCACATTAAAAACCTACAATAATGTATAGTCACAGTTTGCAGAGCAGTGATTTGCTTCACATAGTATGTCATAATAAAATTATTTACAATTTATATTATTTTGTTTATTTCCAGTATATCATACTAGTTTCTTAGTATGATTTGATTGTTTATTAGTAACCTATGACTATCACCAGGTGTTTTAGCTTATGATTCTTAATGAATATAATTTTCTTCTCCTTTTTATGTACACTGAGAGCATATGTATCAAAGTACCATACTTGGCCAATAAAGAATTCTATTCTATTCTATTCTATTCTATTCTATTCTATTCTATTCTATTCTATT
>BLBF01000041.1:10164448-10238937 GCA_015471245.1 Laticauda colubrina | reverse complement strand
TTCTATTCTATTCTATTCTATTCTATTCTATTCTATTCTATTCTATTTTAAAACAACACACACTGGAGATGAAAGTGATAGGCTGGAGGGCTATCTTCTTTGCAATAGCAAAGGCAAACAATCTTGCCTAATTAATCTTTTGGTTAATCCATTATAATTAAACCTTATGATATTTATCAGAAATAAAAATGTATGTATATTCATGGGCTTAGTAATAGTCATATCTCCAGATACGATTATTCTTATAACCCTTTTATACGGGTTAACATATGAACTTCTTTTTTCCCCAAATAAAAGAAACTATTTATCCTGCCTAGTATCCAGTGATTTTATGTCTCACCACAGATGACACAAACTGAATGTTATACTTCAGGCAATAGACACTTATCATAAAAAAATATAAGGCTATAAATCCCAATCTACTTTATTTGAAAAGGAAGACAATATGGGATATGAATTATAGAAGTTCCTTCATTTCTTGTGAGTTATAAAGTAAAGGACTTAGGACTGAAAAATATCTTCAGCACAAGTATTAATTTAATAAGACATAATTTAAGAACTGGAGTCTCTGATTGCAGCATGAAACATAATGTAATGTGTATTTGTATATGTGATATGTTGAAAGTAGTTGTATGTGTTAATTAAGAAAGCGATACATTTGGAGTAGGGCATTATTTTGTGTTATTTTCATTGCCAGTTGTTCTCATTAGCCAGTGAATTTGCTTGATTTCTCTGGTTTGTTTATAGTTCAGTGTTATAGTCCTTTAATAGTGTCTGCATGATGAAGATATGAATCCCTGGTTTACAATTTCTGGGGGGCAAAGTATAGGGTTCAAAGTGAAAGACTCATAAAAATGTCCCAGCTGTACAACATAAGGTGAAATGTCCCTCATTTTGGTTAGGAGATACACACACACACACACACACACACACACACACATACACGCATTATAATATGACTGTGACATCTAGAACTCTCAAAGGACAAACTGGGGACACAAGCAAATTAATACATGTTTGACAATGATATTTCTTGTTCTTTTACTTATGAATGAAATATGTTTGAATAAGCTAATTAATCACTCCCATCCCAGTACATTGTTCCTTTAGTTTAGCTCTCATCTATGTGATCCACTCCTTTCTCTGTTGATTCAATGTCAATGCCAATGTTTATTATAGTCAAAGATCACAGACTAGAGCAAGTTAAAAACACTCAAGGAATATCCAGTTAAAAATTCTAGAATAAAATAAGAGATAACAGATAAAATCTATATTAAAATACAATTTGCCATCCAATCTGTCAGTTGTACATGAGCAAAACACAGCATGGTCTAGCTAGAATGTAATATCAATCCTTAAACTATGAGGCCCATAGTCATTAAATACTAAAATGCAAGATAATGATAATGCAAAAGGATTTGCTGCATTAATTGTGTAAAACAGCTATGATGGATTAATCACCTGTTTCTGATGAATACCTAGTGCTGCCACACAGAATCTAACCACCTGCACTGTAATCACAGTCTGTTCATTCTTAAGTAGCCACTGGAGATATGTAGTTCTGGAATGGCCAGGATACATATTAATTATTGGAAGGATAAGTTTTTTTTCAGATATCGCTATAAAAAGAGCATCAAAGGAGTATGTGTCCAGTAGTCTCCACCTCTCCAGAGCCATAAGGACAGAGTCTTTCAATCAATGGTGTCTTTTTATTTATATTTGCCATGCAGGGCAGCCAATAGAAGAGCATAGCACTATGCAAGTGAAATGCTTTCTAAGGGCTCACCATCTCCAACTGGCTAAGATAACTGGCAAGGATCTAGATTGATTCATAATAAATAGATTCTAGCTTATTCAAAAGTATTGGATGTATGCAAGGAAAAGAATTGATTCCAGCTCTTCCTCTTGAAACATAATAGAAAGTATGGAAAAAATTTCTAAGTCTCATGAAATGAATTCTGCTCAGCCTTCTATCATCTATAGGTCTTGCCCTTCATAAGTTACTGGAAAATTCTTCCTTTTTCTAAAACAATGTGGAAACATATTCTACTTGATTTCTTTTGCCATAGATTTGATAAAGAATTTCAAAAGGCCATTTGTAACCAGCTTTTATGAGAAATGGGGTTGAATAATACCTTATCAACACAGGTCACAAATGGCTTTTGTGATACTAGGAAACAGACAAAACAATATAAATTGTAAATAATTTTATTATGAATTGTACTACGTGAAGCAACAGCCACAACCCATATCACAATAACCATCACCCAAACATCCAACATTAAGGATGCACGCCCCTTACTTCCTCCAGACCCACTCCTTCATATCTTAAATGCAAACTACTCAATGTAAGAAGCCTCACAAATAAAATGCATGAATTCTTCATGTTACAAAGCACATCCACATTTGACACCATATTTGTCTGTGAGACATGGTTGAATGCATCTTTCCCAGACTTCATTACCACTGTAAGAGAATATCAAGTTTATCAGTCTGATCGCAAAATCCGTAGAGGAGGTGGAGTTGCTATATTCTATAAAAAATCTCTAAATCTAAAAAAGATTCAAATTATACAAGAGCTTGGTCTTCCCAAAACCATCGTCTGTGATCTGTTCCTAAATACCTCAATCCACTTCCTTACTTTGCTATGATAGAGTATAGGCCCTGACGATGATAGAACTCATGCAAACAAGCTAATTTCACTACTGACATGGGCTGCCTCTTGCCCACACCCTCTTATTTTCCTTGGGAACCTCAACTTAGTTCTTATAATTTGGACACTAAATGAATGTACATCTGAGCCCATTCGTTCAACCTTATACAATGCTGTTACCACACTGAGAACCCAGATTGTTAGGGGCAATATGTTCATTCTGTATATCACCCAGAGAATATTGTAAAGCACTATGATATGGTCCATAAGTTGACGTGCTATTGCTATTGCTGTTTACAAGAACCATCCCTGGACCCCTTCCCTGGACCCCTGGACAGCTTGGGATTAAGATTATTTCCTAATAGGTACAACTCTATCCCAAAGGTGCTTTTTCAAACACCTTTTTTCCCTTTGTTTTTCCTTGAAGACATTTCACTTTACATCGAGGAAGCTTCTTCAGTTCTTTTGGTTGAGAAGCAAATACGTTGAAGGAAAAACAAAGTCCAGTTGCCTTCTGAAAAAAACAACTTTGGGACAACCATGACCTGGATGACTGAGAATCTCCATAAACAGGTGCAACTCTGCTTAGCTTTTTTATTATTATTATCAGTCAAAGTTAGATAAATACTGCTCCTTGTTTTGATAAGTGGTTTATAACAGTGTCCCAAAATTCAGATGCATTTCTCAGGCATTGCTTTTACTTTTCTTGTAAAAAATGCTTAATTAAAAGTATTGGAATTTTATATTTTTTTGGAAAATTATTGGAAAATAGAATTTATCGCTTTCTCCCTCCTCTCCTCTGAAAAAAACCTTAGTAAAGCCCTTGTCACACTAAACCAATGGATGCAAAGAGGATGTAAAATGGACAAAAAAGCTTGTCATCCGTTGGAAAACATGATGCATCCGTTGTGAACTCACTGTGTACGTCTTTCATACGCTCTATCCGTCAAACATCTGTCTACTGCTATTTCGTCCACTCAAAAAATTTTGAGCTGCACAAAACTTTTTGAGCGGATGAACTTTCCACCGTGTAAAATGTACATCCGCAATACATACGGGCAACAAATATTCTATGTCCGTTGTCATCCGTTACACGTCCGATGTATCCTCTCGGCATCCTCTGGCCATCTGCACAACTCACATCCACTCCAGCAGAAAGAGGGAGGAAGCAAAAGGTACGCGGAAAGTCCACACAGCATTAGTAGCACGGACATAGAAAGAATGAAAGCGGATGCATCTCGTATAGAAAGCATTAAAACGGACAAAATGTTTGTATATGGTATGTATCTCGGATATTTAGGATGTCTGGAGGATGCCAAGAGTATGTAGAAGGACACCTAGTGGAAAACCGACATTTCCAATAAAAAGGGGGAGGAAATCACCTGGATCTCACTTTCAGTACAGCAGCCCTGGTGTGCAGACCTCTTCAGCCTTGCTCTTGCTCTTTCACATCATCCATTGATCTCCAACATGGATCATCGCACAATCCATTTGGTAGCCGCCATCATTCAACACCAGAACCAAACCCTCTTCAGACTGTTTCACCTTTTCTACGCAAAGAGAAGAAGGAGACGTCCAAGAAATGTGTTGATCCGACGATGGATCGGGAGAAGAGCGGAGTTTGCACTCTATGACAAGCTGATGGTGGAGCTGAGACACTCGTGCATTCCAGCACTTCATGAGGATGCCACCAGCCATGTTTGACAAAGTTGTGGAGTGTCTGAGACCCAGGTTGACCAAGGCAAACACCAACTTCCATCCCAGCCTGGACCCTGGACTGAAGGTGGCACTGACTCTGCGCCACCTGGTCTCTGGGACCATGTACAGAAACATGCAGTATGCCTGGAGAGTGCCACACAACACCATCAGCATTGTGGTAAGAAGTGGTGCAGGCCATCATCAAAGAATACGTGGAGGAGCTCCTCCAGTGCCCAACCACTGAAGAAGGCTGGAGGAAAGTTGCAGAGCAGTGGTATCAGAGGTGGAACTTTCCCCACACCATTGGAGCCATAGATGGGAAGCACATGGCCTGCAAAGCTCCACCCAACTCAGGGTCCAATTATTTCAACTACAAGGGCTTCTTCAGCATCATCCTCTTTGCCATGGTTGATGCTGACTACAAGTTAATGTACATCGATGCTTCAGGCAATGGGTCAGCTTCAGATGCCCAGATATACAATGCCAGTGACTTCAAGGATGGGCTGGAACTCAACCTCATCATGGGTTTCCCAGATCCAGAACCCCTACCCAACGACACACAAGATGTGCCCTACTTCATCGTGAGTGATGATGCCTTCTCCCTCAGAACTTACCTCATGAAGCCCGACAGTTCCAGATACCTCACCCGTGAAGAGAGGATCTTCAACTACAGGCTGTCCAGGGCATGGCGCGTGGTGGAAAACGCCTTTGGCATCCTGGCCAACAGGTTCCAGGTACTTCTCACCACCATGCAGCATCGCCCACAGACCGTGAGGAGAATCATGGAAGCTTGCTGCATACTGCACAATCTCATGCGCACCCGCTACCCAGTGTTGCAGAACAGGCTTGTGGACCACCAACAAGGCAATGGGGACATGGAGCCTGGTGAATGGAGGCAAGGACGAAACCTGATAGACACTGTGGATGTGCAAGGCCCCAACAGAGCTTCACGTGGAGGGAAGAAGCAATGCAACCTCCTGAAACACTGGTGCAAATCCCCAGCTGGAGAAGTGGAGTGGCAAGACAGGATGGTAGATGCTTAATGGATGCTTCCTTCAGCCTGTCTCATCAAACTGATGAGATTGTGCCATGTATGTTGAGTGGCCTTACAATGAATAGGGCATTAATAAAGAGTTTTGTGTATGTTGAAATGGGTGGATCAATGATTAAATTGTTATTGATAATAAAGGGCCGTATGTGTGGCAGCTGGGAGGTTGGACCATACAGTCCCACTATGCTTGCACTGGAGGTTTATCTATCCCACAGCTATCCTTACCAATCCCACAGCTATCCATCCCACAGCTATCATTACCCATCCCACAGCTATCCATCCCACAGCTATCCTTACCAATCCCACAGCTATCATTACCCATACCACAGCCATCCATCCCACAGCTATCCTTACCCATCCCACAAGCATGCAAAGTCTTAAACCTTTTTTCAAAGTTTTCCCCAACACTTTATTAAGTAAAAAAAAATGAACCAAGCGTGTGAAGCAAAGATAACCTTTATTAATAACAAACTGTATGATTTTATTAAAAAGCAAATTGACCCAAGTAAAGTGTCTTTAAGCAAAGATAAGGTGAGCAGGTAACAACTCAGTCTCTGGCACTCTTTTCAGTCACTCTGAGGCATGCCCATGGTCTCAGATGTAAAGGGGCCAGGGACTGTGGAGGTGGATGTTGCTGGAGTGCTGGTCTGAGGCGCCATTAGGGTGCCTGGCCCCGAGAGTACAACAGGAGATGGTGTGTGCAGGAAGCTCTCAGAGAGCTGACTCAGTCCCGTTAGGTTGAGAGGCACTTCCTCAAGGACCTGGGATGTAAGGCCCAACACCGATGACAGATGTTCTGAGGAAGGGCTTGGCTCTGGGGTGGAGGAAGGAGGAGTGTAATGGGGCTGTTTGGTCTGCAGCTGGGTCAGCTGAGGCATCTGTGGCATCTGAGGAAGCTGGGTCTGGACTTGGAAGGGCTGCCTCTGCTGTGGGAAGTCCTGGTAGTGGTAGGATTGGTAGGCGAGGGGCTGCTGAAATCCGTGGAAGGGCTGTGACATTGGCTGGGTTGGAGGAGCAGATTTGGAGTGGGTAGCAGCAGGTTCAGCTGGGCCTGGAGGGTGGTGCAGAAGAGCTGTGATCCTCTCCTTCATTGCCTGGTACTGGGCCTCAGGCATGTCCATGACGGTCTGGCCCACGTACGTGATGAAGGGCTTGCGGTTGGAGGATGGTATGTCAAAGTAGACCAGCTGGGAGAGGAGATTTGTACTTGCCTTGATTGTGTCCCTGATCTCCAAGAGGACAGTGTGGCTCTGTCCCTCCAGTCTGCCTCTCTGCCTGCTTTCTGTGGAGGTAGAGCTGGGGGTGGGGGTGGATTGGTCTCTGGTGGCTGCCTCTTCTTGATCCATCTGAGATAGGGGATCCTCCATGTCCTCTGGCATGGGGAGTGCATCTATGGGGGGGTCTCTGTCGTGGGGCCCTCCAAAGACACCTGCCTGGACACGGTAGCTGTCTCCTGGCTGGAAGAGGTGTGGCTCTCTGTGGGCTGTCTGAGGGAGAGGGTTGACAGAGGGGCTGCTCATCATCGGCAGATCTCACCCTTCAGGAAGCTGCACCTGGCCATGACATAGGTCTCCCGGTCAGTTAGCTTGACAGCGGCCTGCCCGGATCTCTTCAGGTGCAGCTTGCCATACCAGATGTGCATATGCTTCCACAATCCCAGGAGGACATCTGAAGTGTAGCCCAGGCTCTCCGCCTTCTGTCTCCACGCTGCCTGCTTCCGCTTGATGTCGTGATAGAGCCTGTGGCCCTTCCTCCACAGTTACTCGTTCTCCCTCAGCCATTCCAGTACCTCCTCCTCATGGTCCTCGGAAATGGAGTACTGTTTCCTCTCCCCCTTCTCCTTGCCTTGCCTCTTCCTCCCTCTGGCAGGGGCTTCAGGGCCTTCAGCAGCAGGGCTTTGAGGGCCTTGGGGCTGGTCCACCACAGCAGCAGGAGAAGCACCAGCAGTAGCAGGAGAAGCACCAGCAGCACCACCAGCAGCAGCAGCACCAGCAACACCAGCAGCACCAGCAGCAGGAGAAGCACCAGCAGCAGCAACACCAGGAGCACCAGGAGCACCAGCAGCACCAGCACCAGTGGCTTCAGTGTCAGTGCCAGGGCGTGGGATGGTGGTTCTGTCCTTCTTGCCGGGGCTGGCAGGAGTAGGCACAGGCTTCCTCTTCTTCCCCATGGTGTTCTCTCAAGATGTCTCTGGCAGCAGGTCTTTCCTCTGACCTGTTTGAGAGTTGCATCCTTTTATATCTGCGGAGCTTCCACAATTCATCCTCCCCGCATGCGCAGTGAATGCTTTGCATCTGCTAGGCATGCTATGCATTCTATAGGCATCCGTGATGCATCCGCGTCATCCGCTACGCATCCACTACGCATCCGTTCCTTCCGCTACGCGTCTGCTTCGCTGTTCTCCCCCGGAAGCCCTGCGGATTTGTGATCCACTTCCATCCGCTTTCATCCACTAGGCTTCCTACGAATGTCCGCTTTACATCCCCGCTACATCCTCCCCACATCTGTTCCTTTCCATTGTTCTCCGCTCTGTTTATGCAAATTTGGGGCACTTTTGAGAGCGGATAACAATGGATGCAAAATTTGCTCATCCGCTGTGTCCTTTTTACATACGTTTTGCATCCGTTGGCCAGTGTGACCTTGCCTTTAGTTTTGATCCCTTCTGACTTTTTCAGAGGGAATTCTGTGCAAAAAAAATCCTATATTTTAGTTATGCATTTTTGTTACTGTCATTATAAAGTTGTGCTATCACTAATACAAATTCAAAAATGAAATTGCCATGAAACAGGGACATAAAATTGTTAAAAAGGCCATGTCACACTGCCCAACGGATGCAAAAAGGACACAACGGATGAGCAAAATGTTCCATCCGTTGTTATCCGCTCTCAAAAGGGGCAAAAATTTGCATAAGCAGAGCAGATAACACGGAAAGGAACAGACGTGGGGAGGACGCAGAGTGGATGTATAGAGGATGCATAGAGGATGCGTAGAGGATGTGTAGAGGATGTGTAGAGGATGCAGAGCGGATGCGTAGAGGATGCAGAGCGGATGCAGAGCGGATGCAGAGCGGATGCAGAGCGGATGAGCTGCATCCGCTTTCATCCTTTCTTCATCCGCTTTCATCCTTTCTCCATCCGTGCTACTAACGCTGCGCGTCCGTTCTGCTTCCTCCCTGCATCCGTTTACCGCTGGAACGGATTTGAGTTGTGCGGATGCACAGCGGATGCCTAGCAGATATAGCGGATGCGTAATGGATGCAGAACGGATGTCCCCCGTATGCCTAGAGGATGCAGAACAGATGCATTGGATACATTTTCCGCTCAAAAGTTTTGGGCAGCTGAAAACTTTCTGAGCGGATGAAACATCAATAAACGGATGCTGGATGGATAGAGAGGAAGCAAAATGGAGGCAGTGAGTACATCGCCTTAACCAACGGATGGCAAGCTTTTTTGTCAGTTTTACATCCTCTTTGCATCCGTTGGTGCAGTGTGACATGGGCTTTAATATCAGCTACTTTTATTATTGCAGGAATAAACTGTAGAAAAATACATCAATATTCAACATGAACCCAAACTATATATGTGCTGCTGTTTGACAGCTTCAGGCACATAGTTATGAAAACAAGTAAATTTTACAAATAAATCTAATTCTTTTAATAATTCAGCAATCACATTTATTCCACTTGCTTGGCAGTACCATGCAACTGATCATCTTACTTGGTTAATTATTTTCTTTTAGACAAGTAAAATTATTTCCTCTTTCCATATGCAACAGGATTTTGAAATGCACCAGCTTCTCTTTTACAAAATGGATCATGCAATACATTTTCGTATGCATAACTGCAGTATTTCAGTGAAGTGTATTAGTTTCAAGATATTTAACAGGTACTAGTAATGTTGCAAATAAGAACACAAGCAAGTAACACATTTTAGACTTGTGAATCAAATTCTAATCTTATTTCTTGAATTTCTATTTTATTCAAAAAAATGGATTTTGGGGGAAAGAAAGGCAGTATTAGTTCATTGTAAGTCTATTTGGAAAGTCATGAACCTTACTGGAAATATTGTGAGTAATTTTTAAGTCTTAATTTGTTTTGGTCTTGGTTTCAACAGTGCTTTTCCCTATTTAATTTTAAATTGGGTTTAAACAATTCAATCTTTCATTTTTAACATGTTTTCCTCTAATCTGCCTCCTCCCAATCCTTTCCTGCCCCAACAAAGATATCTGTTGAATAAAAAAAGGCAGAATAATTACAAAATTAAAATTATTTTAACTGGAAACTCTTGAATGTCCATCCAAAAGAACCTCTAATATAAGTAATTGATCACATAGGATGATGCACAGCTTTGAGAAGACATTTCAACTTGACAAGGTTTGAGCAAAGTATTCAAAGCTGCTTCATGAACCAACACAGCCTTATTGTTTCTCTCAACTCTCCTTGGCAATCTCTTCTGACACTTCTGGTCAAATGCTCTCTGTAGCATTACTACAGAAACTTTTTCTGGTCAGAAGAGGCAAAGATGAGTCAAAAAAAGGGAAGTAACTTGTTGAGGCAAATTGCTCTGCCTCTTTTCTTAAGGAAATAGAACGATGTAAACTTCACAGCATAAGCACCTTATCAAGATAAAATTTCCTATACTTACGCTATACCCTATGGATTAATTGTACTAATACAAATCATTGATATTTGTATTTGAAAGATAAGGAATAAATTCCATATAAGTTTTGTACTAGTCACTTTGTTCACAAGTATACAATTAGAGCATTACCAAAAGACGTGATAGTTTTAATTAGCCTTAGCTAATTCTGTCTTGAAAGTTTACCCCTTTCTCTGTCTTGAAAGCATTAGTCAGAAAGAATCCTAGAACATTTCACTGTCCTTTTGGGAAACTTATACGGGTATAGAGATTAGGAAGATCAGTATAGACAGAACATGGTGAAAAGGGATAGTTCCAAATCTGGAAAAGTACAAATCAACATTTCATTTTTCTCCTCTTATTTATTCAATCTATATGCAAATATATATTGAGGCAAACTTGATTGGAAGAAGATAAGCTGCTTTTAAAATTGAAGGAAAAATCATCAATAACCTGGGTTATACAGATGACACTACTCTGATAGGTGAAGAGTCAAAGGATCTGCAAGTTTGAGTAATAAAAGTCAAGCGCATAGAGAAAAAAATGGGTCTAAAATTAAAAGAAGACCAAACTAATGACAACAAATATAACAACCGACCTTAGAATTGGCAATGAGGATATCAAAGTGGTGGATAGATTCTGACTTTTAGGACTAATCTTTCATAAGAAAGTAACAAGCAGTCAAGAAATATACCACAGATTAGCATATGTCAGAGCAGCCATGAGGCCTTGAACAAGATAATCAGGCACCACGATGTGTATATATATCTACAAAAAATTCAGAACACTGGATATAATGGTATAAGCAACAATTGGATGATGAAGTAGCAGGACAGAATTAGTTTAAACTTTGGCATCAGAGAAGATTATTGACAATACTGTGGGAAGCCCGGAAAAAAAAAGACAAATGAGTCATTTGAATAAATCAAATTATTTATTTATTTTATTTTATTTGGTTTGTTAATTGCTTACAAGGTAATAGGTATAAGTAAAAACATAATTATGAATGCATGGATACAAATAAGAAAAATAAAAGAAACAATAGGACAGGGATGGTAGGCACATTGGTGCACTTATGCACACCCCCTGCAGACCTCTTAGGAAAGGGTTGAGGTAAATAGTAGAAAGTCTAAGGTTAAAGTTTTTGGGGTTTGGGGAAGAAACCGCAGAGTCAGGTAGAGTATTCCAGACATTGACCACTCTGTTGCTGAAGTCGTATTTCCTGAAATCAGGTTTGGTGCAATCAACCTTGAGTTTGTATCTATTTTTTGCTCTTGTATTATTATGATTGAAGCTGAAGGTAGGACATTGCAATGTATGATTTTATATAATATACTTAGATTGGACTGAAGGCGGTGTAGTTCTAGCTTTTCTAGGTCTAGAATTTCAAGTCTGGTGGCATATGGTATTCTGCAATGAGTAGAGGAGTGGAGAACTCTTCTTGTGAAATATTTCTGGACTTTCTCAACTGTGTTAATATCAGATATGTAATGTGGGTTCGAGACTGATGAGCTTTATTTGAGTATTGATCTAGCAAATGTTTTGTATGCTCTAGTTAGTAGTGTGATATTACCAGAGAAAAAGCTGTGTAAGATTAGGTTAACAACTCTTAATGCTTTTTTGGCTGTATAGTTACAGTGGGCTCGAACACTTAGATCATTAGAGATGAGTTCTCCAAGATCCTTGACAGAGTTTGGATCATCAACAAGGTCTTGACTATTCAGCCTGTATTTTATTTTTTGATATTTTTTTTGCAAATATGAAAGACAGAGCATTTATTTGTTGAGATTTGAAGTTGCTATTTGTTTGACCATTCTGATATATAGTCGAGGTCTTTTTGAAGGGTAGCAGTATTGTCTATGGTATTGAATAGCTTTACATCATCAGCGAAGAGAACACAGTTGCTCTTAATATGATCACAGAGGTCATTTATATAGAGTATGAAGAGAGTTGGTCCTAGAACACTGCCTTGGGGGACATCACTGTTGACAGGTACAGAATTTGATAGGACACTCCCAATTTTGACCATTTATTCTCTGTTTGATAGGAATGCTTCTATCCAGTTATGCAGTTGTCCAGAGATTCCTTAAGATTTTAGTTTTAGGAGTAGTTTGTCGTGTACCACTGAATCAAAGGCTTTGAAGAAGTCTATGTAGATTGCATCTTTTGCTTTGCCCTGATCGAGTTGTGTAGTCCATATGTTTTTGCAGTGTAAGAGTTACAGATTGCAGGATAGTTTTTTTCTGAAACCAAATTGTTTATTAGTGTTCTCACTCAAAGCACAAATGACCAGATCTAAATTATCATATTTGAGACAAGTTGTATGAAGAACTAGTTTCTTGGAGAAGTCTATCATGCTTGGAAAGATTGAAAGAAAAAACAGAATGATCAAAAGCAAGGTAGATGTATTCAGTTACAAGAGCCAAAGTGGACTGTTGGAAGACATGAAGAACCAGATTGGAATATACTGTATATTCTTGGAGAAAATCTGTCTTATATTCTCACTAAAAGTTGACATTGACTAGATGTCACATGTTTAGCTGATCAAATACACTAGTTCAGAAGTCAAACTATTTTTATAAAGGGCCAGATAATAAATTTTTAGACTTTACAGAGATAAAATTAAAGGTACTATAATAGACATTATATTGACAACTATGGGATACTGTCAGAAAACTAAAGGAACAGCCATTGAAAAACTACAATGTACTTAATGTTTGCATCACAGTGGTACAATTTGTGAGATGCTGTAAATATCAATCTAATACGCCCACCTCCTCTGCCAATGGATCAGAAAAATACACAGATTGATGTCTGTGAATTTCTATATTATATAATAGGCTATTATGTAGTATTACATAATATATGTAGACTAATATATGTAGACTATTATGTAGACATATTATATTTGTCTACATAATGGACATATAGATATGTCTATCCATAAATTCTAAAGTCAGGCATTTTATTTCTTGTCAAAGTTTATTTTCAATACTAATTTTCTGAACCTTACTCAGGTAGATCTGATGAATATTTATACTTCAATTCTTTTCTTTTAAAGAACTGAAAAACTTGTGTGGTCTCCAAACTTTCACTTTCTTTTCCTGTCAGGCAAACAAAGCCTGAAGAATATTATAAATTTGTGCATGTATTCCGAGAGATGACCTGACTGGCTGCAGTACAATCTGAAAGCTCGCACCTGGATAATAAATGTGTCTGCTGCCATAACCAGTTTCTTTTCCTGTCTCTTATGACAACTTTTTCTCTGTGGTCAAAGTGTATCTTACCAGACTCAAGGAGGTAGAGTTAAGCATCTAACTTGAAAACAAACAAATAAGGGTTGTTGGTTTTTTTCCATTACTTGAATCAGGTTTTTGTTTTAATCCTTCTAACTGAGCCTTGGACTTAAATATTTTCCCTAATGATCATACCAATTTTTCTTGGGAGGGGTCTTTCTTAAGTGCTTTGAAATATGTTTTTTTTAATTATTGCGGCACATCATGTAATCATAAAAACAAAGGCAAACAAACATATGCATTTACTAATGAAATAAAACAGAGTTCCCTAAGTTTCCAGCATGAGGGGAGAGGGGAAGGTTTTGCATGAGCAGCCAGCAAGCACAATTTGCACAAGCAGCATGCATGTGTGCCTGCTGCTCACTTAAATGCACACACACGCTCACCAGTCATTTCCGTGGCCCAGTTGCAAACCCCTCATGGCCCACTAGTGGGCTGCGGTCGACAGGTTGGGGACTCCTGAAGTAAACATTTGAACAAAAAACCCTGAACAAATTAGGTAACATATACATTATAAAGTGATCTCAGTTTATATAAAATAATTTGATTTTGGAATGTCACATATCTTCTCTTTCCCTTCAAGAAATATTTTAATGAATATACATTTATCCCTAATGTACATCTTTTGTCCTATCATTACTTAATGAGTATCTATGAATCAGGTGATCTTGTTAAGACATACTTATTTCTCAGATAAAATAATGTATGTTATGTGATTTCAGTTGATTGATCTATAAGAGTTGTTTCTCATTAGTAATAATTGGGGAAATTGTATATGTGCACAATATTTGTGGTTTGGGCTGAGTTTTATTGGTAGCAGCTTGAATAAAGATTTCCTCCTTTGTTGGCTAGGCAATATGGGCCCTGAAGTGCAATATAACACAGGAAAAAATTCGGAAAGATAGTAATGTATGGACATGTAAGTAAAATTGGAAGCATCTGTTGGAATAATTGATAAAAGGAATGGGCTCTCACTATAATGTACAATTCCCCAAGATGTTCTGTTCTATTATGTTATGTGCAAGGGATAATGGAGTGCATGAGACAGAAAGTTGAATCAATTCTTCCTTAGCCAAAGGTTGACTTGACAGGCCAATGTAAATTAATTGTTGTGCAATAAGTTCCAAAAACTCATTGGGACTAGTTGATGTAAAATTTGAAGACTACTACAAAATAAAAAATTCACAAGATGAGAATGATAAATCATTTCCCTAATGTTTCTCAAAAAACAATGTAGACATGTCCATGAAGTCACCAGAAGCTGAGCTTGCCTTGGAGAAATTTTTAAGTTTTTATATATGACCAAAATGAGTCTCAAGTGCTAATTGATTTTAAACTGTTGCAGGGACAAAATGCCAGCAGACTTTTAATTAAAGCCTAACCCATATTTCCAAGCTTAATTGTGCAATATAGCATAGTGAATGAGGCACACAAGTATGATAAGGCTGGGAGGTACAGCATTGTTGTGGTTGCTTACTATTTCATAAAATGTTGTGTTTACATTTGGCTCTCTGGGTGCATTTTCACTTAGGTTGTTCAAAGAAATGAATGATTCTGCCAGCTTAGTGCTCTTTGTATTAATGAGATAGTTAACAAGCAAGTCAGATTCTTCCTATTGCATTAACTTTATGAAAGCAATTGATTGAAGAGGTCAAGGCACTCCTGTCCAGTTACTTGTATATGTTTGCTAGCTTATTTATTTATTTGATTTCCTTATCTATTTATTTATTTTTATGCCACTGATTCCTACAGGCTCTAGGCAGTTAATAATATACAAAAATGCCCCAGACAAGGCAAATACATTTAAGTATAAAAGAAGATTGTAAAATAACTAAGCTAAAGAAACATCCTTCCCCATCCAGAGCAGTCTAGATGAAATAGAAAATTTTGCCAGCAAAATCCATCTGGAAAACTCACAAGGCAGTTTCTCCTATTAGTGAGCTCAGTCTATTATAGAACAGGAAGAAAGGTCATCAGAATCTTCAGTGTCTGGAATCATCCACATCCCAGAGCTCTGAACAAAGTCCCCAGATGTCAGTAGAATCAATACCTCAGGTTGTGACATTCCTTCCCCAATAAATAGGATGCAGAGATATTTGCAATTTTTTTCCAAGGCTCTGCACATCACACTTTGACAGTGTTGCTATCTCTCAACTGGGGAGCTGATAGGCACCTCTGATTCACCAACTGCATCAAGCAAGGCTCCAAACCCCAAATCAAGGGCAACCACTCATTAACAAATATACAGTGACATTTTCCCTAAATGTTCCAAAAAATGTAGCACACAGAGTTGCCCCAAGGCCAGATAGGTAGCAAACAAATTCAATAAATAAATAAATAAATTGGCTATTATTGCAACATGGTTTTAGTTCCACTGCCTAAATGCAGACCTACCATATTTGAGGATTAGAGTTAAGGGGAAAATAATATTTTCCTTCAAGCAGTTTCTAGTGTCTATTGCACTGCATATTTGGTGCTACTTTCCATTTAACATAAGGTGTTTCCCAGTGGTGGGATTCAAATGTTTTTACTACCGGTTCTGTGGGTGTGGCTTGGTGGGCATGGCAGGCTGTAAAATCTAGTAAAATAGATACTGTAAAATCTCCAGTCAGAAGTAGTATTTGCCGGTTCTCCAAACTACTCAAAATTTCTGCTACCAGTTCTCCAGAACTGGTCAGAACCTGCTGAATACCACCTCTGGTGCTTCCTAGAGATTATATTGCTTCAGTTACCACCTCACCCAATGCTGTGATAGATGTAAATGATTATGCTGCATGCTGTGTGATCTTAAGCAATTATGAGGTTAGTGGAGGCACATTGAATATCATACTACTTACTCAGCTCTCTGGCAGAATCTGGGAGTCACTGCTTCCCTCTTCCTTTCTAGTACTTTCCCACAATAAATGATGGGACACAAATGATTAAAAGACAACCATCTAGTAGTGAAAAGCAGGGCTGGTTTTGTCATCAACTTAAGAAAATTTGCTTTAAGTGTCATTCTAGTGGTGGTAAAGAGAATGAAAGATAAGAATACTTTGACATTTTAAAATATTGGCCCTAGCAGGAGAAATGGGATTGCTATCTGAACCCATTTAAGTAAGCACAGTTACTGAGTGGAAGGCGGCAAGGAAAATCTTTTGAGCTCTGTAAAGTTCTTCAAACAGTGGTGTGCATCAGGATGCTCTGCTTTCAGTTTCTTTTCCAGATATCAATGGATCTCTAGTATGATACCTTGTAGGTAGAGGTAGCTTTGGCAACCCTCCACTTTTTAGGAGTCAAAGTATAAAGAACAGAAGAGAGAAATC
Organism: Laticauda colubrina; assembly: GCA_015471245.1. Classification (NCBI taxonomy): domain Eukaryota; kingdom Metazoa; phylum Chordata; class Lepidosauria; order Squamata; family Elapidae; genus Laticauda; species Laticauda colubrina. The sequence goes on along the minus strand of BLBF01000041.1, from coordinate 10,222,297 downwards.
AGTAACTGATGTGATTGTCCATGCTTACTTTGATGCTTAACAATGACACCCAGTATGATAGCTGAACTGAAGGGAAAAGGTTTATTTCCTACTGAAAAGGATTCTGACCAGTCTTTGACAGAATTCTCCAGCTGCTCTTTAGTCCTGATTAGCATAGATCAGTGAACAAAACACCAGGAGAGCATATTAATGCTTAAATGGCCTATTTGTCAGTCCCCCCAGGTGAATGAGACAGGAAACAAGACTAGATGAGCTAATTCTACTTTATTGTAAGGCTACATTAACACAATCTTGCAAGTCTGAAGGTACAAACTTCCCACCCCTTATTTTTAATCATCTGATAAATTAAGGTGGATCATTTTTAGGTCAAGCCTTTGATAGTTAAGTCCTTGATTTCTCTTGCCTGTTTCCTAGGCAGTCTCTCTTTCTCTTGTCACCTCAAATCCATCCACACATTCCATTACATTAGGGGTATAAAACTTAATGCCTGGGGGCCAGATCTGGCCTGCTGGGTGCTTAGATAGGGCCTGCAGGACCACCCTAGAAACAGCAAAGGACTGGCCTGCGGTGCCTCTGCCAGCAGAAACGGAGCTTGGCGGAGCCATGGCGGACACTTCCAAGCTCCATTTTCACAGGCAGAGGGTTGCAGAAGGCCATTGCAGCTGAAAACGGAGCTTGGGAGCTCGTTTTTGTTCCATCTGGAAATAAGTTGCACGAGACTGGGTTCCAACAACAACTCTTTTATTTAACTCAGTAAAGCAATGGTAATGGAAAAAGAGCCCAAGCTGCGGCAGCCCTTTTTATAGCGGCTTGCTCGCGGCTTGTGGCCAATGACACCACTTTAAATGTTCCTGCCATCAGGCGGGCCAATCGGATTGGATCTCTAATGGCCAATCCGAGAACGTCCTTTTCGGCCAATCAGAATAGGGAACTTGGAGCCTACCAAGTTCGATACATAATACACCTCCCCCCTTGGTTCAGTCCAACGTGCGTCACGTTGGTGGGGTGGTAGGTGGGGTAGGTGGGGCTTTTTCGAGTCCTGGTTGACCTGCGCAGCTCAGTCTCGGCGTGGTCTTCAAGCAGTTCGGATGGGATCGCTGTTTCTCTGTTTTTCTCTATGGGACCTCCTGGAAGGGTGAGTCAGCCTTGCCGCTCCTGCCTGAGTCTCTCGGGCTGGTAGAGATGGCTCCGCTGCTCTCTCCTGGTTTGTCCGGGTTGGTCGAGCTGGCCTGGCTGTCTCCTTCCAGGAAGGCCTCGCTTCGTTCTCCTGCTCCTGGACTTCTCTTTTGGGGTTTTTCTAACCATGAGTGTTCTTTTTGATTTGTTTGATAGTTTTTTTGTAGTGTTTGTTGCCTTGTTATGGGAGGTTCATCTCTCCCTTTTTTATTATTTTGTATTTCTCCCCCTCCTCAGTTGTTTTTTGGTCAATATTTATTTTTGGTGCTGGTGTGTTATTGCATTCGAGGGTGCGAGAATGAGCTGGTCGATGTGCCACTTCCATTCTCTTCTGTCATCTAGGAATTGTTGGTAAGACCAGGGGCCTGTGATCTGGGTGACTGTGGCTGGAAGCCATAATGGGTCCCTGGTAAGGTTTTTGGCATAGACCAGGTCGCCTATTTCAAATGTGCGGTATTTGCTGGAGGAGTCAGGGGGGTTATCCCAGGTATAAGTGGGGTGCAGTCTGTCGAGGTAGGAATGCAATTTCCTACCCATTAGGAATTCTGCTGGGCTTTTGTTGGTTGTGCTGCTAGGGGTAATATGCTGTGTTTATTTTTTCTTGCACATCCCCTTTGTCCATTCTATCCAGGCCCTCCTTTGTGTACCGAACCATGCGTTCAGCCCTGCCGTTTGCAGCCGGATGGGCCAGCACGGTTAAAGCATGTTGGATGCCCTGGGCAGCTAAGTACTGCTTGAATGCCAACGCGGTAAACTGGGGCCCATTGTCTGACACCAATACATCAGGCAGTCCATGTGTGGTGAAAAGTTTGTCTAATTGTTTCATCACTGTCTCGGTGGTTGTAGAAACCATGAGTATTACTTCTAACCAGTTCGAGTAGGCATCCACAACTATTAAAAAGGTATTGCCTTTCATCGGCCCAGCAAAGTCAATATGTAGTGTAGACCATGGGCCCCGGGGAGTTTCCCATTCCCTAACTGGTGCCTGTGGGGGGGTTGGCCTCAATTTTTGACAGTCATGGCATGTTGCCACCCAACGTTCAATGTCTTTGTCCAGCCCTGGCCACCACATGTAACTCCTGGCCAAGTCTTTCATCTTAACTATGCCTGGGTGCCCCTCGTGCAACATGCACAAAACATCTTCCTGGAGTCTGTGTGATATCACCACCCTGTCACCCCACAAAATACAACCCTTCTCAATTGACAGTTCAGTCTGTTGGGTGCGAAATGGTTTAAAAGTCTTAGTTTTGTGCTCTTCTGGCCAGCCCTTACCTACCCAATGCAGGATGTGAACTGTCAAAGGGTCTTTCACAGTGGCTCTCACGACGTCCACTACGGATAGCCATAGGTTCGGCCAGGTCTCTAGTTGGGGTGTGGAGATGGTGGGAGCTGGGTCCTCTTCTGTGACGAGCATCAGGGAATGGCTCAGGGCGTCGGCATGGGTGATGGTCTTTCCTGGGTGGTGGATCAGCGTGTAGGTGTAGGCAGCAAGGAATTCAGACCACCTTGTCATTCTAGGTGACAGAATGTTCGGGGTTGGCTTGTTTCCTGCTAGGATCCTTAGCAGGGGTTTGTGATCAGTGATGATCGAAAAAGTTATGCTGTAAAGGTACTCATGGAATCTTTTGACTCCAGTGATGATTGCGAGGGCTTCTCGGTCGAGTTGGCTGTAATTTTGTTCTGATTTGGACAGCGTTTTTGAATAAAAAGTGACCGGTGCCTCTCTGCCATCTGGTAGCTTGTGGCTCAGGATGGCACCGATTCCAAAAGGTGATGCATCACAGGTGACCATCAAAGGCAGGGTTTTGTTATACTGTATTAAAACAGTGTTAGACGTTAATAGGTCTTTGATACCTTGAAATGCTACTTGTTCCCAATGCCCCATTTCCAGATAGTTTTTTTTGTCTAACAACCGATGTAAGGGTTCTGCTATGGTTGCCTTATGGGGTAGGAACACATTGTAAAAATTTATGAGACCTAGGAATGTTTGAAGGTCAGTTTTGTTCCTAGGTCTAGGTACGTCTTTGATTGCCTTTATCTTTTTTTCAGTGGGGTGTATCCCTTGTTCATCTATTAGGTAGCCCAGAAACTTGACTTGGTTGGTGGCTAAATTACATTTCTCTCACTTTACCTTAAGGCCTGCATCTCTAAATCTTCTTAAGACTTCTCTTAATCTGCTCTCTAGTTGGTTAGGGTTTTTGCTGACACCAGAACGTCATCAAAATAAGGAATGACTCCTTTGATTCCGTTTAACAGGCGCCATGAGGCTTTGGAACACATCTGGGGCAACGCTAACGCCGAACTGGAGATGGTTATACTTGAATGACCCTCTATACGTCACAATAGTCTATGCCTCTGCAGTAGTGGAGTCAACAGGTAGCTGTTAGTACACTTGTGCGAGATCAAGCTTCGCAAAAAATTTTCCTCCCCCTAGGGAGTGCAATAAGTGTTGCACTACCAGTACTGGGTATGTACTTTGTTGGAGCGCATAGTTTAGGGTTGCCTTAAAGTCTCCACAGATGCGCACTGACCCATCTGGTTTTACGGGAGTCATGATGGGTGTTTCCCACCTGGCATGGTCGATTGGCTCTAACACCCCTTGTGCTATTAATTTTTTTAATTGTTCGTCAATTTTTGGTTTTAAGGCAAAAGGGACACGTCTGGCTTTTAACTGGATGGGGGCTATTTTTGGATCTTGGATAAATGAAATTGTACTTGCCTAGGGTCCCGTTGAAAACATCTTGGAATTCTTGTAACAGGCTCTCTTCACAGTTGGCTACAGCAATGCAGTTTATCCCGGTCATCCCAATTCCCAGGGGCACGAACCATTCGATTCCTAGCAGGCTAGGGCAATCGCGGTTGACGATGATCAGAGGCAAGATTTCGGCATGATTTTTAAATTTGACGAGGAAATGTCCAAGGCCCAATACTGGAATTCAATTTCCTTGGTAGTCTTTTAAAATTCGTCTTTGTTTTTGTAGTTCTTTTTGTTTGATGTCCGGTATCAGGCACCGGATGGTATTCCAGGATAACATAGATAAAAAGGACCCAGAGTCAACTTCCATCTCACAGGGCTTCACCTCGATGTTCACCTCTATCCGGACCTTTTTTCTGTTTGCTGCCTTGTCATTTCCAATGATTACTTTCTGGTGCGTTTCCTCTCTTTCACTGGTTCTTTTGCTTCGGTTCCATCTGTTTCTGGCTTGTCTCTCTTCATGTCTGGGGGGGGGGGTGCTGCCATGTCTTTTAGGACTATAGCTCTTTTTGTTTCGGCAGAACCTTTCAATGTGCCCCTTTTTGTTACAAGCCCAACAGATTGCATCTAGGAACCTGCATTCAGATCACGGGGGGTTGCCTCTGCATCCAGCACACTGAAACTCCCACCTGATTCTTCTCTTTTCCCGCCATTTCTTATCTGATTGAAGTCTATGGACATCTTTATTTTTGTCCTCAGTGTCGCTCTGGGATTCGAGATCTTCGTAGTGGGCAGTCGCTGTGGGCTGTTTCTTACTTCCCTCTGCCTTCTTCTCTCTGGCTTGGTTTGGTGGATCTGGATTCGAATTCATCTGGTGCATGGTGGCTGCAGATTTCTTTGCTGCTTCGGCGGCGGTGACTTCTGCAATAGCCTCAGCTACGGTTATGTTTGGTCTATTCAGCAGCTTACTCTGAAGTGTAGCGTCCTTTAACCCGAGGACCACGCGGTACCTCATGGCCTCGTCCATGTTCTGGAACTCACAGGCTCCTCCGATGTGTCTCAGGGCGGCTACAAAATCTCTAACGGTTTCATCTTCTTTTTGGTCTCTCTTGTAGAACTCATGTCTTTTTATCAAGTTGGATATCACAGGTGCGTAATGTGCTCTGAGCATTCTGTTCAGCTCGGGCCAAGTCATCTGTTTGATGTCTCTTGGTTTGGCTTGTGCCTTTGCCATTTTAAAGACGGCTGGACCACAGTGTGTAAGGAAGACAGCACTCTTCCTTTGGTCAGATATTTCCAGTAGCTCGTTGCTTTCTAAAAACATAAGAAAGCGATCGATGTACAACTCCCAATCCTCCTCATCAGGATTGAATGGTGCGATGGCGCGTTGTTACCAGCTTTGTTTGGTTCAGATCGCCACGTCCTTCGGTCTCACTCTTCTACGACGATCCCACCTTCGTCGCCAGTGTTCCATCCAGAAATAAGTTGCACGAGACCAGGTTCCAACAACAACTATTTTATTTAACTCAGTAAAGCAATGGTAACAGAACAAGAGCCCAAGCCGCAGCAGCCCTTTTTATAGCAGCTTGCTCATGGCTTGTGGCCAATGACACTACTTTATATGTTCCCACCATCAGGCGGGCCAATTGGATTGGTTCTCTAATGGCCAATCTGAGAGCGGCTTTTTCAGCCAATCAGAATAGGGAATTTGGAGCTTACCAAGTTCCATACATAACAGTTTTCATGGGAAGAGTGCTCGGGCCATCACAGGCACCCTGACATGAGTGACATCGAGCTGGCCATACCCACCCTGCCCCTCAAGATCAAACACAATCCTGATGTGGCCCTCAATGGAGTTTAGTTTGACACTCCGTATTACATCATCAAAAAAAATAAACTAGAAGGGGTATTTTTAAGAAAAAGAACACTTGTATATATTATTTTATTCATTTCTTTATTACTACTGTATCACTTTATTACAATTGAAATGGTGTGCTTCTCAAGACGAGCTATCCCTACTGCCTTGCAATATGGTATGGGTTTATGTATATATTTATTTCACTTAGAATATATTTGATATTAAAATGTTATTTTAAGAAATGAAGACCTAATTTTCACCTAATATGTTCATTATTTGTGTTATGTTTCTTTGTATAAAACAGAGATAAAATTATGTACATTCACTATGAACCTCTTTCAAAGCTCCTGTTATTCTTCTCTAGGATCTAATGAATATAAAATGTTCTCCCCTTATTAATCAATTTCTCTCAATGCTGTGCCTATGACAACCCTAAAGAATAACCATGTTATTTAATTTTTCAAATCTCCATCTTTGAGAGACATATTAAGAATAACAGGGCTACCATGTCTGAAAACAACAATTGGCTCATCCCTGGATAGCAGCAATAGGGATCTAGATATTTCAGATCAGATATGGGTACCTTACTGAAAAAATACATATCTTTCAAAAATATCAAATTGGTAAATGAAAGATATAGAAGCTGTTCACTTAACTTAAAGAAATGCAATTATAGCTATGTAAAAAAAAATGTTTCTAAAGTATGATGTTTGCAATAGAGGTTAAAAAATGGCACCACTGTGTCCATAAATGGTACTGAAGGGCATAATAAAAAAAAGAATTAGAGATAAATATATTGCATTGGCAAGCAAAAAAGAGAAACAGATGGGAAGCTTTGGAACAGTTGTCAATGTCTAAAACCATTATTTATTCAAGATATTCTTTAGTTAGTTCATATACCTTCCTTTAGTGTTTTTCGTGGGGGAGGGGAGCAAATAGATATTAGGTCTCAACAGTGGTTGAGTGGATTCATTTTTTTTTCAACAGTGGATTCATTTTTTTTTTCCTACTGGTTCTGTGGACGTGGCTTGGTGGGCATGGCAGGGGAAGGATACTGTAAAATCTCCAGTCAGAGGTGGTATTTGCCGCCTCTGGTTCACTACCGGTTCTCTACTGATCCGCTACTGGTTCTCCAGAACTGGTCAGAACCTGCTGAATTCCACCTCTGGGTCTTAAGTATAAGGTATGGAGTCAGTTGATAAAGAAAAAGAGAGAGAAAACTGCACTTTATCTTCATCAAAAAGCTGAACATGAGATACTCCAAAATACAATTTTCATGATTCAGGCTGTTCAGTATATTATCAAAGTGAGGTCATATGCAATAGAGAGGTCAGTGTGGATAGGGAAAAAAAATTAAACTATGGAAATACTAATGAACATCTTGAGATATCATGAGCATGGATGTAATTTATTTATTCAATCTCTTAGAGCCCCTAGGGGAATTTGAAGACAAGTTCCCAGGGTAAAACTGGGGTAACAGTACAGCTTTTGTAAGTACACAGAAAAAGAAAAGCAGATATACTTTGCTATGTTTCTGCTTGGAATCAGGCTATAATTGCCAATCAGAACCAGGACATCAAGACTTTTGATGCACAACAAACAGAAGCTTACCAATCTTCTTTCTTCTCATAAAGTAATTCCCAAGTAGCAACTACTTTCCATGCACCAATTGAGGACAAATTAGAACTCTTACAAAACAACCTGTTTGCTATCTCCCTTCACTCATAGCAAAAGCTTTGATCAATATTCCCAAAATGTTTTTGGAGGAGAGCTGGAAGGTATTCCCAGAAACATCATTTCAAATAAAATGACAGATAAAAAGACAGATATATTAGCCTGATGAGAAATGAATGATACATATTTTTTAAAAAAACAGAAGATTCGACTTTTCATATCTTTTGGTGTGTCCAAATAAGATGAAAGTAAGGATTTATAATCAGTAACTTATTTAGCTCAGAATATGAGTAGGAAAGCCCTTCCAGACACATTTCTTGCTGGGAATTGATATTCTGAATTTGTATAAATTTTGAATAGTCATCATATTGACATTTCTTTTTAAAAGCGTACACTTCACAAGCTTAATAGTTAAGATTCATCTACTAGAGAACTACACTTACTTCAAGATATTTTCACAAATGCTTAATTTTAAAACAAAAATCTGAACTCTAATTTTCACAAATCAACTGTGCTATTATAACAATAGCAATAGCATTAAGACTTATATACCATTTCACAGTGGTTTGCAGCCCTCTCTAAGCAGTTTACAGAGTCAACATATTGCTCCCAATATGGGTTCTCATTTTACTGACCTTGGAAGGATGGAAAGAGTCAATCTTGAGTCTGGTGGAATTTGAACTGCCAAATTGCAAGCAGCTGGCAGTCAATAGAAATAGCCTGCAATACTGCATTCTAACCACTGCACCATCATGGCTCATATGTTCCATTATGATACTAAAATGGAATATAAAATCTGAAGAGCTAATTGGAAGTGCTGTGTGAGTAGAAAATCACAATATGTTTTTTAGTAAATCCAATTCAAAATCTTCAGTGTGGAGGTGAAGGTCAAAACTGCATTCTGCTGGCACTAATTCTTCTGGTTTTCTTACTTTTTGTGGAGCCAGTAAAAGTCATTGTTGATTGGGGGAGAAATATCCCATCCTCAGTGCCTCCTATGTGAGGTTCCAGGGGTTCAGTATTTTCTCCTCTCCTATTTAACATCTATATGATGTTATGTTATATGAAGACACTAGGGGAGCTCCTCTATCACTATGGGGTCAACCTTATGCTGATGAAACCAAGTTATAAATTTCTGACAAATAAACTGATGCAATCAATGTCTTATCTCAGTGCCTGGAGTGCCTGGAGGCTAAGGGTGAAGAGGCTTCAATTGAATCCTGACAAAACTGAGTGGCTTTTTGGGACTCACTGTTTCTGGAACTATGCCATATTTCATACTGGATGGGGTTGTACATCTAATCTGTCCCACACAGACCTGATGTGCAACTGGGAGATTGGGATCCTCCTAGATTCATGACACCTGCTCAAAGAGTAGGTGTCAGTCATGGCAAGGAAGCCATTTGAAGTTTCATGGTGTGGGCAAGTTGTGCACATTCCTGGATCAGAAGGCTCTACTTAGAGTCACTTCTGTCCAGCTTTCTCTTGGATAGACTACTGTAATGCACTCTACATGGGATTGTCCTTGAAGACAACCTGGAACTTCAGATTGTATAGAATATTGCCATGAGGGCAAATAGTAGTTACTGTACCTTAGTTCTATAATTGACTTTGGCTGGCAGTTTTCTTCTGGGTCCAATTTAACATGCTGATTTTGTTCTTTAAAGCTGTCATGTCCCTGTCAGAAGCTGATTGGAAGTGGGAGGCTGAGCAGCTGACAGGGAGTGAAAGTGTGACTCCGTTGGCTGTGGAAAAAAATGGGGAAGGGCAAAAGCCAACTGGGCAGAGCAGGGAGAGGTAAAGCAAGGGAGAGGAAATTCAGAGAAGACCCAAGCCCACCCCCTCTTCATCCTAGGGCAAGCAGGGAGGAATGGAAAAGGGAGCAATGTGAGTTGTGTGACTTAAGGGGGAGGAAATGATCCTGATTCCCTTCCATAGCTGCAACTTGGAACACAATGTATAAAAAGGGAAGCTGTTCACAGCAAAGTTGTTGGAAGCAAATCGTGAATTATCTGATATCCCTGAGTCTTATCTGTGTTCCTGGCATCTTTCCAATTGTGTGTTTTGCTGGGCTTTCAAGTCTGCAATTCCTTCTCCTGCCCTATCAAGTTAATTACTGCAGTATAGTTTGTGTGGATTTTTATTTATAGTTTGTATGTACTATGTTTTGGATTGAATTTCCTCCACTTAAAGACTGCTCTTGGGAGAGTTTTTTCTCCAGCTGAAGGTAACCTGGACATTGGGGGCAAAGTTAGAGGAATTAAAGGGACATTTCTTGCTTATTTGACTGTGTTGCTTTTGTGCCACAATCCGGGTCATCATAAAAGCTCTTTAGACCCATGGGATCAATGACTCTATGTAGATTGCATCTATTGCATTGCCCTGATCAAGTTGTGTAATTCATATGTTTTTGCAGTGTAAGAGTTGCAGATTACATGATAGTTTTTTTTCCTAAAACCAAATTGTTTATGAGAGTAGGTTGTTTCTCAGGGAAGGATGATGGATTGGTTAATAATTGATTCCATGACTTTACAGATGATACAGCATAAAGGGATTGATCTGTAATTTTCAGCTAGGCTGTGGTCTCTCTTTTTGAAGATGGGGATGACCTTGGCTTGTGACCATAGTTTTGGCAAGGAGCTGGTCCTGAAAGATTTTTCAAAGATTATCCTTAGAGGTTCGGCTAGCGGATAGCTTTTCAACATTGTTGTCAGGCAGAGCTCCATTCAAAATCCAGGAAAGAAATACTTAGACTCTTTAGTTTAGAGAAAAGATATCTTTTACTGAAAGTGAAGTGGTAGCAACCAAAGAATTCTGAATCTGAGAAATTAGGCGCGCAATTCACATATACAAAGTGATGGAAGTGTTCCCACCCTCAATAGTTCAGATGAAACCTCCAATTAGAAATTGTGAATATGATCATGTGGGCATCTTCAGGTGGTGATGAGGCCTCTGTCCGTTGACCTTGGCATATTTTGATAACGGGTTGCAGTTTCACAGAGAAAAGAAAGTTAAGCGAGAAATAGAAAGCTAACTCTATTGTATGCTCCCCCCCCATTTACAACACAGAAGAATATAACACCTCCAGCTCACTTCCCAGACTTATCCCTACCTCCCCTTTCCCCCCATTGCTTATGGCAGCCGAAAGATACAAAGCGATAGTAGAAGATCTTGAAGGCTGACATTCGGCCCTCCTAGAAAAAGGAAAACCATCAGTCCTAAAAGAGAGAGAAGAGAAAATATAAAGGCAATTATTAATCATTAAGCAATCACAAATGATACAATCCTAAGGCTTATCAGGATACTTGGAGCGAAATGCCTTGACCAACTTAGGGGCTTTAACGTCGGTTTCATTTATCCATTCGGCTTGTGAAGAAGGGAAATGTTTCCAGGCTACAAGATGCTGGAGTTGACCCCTCCATTTGCGAGAGTCCAGAATTTCTTTAACTTCAAAATGTTGTTCACCTTCAATCAGTATTGGCATAGGAGGGTCAGCCTGGATGGGTCTTAGGTCAGAAGTATGTTCAGGTTTTAGCAAACTAACATGGAAAACCGGATGAATTCATCGAAGGGTTTTGGGTAAGTTCAGCTGGACTGTTACAGGATTTATAATCCGTTCAATCGTAAAAGGACCAACATACTTAGGTCCAAGCTTCTTAGACTTTTGAGTGGTCTGCAGGTATCCTGGTGGACAGGAAAACTTTGTCGCCCACTTTATATTCTTTCTGTGGAGATCTTTTCTTGTCTGCAAATTTCTTATGAGCTTGATGGGCCTCATCTAATGCTTTGCGTGACACTGGCCAGTTAAGTTGGAGTTGAGTTATCCATTCATCCAATGAATGGATGTTAGGATTTTCACGGGGGAGTTCAGGTTTGGGTACGAAATCTTGTCCCGAAGCCACTTTAAATGGAGTAAATCCAGTACTACTGTGTACGGAGTTGTTATATGCCACTTCGGCAAATGGTAGTAAGTCGGACCAGTTATCTTGTTGATAATTTATGTAACATCTAAGATACTGTTCTAACACTGCATTAGTTCTCTCACAGGCCCCATTGGTTTGAGGGTGGTGGGCGGAGCTTAAACCCTGGGCGGAGCCTATCAACTTCAGGAACTCTTTCCAAAAATTTGAGGTAAACTGGACCCCTCTGTCAGAGATTTTGCGGAACGCCATGTAACCTATAGATATGAGAAATAAACAGTTTAGCCAGCGTCTTAGCAGAGGGAATCTTGGAACAAGGTATTCAATGCACTTGTTTGGAAAACAAATCGGTTACTACCCAAATGACCGTGTTTCCACCGCTTTAGAGTACTTCTACTACAAAGTCCATAGAGATTTCCTTCCAGGGGGCTGTTGGTCTAGCTACATTTTGTAACAATCCTACTGGCTTACCAGGAGGTCTCTTTGCCGAAACACAAATTGGACAACTAGCTACATAAGCTTCAATGTCCTTCTTTAAAGTAGGCCACCAGAATTGCCGCTTAACCAGATGTAAGGTCTTCACAAATCCAAAGTGGCCAGCTGCTTTAGAATCATGAGCCTGTTGTAGTATTTGGCCCCTCAGCACCTGTGGCACATACAACTTGGCCCCCACCCAAGCCAAACCATTTCTAACTGTATAGTCACTTGAATGAGCCAGGAACCATTCGTCCAGTTTTAAAGCTTCTTTTAATTGTTCAGTTAGATCATTCGATAAATCCACTTCTTGTTTCTTCTTTTGGGCTCTGGTGATCACTGGGGCAGCTAGGTGTTTGTTTGAGACAATTGGGCTTATCACCTCCTGGTGCATACTATTTTATTGGGGTAGTCTAGAGAGAGCATCCGCCATGAAGTTCTTCCCTCCTGGAATGTACTTCAATGAGAAATTGAATCACTTGAAGTACTGGGCCCAGCGAACTTGTTTAGGGGACAGTTTCCAGGGCGTTTTTAAGGCTTCCAAATTCTTATGATCAGTCCATTCCTCAAATGGATGTTTTGCTCCTTCCAGGAAATGTCTCCAGGTCAGTAAGGCCCAACAAACTGCAAAGGCTTCTTTCTCCCAGACAGCCCACCTTCTCTCTGTTTCAGACAGCTTACAGGAAGTATCCGCACAAGGCTGTAATGTCCCTTTCTCGTTGATTTGAAGTAACACCGCTCCAATAGCCACATCACTTGCATCGGCTTGAATCACGAAAGGAGTTTCCATATCCGGGTGCTTCAGCACTGGTTCTGCAGCAAACAGTTGTTTTAGCTTTTCAAAAGCTGCTTGGCACTCCATGGACCAATCCAGCGACTTGCCTGGCCTTGGCTTCACCTCCACTTTTGTTTTTAAGAGATTTGTGGTGGGCATTGCTATCTTAGCAAACGTCGGGATGAATTGCCGGTAAAAATTTGCAAATCCCAAGAAGCTTTGAAGTTGTTTTCTGGTGCGTGGTGGAGCCCATTCCAAAATGGCATGAACCTTCTTGGGATCCATTTCTATGCCATCAGATGAAAAGTGATATCCCAAATAGTCAATTTTTTCTTGGTGGAATTCACACTTTGACAATTTAGCATACAACTTAGCGGCACACAGTTTCTGTAGAACCGACCGCACCAGTTTCACATGTGCATCCAGAGTTTCCGTGTAGATAGGAATATCATCAAGATAAACCAGAACCCCCCTGCATAAATGTTCATGTAACACTTGATTGATCATCTGCATGAATATAGCTGGGGCCCCTTGTAAACCAAAAGGAAGAATGTTGAATTGGAAGCAACCCATCGGGCAGTTAAAAGCGGTCTTCCACTCATCCCCTTCCTTAATTCGAATTCGGTAGTATGCCTCTCTCAAATCCAACTTCGTGAAAAACTTTCCCTTCACTAGATGGGCCAACATGTCCTTCATCAAAGGAAGGGGGTACACGTTTTCCATAGAAATAGCGTTCAAATTTCTGTAATCCACCACCAACCATTTGAAACCATCTTTCTTTTCCCAGAACATCACTGGGGCCGCTACTCGGGGTCTAGCAGGTTGAATGAAACCACGTTCCAGATTTTTATCTATAAACAATCTTAGCTCTTCCAATTCACGTGGGGTCACTGAGTACAACTTCGGATTCGGGAGCTTCACCCCAGGCAAAATCTCAATAGCACAGTGTGTTGGCCGGTGAGGTGGAAGCTCATCCGAGGCCTTCTCACTGAACACTTCTTTTAAATCCCAATACTCTTTGGGAATTTTCTCCTCCCCTTTCATGGGCTTAGTACTTGTGGATGCTATTTCAATCGAGTCCTGAGGCTTCGGCTGGGATCTGCCCCCTTTCCCAGTTGTTGCTTGGTGCGTATGCGCAACAACCCTTTCTCCAGTTAACCTGGGGGTTCCATTTCCGGAGCCAGGGCAATCCCAGTATTAATGGTTGCTCCATCCCAGGGACCACAATAAAGTGCAGAGTCTCATCATGCTCTCCCATGATCATTTCTATAGGTTCCGTGACAAAACGGGCAGGACAACCTCCAGCTACTGAACCATCTAGTTGACAATAGGAAATGAGCATTTCAAAGGTGTTAGTTTTCGGCCCATTTTCTTCACTACTTCTGTGTTGATTATACATCTTGTGCAGCCAGAATCTAACAGGGTTAGCAATTCCCCTTTGACCCCTGAATTGGGTACCCTCAACTTCACCGGAATGGTCATAGGGCCCTTCCTGGACTTACCATTACTTTCTGATTCCTCTCCTGCGGGAGGGGTGACCTCTGAGGTCTCTTTCGACTTTAGTGCTGCTTTGCGAGGCTTCGCTGGGGACTTTTCAGGGTTCTTCCCTTCCTTTGGCGCCCCCTTTGGTCCCAGCTTGACTCTGCAGTTCACAGCCCGGTGACCTTCATTTCCGCATCGAAAGCAGGCTGAAGGGTTGGGTCTTGCCGCCACTCCTCCCCTCTGAGGTTTGGGAACCTCTTGAGGACGTGGGGGGGAAAGCTTGCTCCACCCAGAATCTCCCCGCCGTTTGCTTCAGGCTAAATCAATCTCCACTTCTTCTGCCAGCAAGTACCACATCTGCAAGTCATTGGGGTCGCTTCTAGCAATGCATCTCTGGTACACATCTTCATTTAAACCATCTTTAAACACTTCTATCAGGGCTTCCTGGGGCCAGGCTCGGATATGGCCGGTTAACTGTCTAAATTCTTGGATGTAGTCAGCCACAGACCTCCGCCCCTGATTTATGGTCTTCATCTTAATCCGGGCCTTGCGCTCTGCCAGTGGGTCCTCAAACCTAGCCCGCAGTGCAGCCATGAACAGGTTATAGTTCAACAACTGGGGAGCATTATCATTATGCAAGGTCACCATCCACTCTGCCGCTGTTCCCTCCAGAGCCCTGGTAACACACCTCACTTTGGCTGCTTCTGAGGAAAAATCCTCACCGTATTCTTCCATAAGACTCCAAACTTGGGCTAGGAAATATCCCAAGGTTTTGGGATTCCCCCCGTATTTTACTTCTAACGGCGGCAGCCTAGGAGCTCTATGCACACCTCCCACTGAGGGCCCAGGGGCTGCTGCTGGATCAGGTTGATTTATGGGAAAGGAGGCTGCTCTGCTTCTTCTGGCTGGGGCTACTCCCCCTTCCCCTTCATACCTTTGTGCAGCTTGGGGTTGTTCAAAGGCTTCATTAAGGAGTCTCCTGGCTTGATCCAGTAAGAGTTCTCTCTTTTCCTTCTCTTGCCATGGCTCCTCTTTTCCACGCTGGTGGGTTGTTGTGACCCCGGGGGGTGGGGTCCTTCTCTGGATCTTTCCAACCAACCCCCCCGACCATCTGGGCTTCACAGCTGGATCCTCTTCCAGACTGAGCTCTGCTAGCAATTGGGCTTCCTGCACCAGCAAAGAATCTTGCCCTCCAATGGCTCCCAGATCCTCTTGGTCACTAGTTGAAGATGACATGATGTCCAGGCCCCCTCAGAAGAAAATGGGGTATTCTCTCCGGGTGGGCTGGTAAGGGAGATTCAGAATAATGTCAGGCAGAGCTCCATTCAAAATCCAGGAAAGAAATACTTAGACTCTTTAGTTTAGAGAAAAGATATCTTTTACTGAAAGTGAAGTGGTAGCAACCAAAGAATTCTGAATCTGAGAAATTAGGCACGCAATTCACATATACAAAGTGATGGAAGTGTTTCCACCCCGAATAGTTCAGATGAAACCTCCAATTAGAAATTGTGAATATTATCATGTGGGCATCTTCAGGTGGTGATGATGCCTCTGTCCGTTGACTTTGGCATATTTTGATAACGGGTTGAAGTTTCGCAGAGAAAAGAAAGTTAAGCGAGAAAAAGAAAGCTAACTCTATTGTATGCTTCCCCCCCCCCCTCATTTACAACACAGAAGAATATAACTCCTCCAGCTCACTTCCCAAACTTATCCCTACCCCCCCTTCCCCCCCCCCCCGTTGCTTATGGCAGCCGAAAGATGCAAAGCGATAGTAGAAGATCTTGAAGGATGACAATTGTCTTCTGTGAAATCAATATGTATTAGATCATTGTAGTTGTCTGTGGTTCGACTAGGAAATACTGAGCATGATCCATTGCTGTTGCCAAAGAATGTATTAAAGAGGTTGGATTTAATAGTGTCGTCGTTGCAGTCTTTATCATTAGGTCCTTACAGGAGTGGGGTGGACCTTGAGTCTTTTAGTTTGCTGTTTACCAAATAGTAGAAAGCGCGGGTGGAATGGGTGTGAAGAAAGTTTTCTTCTTGTTTCATGTGATAATTGGTGCATTCAGTTTTTATCTGGTGGCATCAATTTCTTTATTGGCTTTTGAAGTTGGCAACGTGACCAGATTTGTTTTTCCGCCAAAGTGATTTCTTCTTGGATTGAAGCTTCCTTATTGTTATGGGTAATCTGTTTTTTTCTGGTTTGGGGAGTTGTTAATGGTACATATAGTTTGATGACTCTTTTGACTTCAGGTAAAAATATGTTGCAATTGTCTTCTACAGTACTGCATCCAGAGAATAGAAATTGCCAATCAAGGGATAAAGGGCCTGTCACATAGGCTGACGGATGCAAAAAGTATGTTAAAAGGACACAGCGGACGAGAAAATGTTCCATCCGTTGTTATCCGCTCTCAAAAGTGCCCCAAATTTGCATAAGCAAAGCGGACAACAACGGAAAGGAATGGAGGGGGGAGGACGTAGCCAGGATGTAAAGCAGATGCACCACAGAAGCCTAGCGGATGGAAGCGGATGGAAGCAGATGGAAGCAGATGGCACATCCGCAGGGCTTCCGGGGGAGCACAGCGAAGCAGACACACAGCGGAAGGAACGGATGCCGAGCGGATGCCGAGAAGATACAGCGGATGCATCACGGAATCCTAGCGGATGCCTAGTGGATGCAAAGCATTCACTGCGCATGCGGGTAGGATGCATTGTGTCAGCCCCACGGATATAAAAGGATGCAGCTCACCAGCAGGTCACCATTCAGAGGAAAGACCTGCTGCCAGACACATCTCCAGCCAACAACCATGGGGAAGAAGAGGAAGCCTGTGCCATCTGCTGCCAGCCCTGGCAAGAAGGACAGGGCCACCATCCCACCCCCTGGCCCTCACTCTGCTTCTGCTGGGGCTTCTGCTGCTCGGGCTAACTCTGCTGGTGCTGGGGCTTCTGCTGGTACTGCTCCTGGTGCTGGTGCTTCTGCTGGTGCTCACTCTGCTGGCACTGCTCCTGGTGCTGGGGTTTCTGCTGGTGCTTACTCTTCTGGTGCTGCTCCTGGTGCTGGTGCTTCTGCTGGTGCTTACTTTGCTGGTGCTGCTCCTGGTCCTGCTGTTGCTCCTGGTCCTGCTGCTACTGTTGGTGCTGCTAGTCCTGCTGGTGCTCCTGGTCCTGCTGGTGCTGCTGGTGCTTACTCTGCTGATGATGATCCTGGTCCTGCTGGTGCTGCTGGTCCTGCTTTTTCTACAACTGTTGTTGTTGCTGCTGCTACTGCTGCTGGTGTGGTGGAGAAGCCCCTAGAACCTCGAAGCCCCTCTGATGAGGGCCCAGAAGGCCCTGCCAGAGAGAGGAAGCAGCATACGCGAGATAGGGAGAGGAGGCAATCCTCCATCGAAGAGGTACAAGAGGATGAGGTGCTCGAATGGCTGAGGGAGAACGAGTACCTATGGCGGAAGGGACACAGGCTCGATCGAGACACCAAGAGGAAGCAGGTTGGTTGGAGAGAGAAGGCGGAGAGCCTGGGCTACACTTCAGAGGTCCTTCTCGGGTGGTGGAAGCACATGCACACCTGGTACGAGAAGCTGCACCTGAAGAAGTCTGGCCAGGCCGGTTTAAGCTCACCGACCGGGAGACCTACGTGATGGCCAAGTGCAGCTTCTTGGAGGGTGAGATCCGGCACCGAGGAGCAGCCCCTCTGTCTACCCTCTCTCTCAGGCAGCCCACAGAGAGCCAGTCCTCTTCTGGCCAAGAGTCAGTTCCTGTGTCCAGGCAGGTATCTGTGGAGTGCCCCACGATGGAGACCCCCCCGACAGCTGCACTCCCCGTGGCAGAGCATGTGGTGGACCCCCTGATGTGGTGGGAGCAAGGAGAGGGCACTTCCACCAGAGACCAAGCCACACCCATCCCCATCTCCACCTCCACAGAAAGCAGGCAGAGAGGCAGACAGGAGGGGCAGAGCCACACTGTCCTGCTGGAGATCAGGGACACCATCAAAAGCAGCGTAGATCTCCTCTCTCAGCTGGGAAACACCGACATACCATCCTCAAACTGCAAGCCCTTCCTCACCTACGTCAACCAGACCCTCATGGACATGTCCAAATCACAGTACCAGGTGATAAAGGAGAGGAACACCGGTCTTCTGCACAATCCTCCGGGCCCAGCTGCACCTCCTCCGATCCAGTCCAGGTCTGCTGCTCCACCCCAGGTGATGTCACTGCCTTTCCAAGGCTTTCCACAGGCCCTCACCTACCAAGGCTACGACTTGCAGGAGTTCCAGCAGCACAGGCAGCCCTTCCCAGTCCAGGCACAGGTACATCGTACGCCCCCGATGCCACTGATGCCACAGATGCCACCAATGCCACCAATGCCACTGATGCCACAATGCCACAGATGCCACCCACGCCACAGATGCCACCATGCCATAGATGCCACCCACGCCTCACTTCGCTCAGCTGCAGACCACAGAGCCCCACTATACTCCTCCTTCCTCCACCCCACAGCCAAGCCCGACCTCAGAACATCTGTCATCGGTCTTGGGACTGACACCCCATGTCATGGAGGAAGGGGCTCTCAACATCACGGGACTGAGCCAGCTCTCTGAAAGCTTCCTCCACACACCATCCCCTGTTGTCCTCTCGGGGCCAGGCATCCCAATGGCACCTCAGACCAGCACTCCAGCAGCAGCCACCTCCACAGCACCTGGACCCTTCACCCCTGAGACTATGGGCATGCCTCAGAGTGACTGAGAAGAGTGCCAGAGACTGGGTTGCTACCTGTTGACTTTATCTTTGCTTGGGACACTTTTCTTGGATCATTTTGCTTTTACAGTTTGTTATTAATAAAGTTTATCTTTGCTTCACACACTTGGTTCAGTTCTTTTTGTCAATAAAGTCTTGGTGGAAACTTTTAGAAATGGTTTAAGCCTTTGCATGCTTGTGGGATGGGTAAGGATAGCAGTGGGATGGGCAGGGATACCTGTGGGATGAGTAATAGCTGTGGGATGGGTTAAGATAGCAGTGGGATGGGCAGGGATACCTGTTGAAATGGTAATAGCTGTGAGATGGGTTAGGATAGCAGTGGGATGGGCAGGGATACCTGTGGGATGGGTAATAGCTGTGGGATGGGTTAGAATACCTGTGGGATGGGTAATAGCTGTAGGATAGATAAACCTCCAGTGCAAACATAGTGGGACTGTATAGTCCACCCTCCCAGGTGCCACACCTATGGCCCTTTATTATCAATAACAATTTCATCATTCATCAACACATTTCAACATAAGCACAACTCTTTATTAAATGCCATGTTCATTGTAGGGCCACTCAACATACATGGCACAATCTCATCAGTGTGATGAGACAGGCTGAAGGAAGCATCCATTAAGCATCTACCATCCTGTCTTGCCACTCCACTGCTCTAGCTGGGGAGTTGCACCAGTGTTTCAGGAGGTTGCGCTGCTTCTTCCCTTCACGTGAAGCTCTGTTGGGGCCTTGCACATCCACAGTATGCCTGGGCATCTGAAGATGACCCGTTGCCTGAAGCATCATTGTACATGAACTTGTAGTCAGCATCAACTATGGCAAAGAGGATGATGCTGAAGATGCCCTTGTAGTTGTGATAAGTGGACCCTGAGTTGGCTGGAGTTTTGCAGGCCATGTGCTTGCCATCTATGGCTCCAACGGTGTGGGGGAAGTTCTACTTCTGATACCACTTTTTTGCAACTTTCTTCCAGTCTTCTTCAGTGGAGGGGCACCGGAGGATCTCCTCCAGGTATTATTTAATGATGGCCTGCACCACTTCTCTGACGACAATGCTGATGGTGTTGTGTGGCACCCTCCAGCCGTACTGCATGCTCCTTTAGGTGGTCCCTGAGGCCAGAGTCAGTGCCACCTTGAGCCCAGGTTCCAGGCTGGGCCAGAAGTTGGTGTTTGCCTTTGTCAACCTGGGTCTCAAACGCTCCACAACTTCATTAAACATGGCTGGCGGCATCCTCATGAAGTTCTGGAATGCACGAGTGTCTTTGTTCCTCAGCTCCACCATCAGCTTGTTATACAGTCTGTACTCGGCTCTTCTCGCAATCCATCTTCAGACCCAGACACTTCTTGGATGCCTCCTTTTTTTCACGTAGAACAGGTGAAAGAGCCTGTAGAGGGCCTTGCACTGTTGTAGAATGATGGCGGCTACCAAAAGGAGTGTGTGACGATCCATGGTGGAGATAACTGGATGCTGTGGAAGAGCAAGAGCCAGATGAAGGCTGAAGAGGTCTGCACCGCAGGGCTGCTGGACTGAAAATGAGATCCAGGTGATTTCCTCCCCCTTTTTATAGGAAATATAGGTTTTCCGCTCGGTGTCCTTTTGCATCCTCTAGGCATCCACCAGACATCCTAAATATCCGAGATACGTCCTCTATATGAATGTTTTTTCCATTTTAATGCTTTTTATGCGAGCTGCATCTACTTTCATCCTTTCTACATCCGTGCTACTAATGCTGCATGTCTGTTCTGTGTCCGTTTCACTTCCTCCCTGTGTCCGTTTTCCTCTGGAGTGGATGCGAGTTGTGCGGATGTGTAGCGGATGCCTAGCGGATATAGCAGATGCGTAACGGATGACAACGGATGTATAAAGGATGTTCCCAGTATGCCTAGTGGATGTAGAATGGACGCATTGGATACATTTTCCGCTCAAAAAGTTTTGTGCAGCTCAAAACTTTTTGAGCGGATGAAATGTCAGTGACGGATGCTGGATGGATAGAGAGTATGAAAAATGGACGCAAGTGAGTACAGAATGGATGAATCGCGTTAACCAATGGATGGCAAGTGTTTCTCTCCATTTTACATCCTCTTTTCATCCATTGGTGCTGTGTGAAGGGGCATAAGAGATTGTTGTTTATAAAATCATAGTTGCCTTTTTTGAAGTTATAATTGGAGATTCCATCATTGTGATGATTTTTGTGTGGGCGTATGTTGAGACAAAAGGCAATCATGCTGTGGGCACTATTGGAAAAGAGTTCTGTAATTTGTATTCCATAAATTGAATTCAAACTATTGCCTGTAACTTGGGAAATACATTTTTTTAATGGTAATTATTGCCTTTCCATGAAAAAATTAAACAGTCAATGAAAAACAGGTTTGTAATTCATTTATGGAATGCATCTTTCTTGTTCTTGTTCTTCTCCTTTTTGTTCTTGTTCTTCTCCTTTTTGTCTATTTAGTCCTTCCCTGGGGTTTTAACCTACCAATGTCTAAAAAGCATAGTATATAATTTAAATCATAATTTAATCTAGAAAAAACAAAGAAAATTGATTTGTGTTTTGAAAGAAAAAAAAACACCTTTGGGACACCCATGACCTGGATGACTAAGAATCTCCATCGATGTTTTAGGTTAGGAATTTAAAAAATACTTGAAAAGGTAACAGTTTAATTACTTTGTTAACTTGTAGGATTCACTTCTAGAATGTCTTCTAATTTGTCTTGTCATCCCTTGGTTAATTTAGAATTATCAGACATTGACTGTGCTGAATTTCTCCTTCATAAATTAATGAAACAATGTTGGAAGTATTCTATACTCATCCAACTGACAATTTATAAATATGATATCTCTTCATTTACGATGGAATTTAATCTCTGCTTTACCTTTAATTCCTAGTTTCTAAATTTGTTCTAAAGAAGTTACATTTCTATCCCTTAATACCATACAAATGTTCTATATATTGTATTTTTTAATACCCTTCATTATTTTCTATCTCTTTCCTTATATTGGCTTCTAATATTACCTCTTTTCTTGATTATATTAACTAATCATGTTGAATTTAATGTATTTCTCTTTATTTCAGCTTCTCAGTTTATGATCTTTTTTTAAGATGAGTAATTCTTGTTAAAATCTGCAAAAATTCAGGAATAAGATCTTAGCAGTTTGTAAGCTATCTTTCAGAATGCTGCTGAAACTTTAAATCCATACATTGATGTCTTCCTATATGTAAGATTACCCACTGCTAAAAAGTTTTCAAATTCCAATTAAATAAACTGAATTCTATTATCCGAGACATATTGTGCTTCTGATTTATAGTCCACTTCACATATAAAGGAAAACAACTTTGCTGACCACATAGCAATAAAATTGTGTGCTCATTCCATTCCTTTGTAGTCAGTAAGACTGTCAAAGGTTTATGGTCTGTACATAATTTAAATGTATGACTCCAGCAAGAAGTTATTCATTTAATAAAAGCCCAAACAAAGGCAAGCACTTCTTGGTCAATAACACTTTATTATCAGACTGACTAAATGTTTTTGATTCAAATGCAATTGTTTTCTCTACAGTCCCTTGATGTAATAATTTACATGCAGATCTCAATCCATAATCTGAAGCATCTGTTAACTCAGGATCAGACAATATCAAATCAGGAGTAACAGCTTTTTTTTTTTTATTACATTTTGAGCACAGTCACTATTCACTTCCAAATTGTAATTCCCCTTAATAACTCACAAAGGAGCTCTGCTTTATTTTGAATTCATTTTTCATACCAAAAGGTGAAATCATAAAAGAGACTATAGCTAAACATTGAATTAATTTATGGCCAGAAGCTAAAAAAGAAAAGAAAAGAACACAAGCAGAAGCAGGTTACAGAAGTAGATTGGTAATAATACACTAATATCTTGGATAGATGTAGATTTACAACTACATCTACATTAAAAATGTGACAGAGAAGCCACAGGAGTGAATCATTGTGAATGTTCTTTTTCCACATAAAAAAAAGTTTATCTAAGTATTTTTCAAAAATTTAAGCAAAAAGGAGACATAATGTTTAACCTATTCCACAACTGAAGGATACTTACTTTTACATGTTCAGCATTAGGCTTGAACCCATATATTAAAATTAATGTACCAAAGGGAAAGTTCTGTTTGCTTCCAGCTGCACTTTTCTAAATTAAGACTAAAAGGCCCGGTCCCACTGGCCGACGGACGCAAAATGTATGCATAAAGAACACAGTGGACGAGCAAAATTTAGGGGGTGGCTCCATCTGTTGTCATCCACTCCAAAAAGTGGTGAAAATTTGCATAAACAGAACGGAAAAAAACGGACGTGGGTAGTTTGTCGCGGTGATGTTAAATGGATGTTTATAGGAAGCCTAGTGGATGAAAGTGGATGGAAGCAGATGACACCTCCGAAGGGGTTCCGGGGGAAAATTTTGAAGTGGACGCATAGCGGATGAAGTGGATGAATCACGTATGCCTCCAGGAAACAAAGGGGATACCGGGCGGATGTATATCAGATGCAAAGCGTTCACTGCGCATGCAGGGAGTATGAATTGTGTCAGCTCCATGGATATAAAAGGATGCAGCACGCACGCTGTCAGCATATAGGGGAAAGACGTGCTGCCAGATACATCTTGCAGGAACACCATGGTTCATCAGTCAGGCAAGAAGAAGTCTGTGCCTACTCGTTCAAGCCCTGGCAAGGTGAAGAAGGGCAGAACCAGAATCCCACCCCCTGGCATTGACTCTGAAGCTGCTGCTGCTGCTGCTGCTGTGGTGGACCAGCCCCAAGCCCCTCAAGCCCCTCAAAGCCCTGCTGCTGAAGGCCCTGCTGCTGAAGGCCCTGCTGCTCAAGGCCCTGAACAATCTTGAGAAGGCCCTGATGCTAAAGCCCCTGAAGGCCCTGCCCAAGCCCCTACCAGAGGGAGGAAGAGGCAAGGGAAGGAGAAGGGAGAGAGGAAACAGTACACTGTTTCTGAGGAGCATGAGGATGAAGTGCTGGAATGGCTGAGGGAGAACAAGTACCTGTGGAGAAAGGGCCACAGACTATATTGGGATACCAAGAAGAAGCAGGCAGCTTGGAGAGACAAGGCAGAGAGCCTGGGGGACACTGCAGAAGTACTCCTAGAATGGTGGAAGCACATGCACACCTGGTATAGCAAGCTACACCTCAAGAAATCCGGGCAGGCCGCTATCAAGTTCACTGACCAGGAGATATATGTCATGGCCAAGTGCAGTTTCCTGGAGGGTGAGATCCGCCACCGAGGAGCAGCCCCTCTGAGACCCCTCTCTCTCAGACAGCCCACAGACAGCCAGTCCTCTTCCAGCCAGGAGCCAGCTACCCTGTCCAGGCAGGGCCCCTGGAGGGCCCCACAGAGGGCCCCACAGCAGAGACCCCCCCGACAGCTGTACTCCCCATGCTGGCGGATTTGGAGGATCCCATGGAGGATGATGCCCTGCTGTGACAAATGGAGGAAGAAGCAGCAGCCACCAGAGGCCAACCCACCCCAACCCCCACCCCCAGCTCCAGAGGATGCAGGCAGTGAGGCAGACTGGAGGGCCAGGACCACAGTGTGCTGTTGGAGATCGGGGGCACAATGAAGACCAGCATAGAACTTCTCTCTCAGCTGGTCCACTTGGACAGAGCATCCTCGGGCTGGAACACCTTCATCACCTACGTGAGCCAGACCCTGAGGGACCTGCCCAAGGCCCAGTACCAGGTGATGAAGCAGAAGATCACAGCACTTCTACACAACCCTCAAGGCCCACCTGAAGCTGCTCCTACCCAGTCCAGGTCTGCTTCTCCACCCCAGGCAATGTCACAGCTCTTCCATGGCTTTCAACAGCCCCTCACTTACCAAGGCTATGACTACCAGGACTTCCCACAGCAGAAGCAGAACTTCTGGTTCATCAGATGCCACAGACACCAGTCCTCACCCAGCTGCAGACCAGACAGCCCCCACTACACTCCTCCCAACCCTTCCTCCACCCCATAGCCAAGCCCATCAATGGACAATCTGTCATCAGTATTGGGCCTGACATCTCAAGTCCTTGATGAAGGGCCTCTCAACCTCACGGGACTCAGTCAGCTCGTGGATAGCTTCCTGAACAACTACAACCTATTGTACCCTCGGGGCCAAGCACCCCAATGATGCCTCAGACCAGCACTCAAGCCACAGCCACCTCCACAGTCCCTGCCCGCTTAACAACTGAGACCATGGACATGACTCAGAGTGATTGAGAATTGTGTCAGAGACTGAGTTGTTTACTTGTTAAGTTTATCTTTGCTTAAGATATTTTACTTGGTTCATTTTGTTTATTTAATACAGTCATAAAGTTTACCTAAGAAAGTTAATAAAGGTTATCTTTGCTTAACACACTTAGTTTACTTGGTTCATTTTTTTTACTTAATAAAGTGAAAACTGAAAAAATGGTTAAGCCTTTGAATGCTTGTGGGATCGATAAGGATAGTTGTGGGATAGATAAACCTCCAGTGCAAGCATAGTGGGACTGTATGGTCCATTATCCCAGCGATTCAGATGATTTTCTCCCCCTTTTTATAGAAAATATCGGTTGTCCGCTAGGTGTCCTACATACTCTAGACTTACTCCAGAAATCCTAAATATCTGAGATACAACCCAGATACAAATGTTTTGTCCATTTTTAATATTTTATATACGAGATGCAT
Organism: Laticauda colubrina; assembly: GCA_015471245.1. Lineage (NCBI taxonomy): Eukaryota > Metazoa > Chordata > Lepidosauria > Squamata > Elapidae > Laticauda > Laticauda colubrina. Next base: position 10,196,812 of record BLBF01000041.1, on the reverse strand, counting down.
ATGCTTACATCCTTTCTATTTCCATGCTACTAATGCTGTGTAGACGTTTCATGTACCTTTTGTTTCCTCCCTCTTTCCATTTTCAGCTGCAGCAGATATGAGTTGAGGGGATGGCCAGAGGATGCAGAGAGGATACAGCGGACGTTTAATGGATGATAACAGACATAGAACATTTGTTGCCCATATATGTCATGGATGTACATCGTACGTGGCGGAAAGTTCATCCATTCACAAAGTTTTGTGTAGCTCAAAACTTCTTGAGCAGATGAAATCGCAGTGGACAAATGCTCGACGGATAGAGCGTATGAAACACATATGCAGTGAGTACACAACGGATGCATAACATTTTCCAACGGATGGCAAGCTTTTTTTAATATTTTACATCCTCTTTGCATCTGTAAGTGCAGTGGGACCGGGCCTTTTTCCTAACTTAATACAACTGTAAACTATTCTCAAATAATTTTCATTTAATTTTGGCTGTTTTTCCAGTATATATTGTGACTTATCATCAAAATAACTGTATTACTTAAATAATACTGCAGCCCCTTTTTGTTTTTTCAGAATAATGGGCATCATTGTACATTGCCCATGGGGAAAACAAAAGAGATATGTGAAAAATAATATCAAGAGCCTTATATCCACTGCTGTTTTCCTTCCTTGTTGTTATCAAAGCAAAACTCATTCAGCTGACTCAACCTCTTCAGTTACATTCTTTGCCACCAGCTTCTTAGCTTCTATCATAGAACTTGTTAAGCCTGGGTTCCCCAACCAGGGTTAGGTAGACAAGCTAAACAGAATGTGCAGCGTTAGTCAGATAGGCACACAGATAAATGAGTGAGCTAAGTTTGTATATTTATTAACATACAGTAAAAATAACAGATACGCTTGTGCTATCAAGAATATATTTTATTCCAGTATAAGTTTATGGCATAGTCAAATAACAGTCCAATAGTCATTTACCATGTAGTCAGTCCATTCAGGGATATTCAGTTAGCAAAGTCCATGTAGAATATCCTATGTCAGTTCACATAAAAATCAGTACTTTGTTGTCTCTCCCGTTCGAGCAATGCAGTCTTGATTCCAAGCAGTAATCAGGGATCATCAAAGCCAGAGAGAGGGAGCAAGCCGTAGTCTTGCTACTTTTATATTGTTTTCATAGCCACTCCTTTAATTGCTATTTCACAGTTAAAGCTGTATACACTCTAACATACACTAACTATGATTCATAGTTATTATTTCACCTAAACCAGTTAGGGTAAACAATGTTATCCCTAACAGAACTTCTCTTATCAGTACATCAAATACAATCTAGGCAGACATGAACTTATTGATGATCCTCACTCTGACAAGGACCTTGGAGTTCTCATATCAAATGACAAGTGCCAGAGCTCACTGTAACAGCATTGCCAAAAAGGCATTAAGAGTTGTAAATCTAATCTTAGGAAGCTTCTCTTCTGGAAATATTGAATTGCTAATTAGAGCATAAAAAACTTTTGCCAAACCAATACTCAAATACAGCTCATCAATTTGGAATCCGCACTGCATATCAGAGATTAATACAATCAAGCAAGTCCAGAAGTATTTCACAAGAAGAGTACTATACTCCTCTGCTCACAGCAGAATCCCCCAGATCACCAGGCTTGAGATTTTGGGCTTGGACAACCTTGAACTATGCTGCCTATGGTTAGACTTAAGCGTAGCACACAAAATTATCTGCTACAATGTCCTACCAGTCAATGACTACTTCAGCTTCAACCACAACAATACAAGAGCACAAAACAGATACAAACTCAATGTAAACCGCTTCAAACTTGATTGCAGAAAATATGACTTCAGCAACAGAGTGGTCAATGCCTGGAATGCACTACCTGACTCTGTTGTTACATCCTCTAACCCCCAACTCCTTTAACCTCAGACTAACCACTGTTGACCTTACCCCACTCCTAAGAGCTCTTTAAGGGGGCTGCACCATTGTGCCTCCTGTCCCTGTCCTATTGTCTCCATTTATTCTTACCTATTTTCTGTATTCTTACTCATGTTTATACTTATATCTATTACTTTGTAAGTGATTGACAAATCAAAAAATAAATAAATAATCATTATTTTCACAGCTTTTTTTGAATAGGTGTCACTGAAATGACCAACAATGAAATAGAGTCTTCCCACTTAGAGTTGCTAAAGCAGTCAATTTCTTCTTTCTTCACAATTTATATATAATTTTAAGGTTCCATGCCCATGTTTGAAATTCATAGCTTATACTTCACCCTCTTTACCAAAGATCTTGGCTGGCACCACAATTATGTTGCAATTACAATTGCTTTCTTCAAGTAAGTTCTGTCTCCAACTACAAGCAGTTGTGAATGGGAATGGACAAAGGATGTTTTCATAATCAAGTGATCTGCTATCACTTCTGTTATTATTCCAAAGTGATCCCATCAAATTTTCCAAGGCAGTGACATATTATTGTACTGTATGTAGAAAGATGTCACAGAAAAGTGCTCTAAGATGTAAAACTATCATTCCAGAGTGCAGAGCACAGTATCATGGTTTTAAATAATGAGATTGTATTCCCATGGAAGTTTAAGGATTCCCATGGAAGTTTAAGGAAAACAACTCTTCAACAGAAACATTCAATTAATTGCACAGAGAGAAGAAAAACTCCTATTTGCTAATAACTGTTAAACACTTAAGGATTTGGGATTTAAAGAATCATACCTGTGGTTCAAATTAATCATTTAGTTTGTATTCCAGTGAACTCCTTATTCAGCTCTTACAAATTTTTACCTAGTAAAAATTACGTTACTCCGGGAAGTGCACATTGGCAATATTAGTAATCTATCTGCTGCTTTTCTTAAATTAATTTATTTGTCTAGATCTCCAAATAAAGCCATTTTCTGTGGGCAATGTACTATAAAAGAACCATTTGTTTCTTAGGAGTTCTGTACAAGCATAGAGATAAGTGCTTATTTTCAAATGGCAGCTTCTAGAAGGATGAATAATATTTTTCTTCCCCTTCAATAGAACACATTGTATTGAGATGAACAATATTTTTAAATTTGTCAGCACTTTTAATATAATTCTATCTCCATTACCTAGATGCATTGTCCAAAATAATATTTTGTTTTATTCAGTTCTGTTTCATCAATTTACCATTGTTTTTTAAATGCACAAGCACAATCTCACCTACCCTACATATGTTTTCTCTGCTATGCCACCATTTTTCTAGAAATGGCATTGCCATAAACATGGGAACCCTGATTCAAATGAAACAATATGAAATGAAAGCCCCAGATGTAATATCAAATTTTAAATGAAATATCAAATTTAAATTTGAAATGAAAGCCCCAGATGTAATATCAAAAGGTGAAAGTCAATGGCATTTCCAAGAAGGCCCACATTGCTGTGAGTGATTTGAGCAAGTTTATAGCAATGCTATAACAAAAAAATGTAAGGCACTATTCTTTTTTTTTTTAGTCCACTTCCCATGGCCCAATATCAAATTTTATCAGGAAACACTAATTCTCATCCCATTACTGCTCTCCTGAAGCCAAACCATTCAAACTCAATCCCAGAATATTATGTGATGGGGTTCTTAATACCTATTCCTAGAGGCTCCTTTGGTAAAATAAAGAGAAGCAGATCAGTCTTGCAACACTAGCTACTGACATCCATGACCACTGGAAAATGGCATCTGATACAAAGTAGCATACAACTTAATGAAACAGGGGCTTTAATATTGTTTTCTAATGTGTATGTTTTGTCCTGTGTCTATTTGAAGGAAGGCTGAGAATCAGCCTTGATTATATATCCCCAAACCCCGAAGAGGAAATAATAAGATGAATGTTGATGAATGCCCTTAACAAATAGGCCCAAACTGTCGACCTTGTAACTGTGCAGCACTGTTAGATGTAAAATAGCAGGCATAATTGCTTTCTTAAAATTAGCAGCCTATGGTTTGACTGTTCCAAAAAGTGTATGTAATTGTATGCATTATTCTTGGTAATAAAATTACACAAAAAATAATGCTAAACTTGTTGATCTTCATGCTGTAGCGAATATGACATGCTGATTATTTTTAACATAAAAAAGATTTCTTTTTTCTCTTATGAAAATTTCCCAGCCTCACTTGATGTACTGAGACTATTTTCTCAAGCTTCTATTTCAGCCTTTTCCAGCTTGAGGCCCAGAAGATCAGTTTGATATACAATTTCTAGTGTCAACTTATCATTAAAAAAGAGAAATATATTTTGGGTTCTTTACAAGGTAGAATGATATAACAAATTATAATAGCAACTGCTTAATCTTATGACAATACCTTTAACATAATGAAACCACAATTGCCTTTCTTGGATCCTTAGGAAGAACTCAATGGGCAGATAAAAATGCCAAATCAAGTTTAACATCTGGCTTATTGTACAACCAACACTGTAGAAGAATAAGTAAGTTAGGAAGAGTATTGATACTTTTGAACTTTGGTAATGGAGAAGATCCCTGAGTATTCTATGACCAGCTGAACTGCAAGAAAACAGTAATGGACAGCAATGATCACTGGACAAATCAACCCAGAATTCTAAATCAAGGCACAAATGACCAGGCTCAAATTATCCCACCATGGAAACATTATAAGAAGATCTGGTTCTCTACAGAAGGCTGTAATGCTGGGAAAGATGGGAGAAAACAGAAGAGGACAACTAGCTGTGATAGATGGACTCAGTCACAGTGGCAATGAGTGCACCTTTGGAAGATCTCCAGAGATTAGGGACAAAATCTATTTGGTTGCTGGGAGTCAAAAAGCACCTGATGGCATATAATCAATCAAGTGTTTAATTTAAAAAAGCACTAATATATTTGAGCTAAGCTGCTTAACAAAACTGCTTAAGGCCCTGTCACACTGGCCGACGGATGCAAAACATTAGTAAAAAGGACACAGCGGACGAGAAAAATGTTCCATCCGTTGTTATCTGCTCTCAAAAGGGGCAAAAATTTGCACAACCAGAGTGGATAACACGGACAGGAACGGACGGGGGGAGGACGTGACCAGGATGGAAAGCGGATGCAGAACAGAAGCCTAGCGGATGGAAGCGGATGGGAGCGGATGGCACATCCGCAAGGCTTCCGGGGGGCTGCAGCAAAGCAGACGCGGAACGGAAAGAGCAGATTCAGAGCGGATGCCGAGCGGATGAAGCGGATGCAGAGCGGAAGCCTAGCGGATGCCTAGCGGATGCACAGCGTTCACTGCGCATGCGGGGAGGATGCATTGCGTCAGCCCTGCGGATATAAAGGGAAGCAGCTCGGAAGCAGGTCACCATTCAGAGGAAAGACCTGCTTCCAGACACATCAAGTGCCTTGCCAGCCTGCCCTGCATGCCTGCCTGACAGCCTTGCTGCCAGCCTTGCTGCCTGCCATCCTGCCAGCCTGCCTGGCAGCCTCCCTGCCAGCCTGCCTGCCAGCCTTGCTGCCTGCCTGCCTGCCAGCCTGCCAGCCAGTCTGCCTGCCAGCGTTGGTGCCTGCCTTCCTGCCTGCCTGCCTGCCAGCCTGCCCGCCAGCCTTGGTGCCTGCCTTCCTGCCAGCCTGCCTGCAAGCCTGCCTGCCTGCCTGCAAGCCTGCCTGCCTGCCTGCCAGCCTTGCTGCCAGCCAGCAACCCCACAACCATGGGGAAGAAGAGAAAGCCTCAGCCATCTGCTACCAGCCCTGGCAAGAGGGACAGGGCCACCCTCCCACCCCCTGGCCCTCACTCTGCTTCTGTTGGGGCTTCTGTAGCACGGGCTCGCTCTTCTGCGGCTGGGGCTTCTGCTGCTTCTGCTTCTGGAGGAGCTGATGATGATGCTTACGGCGGTGGTGCTTCTGCTCGTGCTTACTCTGCTGATGCTGCTTCTGGTGGTGGTGCTTCTGATGATGCTGCTTCTGGAGGAGCTTATGATGATGCTTCTGGCGGTGGTGCTTCTGCTGGTGCTTACTCTGCTGTAGCTGCTCCTTGTACTGCTGGTCCTGCTGGTCCTGCTGGTCCTGCTCATGCTCCTGGTCTTGCTCGGCCTGCTTGTCCTGCTCGTGCTCCTGGTCTTGCTCGTCCTGCTGGTCCTGCTGGTCCTGCTGGTCCTGCTTGTGCTCCTGGTCCTGCTCGTGCTCCTGGTGCTGCTGGCGCTGCTGGTGCTAACTCTGCTGATGATGATCCTGGTCCTGCTGGTGCTGCTGGTGCTGCTGGTGCTGCTGCTGCTGCTGCTGCTGATGATGATGATGATGATGATGATCCTGCTGCTGCTGCTGCTGCTGCTGCTGCTGATGATGATGATGATGATCCTGCTGGTGCTGCTGCTGGTGGTGGTGTGGAGGAGCAGCCCCTACAACCTGGAAGCCCCTCTGATGAGGGCCCATCTGGTCTTGCCAAAGGGAGGAAGAGGCATGTGCGAGAATGGGAGAGGAGGCAATGCTCCATTGAGGAGGAATATGAGGATGAGGTGCTGAAGTGGCTGAGAGAGAATGAGTATCTGTGGCAGAAGGGACACCAGCTCTACAGGGACACCAAAAGGAAGCAGGCTGCTTGGAGAGAGAAGGCAGAGAGTCTGGGCTACACATCGGAGGTGCTCCTCGGCTGGTGGAAACATATGCACACCTGGTATGGGAAGCTTCACCTCAAGAAATCTGGCCAGGCAGCGGTCAAGCTGACAGACAGAGAGACCTACGTGATGGCCAGGTGCAGCTTCCTGGAGGGTGAGATCCGCCACCGAAGAGCAGCACCTCTCATAACCCTCTCTCTCAGGCAGCCTGCTGAGAGCCAGTCCTCTTCCAGCCGAGAGTCAGCTCCTGTCTCCAGGCAGGTTTCTGTGGAGCGTCCCACGGGGGAGAACCTGCGGACAGTTGTTTTAACCGTGGTGAAGCACGTGGAGGACTCCCTGGTGCAGTAGGAGAAAGGAGACGGCACTTCCACCAAAGTCCTACCTGCATCCACCCCCAGCTCCACCTCCACAGAAAGGCAGAGAGCCAGACAGCAGGAGGGGCAGAGCCACACTGTCCTGCTGGAGATCAGGGACACCATCCGCACCAGCATAGATCTCCCCTCTCAGCTGGTCCACACCAACTCCTCATCTTCCAACCGCAAGCCCTTTCTCACCTATGTCAACCAGACCCTCAGGACATGGCGGAACCCCAGTACCAGGTGGTGAAGGACCGGATCACCGAGCTGCTCCACAACCATCCAGATCCAGAGGAAACTGCCCCCACCCAGTCCAGGTCTGCTCCTCCACCCCTCCCATTCCAAGGCTTTCCACAGCCCCTCACCTACCAGGGCTACCGCTACCAGGAGGTCCAGCAGCATAGGTAGCAGCCCTTCCCAGTCCAGGCACAGGCTCATTGGATGCCACCGTTGCCACCGGTTCCACTGATGCCACCGATGCCACCCACGCCACTGATGCCACCGATGCCACCGATGCCACCCATGTCACCAATGCCACCCACGACAGTCCTCAAACAGCTGCAGACCATACAGCCCCACTACACTGCTCCTTCCTCTACCCCATAGCCAAGCCCAGCCTCAGTACATCTGTCGTCAGTATTGGGACTGACACCCCATGGCATGGAGGAAGGAGCTCTCAACATCACGGGGCTGAGCCAGCTGTCTGAGAGCTTCCTCAACACACCGTCACCTGTTGTCCTCTCGGGGCCAGGCACCCCAGTGGGACTTCAGACCAGCACTCCAGCAGCAGCCATCTCCACAGCACCTGGACCCTTCACCCCTGAGACTGGGCACACCTCTGAGTGACAGAGAAGAGTGCCAGAGACTGGGTGGCTACCTGTAGACTTTATTTGGAAACTTGACTTGGGTCATTTTTCTTTTACAGCTTGTTATTAATAAAGATTATCTTTGCTTCACACACTTGCCTCATTTATTGTATTAAATAAAGTCTTGGTGGAAACTTTTAGAAATGGTTTAAGCCTTTGGATGCTTGTGGGATCAGTAAGGATAGCAGTGGAGTGGGCAGGGATACCTTTGGGATGGGTAATTTCTGTGGAATGGGCAGGGATACCTGTGGGATGGGTAGGGATACCTTTGGGATGGGTAATAGCTGTGGAATGGGCAGGGATACCTGTGGGATGGGCAGGGATACCTTTGGGATGGGTAATAGCTGTTGGATAAATAACCCTCCAGTGCATCCTGTCTTGCCACTCAACCGCTCCAGCTGGGGAGTTGCACCAGTGTTTCAGGAGGTTGTGCTGCTTCTTCCCTTCACGTGAGGCTCTGTTGGGTCCTTGCACATCCTCAGTGTCTATCAGGTTTTGCCCTTGCCTCCATTCCCCAGGCTCCATGTCCCCATTGCCTTGTTGGAGGTCCACGAACCTGTTCTGCAACACTGGGTAGCGGGTGCGCATGAGATTGTGCAGGATGCAGCAAGCTTTCACAAATCCTCCTCACGGTCTCTGGGTGATGCTGCATGGTGGTGAGAAGTACCTGGAACCTGTTGGCCAGGATGCCAAAGGTGTTCTCCACCACCCGCCTTGCCCTGGACAGCCTGTAGTTGAAGATCCTCTCTTCACAGGTGAGGTGTCTTGAACTGTAGTGCTTCATGAGGTAGGTTCTGAGGGAGAAGGGGTCATCCCCCATGATGAAGTAGGGCACATCTTGTGTGTTGTTGGGCAGGGGGTCTGGATCTGGAAAGCCCATGATGAGGTTGCGTTCCAGCCCCTCCTTGAGGTCACTGGCGTTGTATACCTGGGCATCTGAAGCTGACCCATTGCCTGAAGCATCGATGTACATGAACTTGTAGTCAGCATCGAGCATGGCGAAGAGGACAATGCTGAAGAAGCCCTTGTCGTTGAAATAAGTGGATCCCGACTTGGCTGGCGCTTTGCAGGCCACGTGCTTGTCATCTATGGCTCCAATGGTGTGGGGGAAGTTCCACCTCTGATACCACTGCTCTGCAACTTTCTTCCATCCTTCTTCAGTGGAGGGGCACTGGAGGAGCTCCTCCATGTATTCTTCAATGATGGCCTATACCACTTCTCTGACCACAATGCTGATGGTGTTGTGTGGCACCCTCCAGCCATACTGCATGCTCCTGTAGGTGGTCCCGGAGGCCAGGTGGTGCAGAGTGAGTGCCACCTTGAGCCCAGGTTCCAGGCTGGGCTGGAAGTTTGTGCTCTGCTTGGTCAACCTGGGTGTCAGCCGCTGCACAACTTCGTCAAAAATGGCTGGAGGCATCCTCATGAAGTTTTGGAATGCATGAGTGTCTTCGTTCCACCATCAGCTTGTTGTACAGTCCGTACTCTGCTCTTCTCCCGATCCATCTTTGTACCCAGATGCTTCTTGGCTGCCTCCTTTTCTTCCTGTAGTAGAGTTCACAGAGCCTGTAGATGGTTTCGCACTGTTGCAGAACGATGGTGACTACCAAAAGGAGTTTGTTATGATCCAAGGTGGACATGACTGGATGCTGTGGAAGAGCAAGAGTCAGATGAAGGCTGCAGAGGTCTGCACAGCTTGGCTGCTGGTGTGAAAGTGAGGTCCAGGTGAGTTGTTCCCCCTTTTTATAGGCAATATAGGTTTTGCCCTATGTGTCCTTTTGCATCCTCTAGGCATCCTCTAGACATCCTTAATATCCGAGATAGGTCCCATCTGCGTACGTTTTTTCCATTTTAAATGCTTTCTTTGAATGCTGCATCCGCTTTCATCCTTTCTCCGTCCATGCTACTAACGCTGCGCATCCATTCCGTGTCCATTCCACTTCCTCCCTGTGTCCATTTACCGCTGGAGCAGATGCGAGTTGCGCGGATGTGCAGCGGATGCCTAGCGGATGTAGCGGACGCGTAATGGATGCTGACAGATGCAGAACGGATGTCCCCCGTATGCCTAGCAGATGCAGAATGGACGCGTTTGATACATTTTCTGCTCCGAAAGTTTTGAGCAGCTCAAAACGTTTTGAGCAGGTGAAATGTCAATAGACAGATGCTGGATGGATAGAGAGGAAGCAAAACGGAGGCAGTGAGTACAGAACGGAAGCATCGTGTTAACCAATGGATGGCAAGTGTTTTTCTCCGTTTTACATCCTCTTTCCATCTGTTGGTGCAGTGTGACAGGGGCTTTATTATGAGAAACATCAGTACACTGGGAGTATTAGAAAAGCTTCTAGAGATCTAAGCTCTGGTGTGACCATTCTACTCACAGGAATAAAAAGAAAAAAGTATTCAGAAAAAAAGAACACACTTCTCACTATTACAATCTTCTGCAACAGCACTGCAGTTTGAGAAGACTCTTTATATTTCTTTCTGAGATTGTCTGAGGAAGTTTTCCTACAACTGGTCCGATGTCATCTGCGAGCAATTTGAGATCGATTTACTACAGTTTGCTACATGCAAATCCAATGTAAACAACTGAGCCCTGTAATAGTTATTAGCTTCCAAAATGCCTTTCAAGTATATCTTTTAGAAAAAGCTTATTATTGTACAAGAATTGATAGTTTCACATTTTAATTTTGTTTAACTTTTATTTATGTTAACTGCTCTTTTAACTGTTTTAAGATCTTGATTTTAAATGGGGTTTCATTGTAAATTGCTGAGAGGCTTTCCTACATGCTGATTAAATAAATAAGTAGATAAATAAACATATTTTAAAAATGTTTTGCATAGAATTTGGTGTGGTTTTTCTATCACTTACAAAATTGCTAATAATCCAGCTCCTCAATGAAATAACAATCCAACTGATTGCAAAATACTGCAAAGTACTGAACACAAGAGTTTTATGGTATAGAGCACAAAGTCATGCTTGAGTGCTTTAAAGAAGTAAGATTTGTAGTATGCTGAGGTCCACAGCAGGGCAGTTTTATAGATGTTTAATTCTGTGTGGATATTGCATGTGTAGTCAATAAGCTTTGAATTTGAATTTTCTATTGGAGTAGGTTGGACTGCTGTTGTTATAGAAATCACAGCAGTTATATGTGAGAGAACAGAAAAAAGACAGGCACTTAGGCCGATATTGTGTGTACTGTTTGGGGATTAGCAGTGCTGTGGTTCACTGACAGCAAGTGTGGACAACTGAGGTCTCAGAGAGTGAGGACTCAGATGAGGGGCCTGCATGTGATGCAGGGATGGGGCCAGGACTATCAGAGAGTGGGAGGCTGCCTTCGGAGTTTGTGGAGTCTGACCACAGCAATGCATAGGACCCCAAGGAACCTATGTCCAGTGCATGTGCGCGCAGGGTTGCTCGAAGGAAAGAGAAGCTGTAGCAGCATGGTGACTCAAAAATAAGACTGCAAGGTGATGGCCCCTCCCTTAAGGGATAAAAGCTAGCCCTCAGAGGTGGGATTCTTTGCAGGAAGCAAAGAAGTTCTCATACTTCAAGTTATCATGGAAGTTCGGTCTATCCTGGTTTGTTTTGGGAGGCTTTTGGCTTTGAATATTTTCTGGCCATTTATCTTGTGTTCTTGGCAGCCTTGAACAACCTTGACAGAGCTTGCTCTTATCTGGGACAATTAGTTTTAATAGTGTTTTATTGTGAATGAATGGAAGTCAGAGATGCATTGAAAAGGTTTTGCCTTTATCTCTTTTTTTGCATTTGTTTGATTTAAACAAGGCTTCGGTCAGAACAGAGAGGTGCTATTCAGCAGGTTCTGACCAGTTCTGGAGAACCAGTAGTTCAGAGAACCAGCAAATACCACATCTGACTGGCCCCACCCTCACCTATTCTCTGCCTCCCGAATCCCAGCTAATGAGCTGGGTCTTCTTTTGTTGCCCTGCACAGGAGAATGCAGCTGGAAAGCAGGTTAGTCAGGTGGGGAGGGAATGGGGATTTTGCAGTATCCTTCCCCTGCCATGCCCACCAAGCCATGCCCAGCAAGCCACGCCACATCCACCAAGCCACACCACGCCCACCAAGCCACACCACACCCCCACCAAGCCATGTTCACAGGACCAGTAATAAAAAGTTTTTAATCCCACCACTGACAAGTGCTAACATAAATATTCTATTTCTGTGTAAACAGGACAAGAGAGGAAAGGGAAGAGAAGGTAGGTAGGTGTAGGATCTGACTCTCTCATATACACATTGCAGAGAGAGAGAGAGAGAGAGAGAGAGGGAGGGAGGGAGGGAGAGAGAGACAGAGACAGAGACAGAGACAGAGACAGAGACAGAGACAGAGAGAGAACATACTCTGAACATAAAATATAAAATATGGATCTGCCCATTTTTCTGACTGAAAAATCATTTCACCTCATTTTCACCTCAAAATATAAATTCAATCAAATAGAAATCTATAGTTAAATTATTACTCTGTTGGTACTTTGCATCTTTGTGCATTTTTCATGTTGCTAAGACCTCGACAGCTGGAACAATAGCACTGGCAAATGCAACTCTTAGGGCTAAATGATATATCAATATCATTGTTAGGGATAACATTGTTCACCCTAACTGTTTTAGGTGAAATACTAACTATGAATCATAGTTAGTGTATGCAGCTTTAACTGTAAAATAGCAACTGTGGGTGTGGTTATGAAAACCATATAAAAGTAGCAAGGCTACAGCTTGCTCTCTCTCTCTGGCTTTGATGATCCCTGATTACTGCTTGGAAGCAAGACTGCATTGCTCGAACGGGAGAGACAACAACGGACTGATTTATGAGAACTGACAATAGGATATTCTACATGGACTTTGCTGAATATCCCTGAATGGACTGACTACATGGTAAATGAATATTGGACTGTTTTTGACTATGCTATAAACTTATACTGGAATAAAACATATTCTTGATAGCACAAGCGTATCTGTTATTTTTACTGTATGTTAATAAACATACAAGCTTAGCTCACTCATTTATCTGTGTGCCTATCTGACTAACGCTGCACATTCTGTTTAGCTTGTCTACCTAACCCTGGTTGGGGAACCCAGGCTTAACAATCATTTAGCCCGTACTTTACTTTTATTTGCTACCCAATATCCTAGAGGCTCAGGCATGACTGAGACATAGAAGTCTTGACTTTTCTTTTTTAAAATTCAATTCTATTCTGTTTCTGGAACAGAAAGAACCTCCCAATAGATACACAGCCCAAGGTCATCTGACACACTGTGTTAATTACTAGCTTCAGCTTGACTTTTCTGTACTATGAGTTACCAAAGAAGTAGAAAACTCACAATTTAAGTGAGTGTCTTTGTGTTCTACATGGGTCATCTAAATCTTTGCATTGTACCCATAATTTTAAATTTAATTTGCCTCATTTGGCATTTTGGCTGCTATGGTTTTCTATTAGGGAAGAAATAAATATGGATTTAATTAACTGCCTTCTACTTCTTCTCCAGAGGCCAGATGATATATTGAGACAATTCATGGTTATTGTGACTGTGAACCTCCAATTAATTATCATAATAGGAAATAATATGAATATTGAGCATTTCCCAATGCTATGCCAGAAGTCACCTCAATCAAATCAGGCAATGCTAATTGATAAAGTAATGGATTTGAAAGTAAACCCTTGCAAAATCAATAAACTGTTTCTCTGACCCTGAAAAAAAAAAGTATGTTCAATTTCCTTCAAACTCATTTCTAAAAATCTATTTTTTCTAATTTTTGTTTTAGAAAACTTACATATCCAATAAGGCAGAGAGAGAGAGAGATTGAATTGCCATTTCATACCTACAGTGTCTTCAAATAAAGTCATATCAAACTCACTTCTAAAAAATCTATTTCTTCTAATTTTTATTTTGGAAAACTTGACAAAATATCCAATAAACTTTTGGAGGCTTTTTTTCCCCAATTAAATAATGCTTTACAGAAATTTAGATATATGCAGAAACTCTCCCATCATTAGTACTAATTATCAAAACTATGCTTTTGATTAACAATCGTAAAGAATGTTACAGTTTCAGATTTTCCAAAAGAAAAATAAATGTATATTTAGCCCCCCCCCAAAATAGTCCTCTGCTGCTTCTTTTTTCCCACAGGTAGTTTAATAAATGCACTGTTGAATTTTTTTCTATGGAAAATGTTTTTAAAGCATATGCATACACACTCAATAATTTGAAATTATATTTATGTAGATTACTTCTATGATGGATGTGGTGATCTGTTCTGGTAAAAACAAAAAAAATATAAACTTCTTCTATTGAAGTTTGCAGATAAAAATTCTAAATAGAATCCTTGAAGAGTTAAAGCTCTGAGTACATCAAGAGATTATTAAAGAGTTGCTGGTAATGAAAGCTGCTTCTGATATTGTTCTTCTTTTTTTATCCTATTATCAGGGGTGGGTTTCTACTGGTTCTGTCCACCTCTGTAGAACCAGTAGCTCTGAAGAGCAGCAGACATAGAACTGGTTCTATGTCTGCTGATGTTTTTGCCCACCTGCCCACCCGGGCTCTTACCTGATCTTTATTTCCTGATTTTTCAACTTCAGCTGCCCAACAAGGCACAGCTGCAGTTTAAAAAGCAGGAAAAGAGGGCTGTTTCAAAGACTACTTCTCTTATCACAGCATGCTGATGACGATTTACAGGCGCACATGCAGGAGAGCATATCATAAATCACTGAACCTTGTAAATCCCGAACCGGTAGTTAACCCTATCATATCCCACCCCTGTCTATTATGCTGCTGTTAAAAGTACAACCAACTTTGAGGGGCCCTAACTCTTAATGTAACTATCAGCAAATATCCTTTATTTTAAATCAAATGATCCAGCTAGGAGTCATGTATATGTGGGAAGCCCATCTCTCCTAAAAGAATGAAATATTTTGAAGAATATTAAAAAAGAACAGAATATTATATTTCTCTAAATGAGAACTGGAGAAACATGTTTTCTTATAGGCAGGAAGCAGACTCAGTCTCCCTGCCCCCAGGCAGAAATTGAGGAGGTAGCTTTTGAAAATACAGATTTGGTAATTTAAGACAGGGTATTTTGCAACAAAGGCAGAATGGTAAGATTAGAAATAGCCAATGCCCTTTCCGAACACAAACCCGTTTATTGCACCATCCAAGAGTAGTCCAGACTTCACCTGGGAGCTCAGATATGCAACAAACAAAAGGCTGACAAATGAGCTCAGACAAACACCTGGGATTTGTATTTCCTCTTTGTCTATAGAGCCAGCTATGATCCCTACATGACCTCATAGGAACCTGACAACAGCCAATAGAGTACATGTTTTTGCAGAGGAACAGGAAGCTCAAACACAAAGTCCAAAGAAGGTGTAACACCACCACCCCTCAACTCCATTTTATCAGCTGCCCAGAATCACATGTGTTGGTGGTTCTGCTTCACCAATAAATGGACATTCTTTTCCATCAGCCTCCAGCCTCCACTTTGTTTCCAGTGCCTTTTTCCCAGCTTGGAACTGAACCAGATGGATATTTCTTCCCACGTATGCACAGAAACAGGCTGCAGGAATATCCTAAGTTATATAAATACCTACTCCCTTAAAATCTGGATCTGATTGTATCTTCTTTGTCTAAGCTAATTATTGGTTCCCTTAAACAAACAAAATGTTAAAAAGTTACGATATTTATGTAAGCTACTTGGAAAGCACATGTAATTATATTAAGGTAACCAAAATATCTTTACAATCCCCAAGGCATGTGATAATTTTTGAGCATCCCTAATGTTTGGAAGTTGAAAGTTGAAAAATTTGACATGCCCAGCATGAACTGGGCCAAGCCAAGCCTCATTTTATTTAAAACAATTTTTGTCCCCAAGGAGTCTTAAATAATTTATTACTGCTTGTTGATTTCTATAGTTTCCTACTATAAGTCACAAAAAGGACAGAGGTAAGATCCAGCTTTGTGAACCATTTTGCTCTGTAAAATAATAATTGACACCTAATCCACATAAACCAAGTTTTGGCTCAGAGTGCTAAGGTCTACAGATACTTCTTTCTGGCAAATAAATTATAATAGCAATAAATGCAAAAATAATATTTGTTATTGAATAGGAGTTAAACCAATTATAATGTAGTGAAAGATTGTGTCTGTCAATTTAAAAAGAAAATTGAACCTTGTCAGGATAGCACTGGACTTGGTAGCTTAATTTAGGTTTTACAACAAAGCAATAGCAACAAATCTTTTCAGCTGTGACATGAAGATGACAGCTTCTATCTAAAGAATAAGAGCTTTCTTCTTTTATGAACAGGAACAATTCTTTTAGAGCTTTTAAATTAATGATTGGCATTTCACACCATTTCAGTACTTCAGACTCCACCTATTTGTTGCACTTCTATGACCTCTGTCAGAATCACAACCTGAAATGTCAGTATCATTCTGCAGTGTTTGCTGATTGTATTATTAATATACTACCCTGCTTGTTAATTGCACATAGCTTTAAAGTTGTCCCAGTTCACTGTGGTGAATTGGGTAGCATCTTGTAAAATGATCTGGGATTCTTTTGTGGAGCCTCAGGAAATAGGATCCTTTGTACAGAGGCTGCTAGATCTATGCCATTGATGAGTCCTTCAGGCAACAAAGAAGGATATGAGCAGCTAGGCTTGAGAGGTGATCTTTGAAGATATGCATGAGCTCTCCTGCCTTGAAAGAGACAGTAATGTTCCTTTTCTTGAAAAATTCATTTCTTAATCTGGACCTATTTTTGATAATGCTTACCGAAACTTCATTTATTTTTTTTTTGATGAAAATGCCAGAGAATTAATTGTGCTGCAGGTGTCCAAATGGAGTCAGAGACACTGACACAAACTTATAGTTTTATATAAATAAATATATTTTATATCTATATATACAGCAATTGAGATAGTCAGGCTACAACATGAAATAAATCATCAGGACACACAGAGCACCCAGAAGAAAAAGGCAGGGGGGAGGGAAAGTCCCCATTCACACCCACAGCAACCAATCACAGTGTAGATTGCCTCATACAGGAGCCAGCACTCTCCTATCTATTAACTATACTGTAACTGTGTGTTTTGTTCTGAACCCCACTGTTCCAGCTACTAAATTTAAATATATTTACAGAAAAGGCAATAGAAAACTGATCAGAAAGAATCCTACAGGAAATAGATTTATCTGACTTCTTTCCATCAAGATTTAGGTCCAAGTTTAAGACAGAAGGATTACCTTGGCCTTCTAATTTGCCTAGCTCTTGGTGGCTGAAGTACCCCCCCTCTTGGTCCTATTAAACCTCTCCGAAGTTTTATCCTTATGGAGGCCTATAAAGTTGAGAGTATGGATTACTTACTGTGCACTGATGTCTGCACTCGTAATCTAATGGATTTTCAAAGCAATATTGTCAGGAAATCATTTAAATCCAATAACATTCTCCCTTATGTTGTTGAACATCTTTAATGCTAAGCATTTTGAGTTGGGACAGATTATCCATTGGTACATAAACAAATATGATCATTATACTGATGATGCCCAGTTATATATCACTATCCTAAGGTGCAAAAACAATATTGCACTTGTTCTGGAGGCTACCTTATCAGGAGTTGCCTTTGGAGATGATTTGGAGGTCACAGTTGATGCAGAATGTGTTGGCCAAATTGCTCACTAGACAAAGCCAATACTATAAGGTAAATCCAATTTTAGGGACACTAAATCTTATCCCAGACCTAATTCAAAATGCTTATCATAGCACCAAGATATAATAATGGCCAAAACAATAGTTCTTCCTTCTTGTGAGCCATATGGGATATAGATAATATGGCAGACATTTTCAGTAGTGCCATCCATGCTATTGCTACATTATGTGCATTATGTGCTCCTCCATCTCTCTTTTCATTTCACAAGGCTGCAAAAACCTTCCTATTCTAATACTCCCTTGGTTCTTAATTAAAAACTCTTTTTTATGACCCTGTAATCCCATAATTCTGGGTAGAGTAAAAAGGGAATTTTGAAAAAGGGCAACTAGATCGACCTGAGCATTTGGTGACCAGATCCTCTTCCTGATGCCACATGGAGTTCACAGCAGCTATTTTTTATGTCCTAAGAGAGAAAAAGTTGCTTCTACCAAGGATTGAACTCTTTGATTGTAAGAAACCATTGTGTTTAAGAATTATGATATCATTAAATTATATGCCTCTCCACAGATTTTTTTTAGCTGGTCCAATCAATCTGGAATATAAAATATGCTGTGGGTACTATCAGATAGCTATCTACATTTGGTGGGTCCCAGGAAATGTGCTTTTTCTGTTGTGGCACTGGCCTTATGGAACATTTCCTCCTTAAGTTAGATTATCTCCATCCCTTTAAGCATTCTCAGAGGCCTTCAATATATACTATCTATTTCTTAATATTAATTTCTATATTTTTATGTTTATTGCAATTTTTATGATTGTTGTGTCCTGTCCAGAGTCACTTTTGTTGAGATGGGAGGCTATACAAATGTGAGTATTAAATAAGCATAGTTATGTCTTGCACACCTCCTGCTCAATAACACAAGAGCCTGCTGAATCTTTTTCCATTCTAAAGTATATAAATTTGGCCTTTTAAATTTATTGTAATTTAGTCAAGAAACATCCAGATGGCACATATTGTCAATTTTAGAGGAAAAAAGATATCAAAATTACATTTTGCTATTCCATTCATGTGGTGACCTGTAACATTCCAAAGCAAAAGTGAATCCAAATGAAAGCAGTTTGATATATGGATGAAAGCAAGTTAAATGTAAAGCATATCAACTGACTCAACCTAATGAATGTCAGTTTTCAAATCTAAATTTAAGTGAGCAATGGAGCTTCTTAAATAAAAATCTTCTAAAGATTGAATATGAAGGACACTTCTCAGAATACTACTTCTGGTTGTTACTTTTGGTGAAATTCTTCAGATTAGTAGGATTAGGTTTCAGGCCTCTCCACCACCTCAGAATTTGTATGTGTTAAGAGTACGCTGTATTGTTGTTGCAAATAATTTCATGTGGCATTAGAGTTTTCATTTTGTACTACTCTGACTATGCTGTGCTCTTCTATGCATCTCAATCACTTTAAATATCATTAACAGAATAAATAAGCATATGTCTTTATTAATGCAGTGCAGTGATAGAAAAGCCCAGGAGACCATTTGCCTTCAATGATACATTTTTATTAAAGAACTACTGTTTCTTTTCCCCAATAGTGGTCTTATATAAGGAAGAAGCTACTATCCTCGTAAAAAAAAGGATCTTGGGAAATCTCATTTAAATTTTAAGGACCTCTTAAGGGATAGTTGTTGCTAATGATTATGTTAATTGGCATAGGGTCTGACTGGCAGTTATGTCAGGGAATGATTTGCAAATCACATTTTCTTGGAGCTTATTAGCAGACTCATTAACTGTACAACAGTACATTACTTCCAGAAAGTCAGATCTAAGCAGAAAATTAAAATTATTTGCTAAATGACCTAATAAAATTGAATAAAACGTGCTGAGTAAATGAAAACAAAAGTATATGAAGAATACATTGGCTTAAACAAAAAGAAGGAAAAAGAAAAATCACTTGAGCTCTGCTGGTCAGCATCTGCAATCCAGATGGAGATTGTTAAAATGCTACTTAACACTGAAACAATAAGAGTCCTTTCTTGGCAATCTCTTTGTCACCTGGTAAAAGTGATGCATTTCAACTATTGCCCTTTCTCTCTATTTTATTGGCTTTGTTCCTAGTACATTTATAATTTGATTAAGGGAGTTGGTTGGGGTATGTTAGTGTGCTTTGAACTCACTAAACAAGAATACATTAATATAATTGATTCTCTCAAATAGTTTAGCCCAAACCGATGAGTGAATGTTTCT
This sequence comes from Laticauda colubrina, assembly GCA_015471245.1. Classification (NCBI taxonomy): domain Eukaryota; kingdom Metazoa; phylum Chordata; class Lepidosauria; order Squamata; family Elapidae; genus Laticauda; species Laticauda colubrina. Next base: position 10,177,142 of record BLBF01000041.1, on the reverse strand, counting down.
AATTATGACTGATTATATTGATGAGTCCACCCAGTCATGTCCTACATACAGCCAATTTCTACTGTCTGTGATCAAGACAAAAGCCTAGAGTGGAATATAAAAATAAAGTTTCTCTAGGCACTCCATTATTGTTTTGTTTTTGTCCCACCTACGGCCAAAAGGAGATGCCAATATATTCTCTATCATTACTGTCCCACCCCCACCTCACTTCTTGTTGAAGGGCAGCCTTCCCTTCTGGAAGAGATTAAAATAGAACAAGCAAGAAATTGGAAGGAAGTGATAGCTTCACCATTTCCTTTGTGGGAGAATGAAAATTAATGGCTGCCAGATGATTGAGTCATCAAGGATCATATACTGCCAGCACAATATGGTGAAATTAGTTAACCGGGAGATAGAATCAGTAACCAAGTTTTGTTGTTTTGTTTTTACAGCATTTTCAAAACTTGGCTAATGTAGATAGCATCTGCCATTGTTAATTATTATTTAATTGATTTATATGCCATCAAGTACTGCAGGAAAACTCCTCAGAATGCAATGAAATTTAAAATCTAAATTTTCCATGTAAAAGAAAGAATGGATGATACTCAGGTCAGCTCCTATTTACTGAAGTATGCTTTAAACAAAATGGAATTGCAATCTCTGCTGGAATATCACTCCCCGAGAATATCACTTGAGGGTATCTTCCATTGCTTAAATATCTTGTAATACTGGTTGAAATCTGCTTTCCTGAAATTTCAATTTGTTTGTTCTAGTCTTCCTCTCTAAACTGTATGGTAGTTTTTGAGATATTTGAAGACAATTATAATTTGTCTTACAAAGGTCTTTTGTGATTTCAGCCACATAGATTTATTGGCTCTATGAGTTTATTGAAGGAAGAATATAGTTATTCTAACACATTCCCTCCTTCTTTCCCCTTAATTTCTGAACTTCTTTCTCTGTATTTTTAAAAATGAATTTAAAAATTTATCTTTAAACAAAGAAGTTTCCATAAACTTTTTAAAAGGTATGTTTCTTACTAAATTTTGGGAAATACTGGCTAAGAAGAGACTATAAACTGATGATCTCCTTAAATGAGAATGAACATCTGGCTGGAGAATCAATAGTAATGATCTACAGTATATAATTCAGTTTAAGATGGCCATCATTAATAAATCACTGCTGATCACTAATCCAGCTCTCTGGATATATGCTTATGACCAGTCAGTTTTTCAGCACTGTTGTAACTTTGAACAATTGCTAAGAAAATGGTTGTAACTTAAATAGAACAGTAATATAGCTTTACAATAAAGACAGAGGTAATAATTACACTGGTGCTTCTTGTCTGGACTATCTTGAAGAGCTACTAATATACAATAATGTACAGTAAAAAACTGTCATACTGTACAACTATAAAACAATTAAAAACTTTACAGCTGCACTAAATATGTATTTTATAAGACCAATAAAATGCTGGAATGAACATATAGAAATAAATTTCCATTTTGTCCTCCACATTTAACAGGGGATACTAGATGTCCAGCAAAAGGACATTCTTTTTTTCCTTGATCCTCCATCTGGCAGGCATAGCCTTAAAATCAAATATCGTCCAGCTTCTTGCATGTCTTGGTTTTTTATATATTTGTTTGGAGTGTTTTCAAGTCAAATTATCATCTGCTTCTTTCCTCATGTGTTGATAACCTAGATTTACATTATTTATTTTTTTATTCCATTAAACACTTCAATCCAACTTCTTCAAATTTATAATTGTTGTAGTCTATAGATCATTGATTCATCCTATGTTTCTACAGTGAAATTGAAAAAGACTGTCATTGTTGATTCTATATAATCACTAGCAAATGTTCTTGAAAATAACTGGAAAATATTGTGATTGAAAAACCAGTCATTCTGATACTAGAAAAACTAATTTCATAGGCAAGCTAAAGTATTTTTTTTTTCAATATAATTTTTGTCATGGATGCCGAGAAAGTTAAAAGTTCATATGTCCTCAGATTATATGTATTCCTTCGCTCTCTCTATAGTTGTTATAAATGCTTCCCAACTAAATCAGAAGAAAGAAAGAAAGAAATATGGATATGAACACCTGTTTCATTAAAAAAAGTGAGGGTTTTTTTACTTTGATGAAATGTATACAAACTATCTCATTGTTTGTAGTGAAAAGCCAATCTGAAGCAAAAGTTCCCATTATTTTTTATTTTCCTGTCTGAATGTTTGTTTTCTATCTGAAGTTTTTTTCCCCATTAGCCTTCCCTGATGCAAAGTTGCTTGTGATGAAGTGGGATTAATGAACACTTCATACTAAATATAAACAGAATGTGAGCCTAACAAATCTAAAGTGAATTGAATTATTGTACATTGAATTGTAGCTTGTCTGTGTAACGAACAGAGTGTTTGTAATCATCATGCTTGTACCAATCACACTTGAATCCAAACTGATGCAAATGAGGCAATGGATGAAAAATTAGTAACTGATTGAGCACTTAAGTGGCAGATCATAGATGATTCAGCTAGACAGATACTTGAATTTTATGTCTGTTCTTTTAACTTTTTTTAAAAAATAAATTGGGCAGAAGGGTAGCAACATTACTTGTATGAGTGTCACCTACTGCAGGTGTCTGTACATTGCATCTGATTTTTGGGTAACATGCCGAGATCTACCCTTCAAAAATTAAGCAGAGCAGAGCAACATGTAAACTTGATTTCATTTCTTGTAAAGCAAATAGATAGGTTGTAATTGTTTACTTAATAACTATGACTTTCCAAGGAAGTTTGTAGGCAAATAAAAGCCCAAATGAAAACTTTGACTATACAGGGACTTCCGGTGGCAGGCAAGGACGAGTAGAGAGGCTGAGATCCGCTCCTGATTTCAATCAATCTTTTTCTACGTTTGGTGTGACCCTTTGAGGTGCTCGAATCCCAGAGAGGTTCGTGTTGGTGTGGGAAGTACTTTAGCTGCTGTGTGGGAAAGGCAACCCCCCAGCAGCGAAGATAAACCCTCCAGAGCCCAACGATCAAGAGACAGCCTCCTGTTAATGGAGGCTCCGAAGTCCGGACTGTCACCGATACTAAAAGCGAATAAGTGACAATTTGTGAGATCATATGAAAGACGTATGGCTGAGGGAGTAGAATGGTGGAGAGGTGAAGAGATAAGATTACCAACTGACAATTGATTAAATAAGTGACTTTTGAAAGCCTGAAAGAAAGTGGCTGGAAAGCGGTGAAGAGGAACGTGGGCGAAATGATTTGTTGAACTAAAGTGAAAGTGTGGATTGCAAAGAAAGAAGCTGTGTTACTGCATTAGAAAACTTTAAGATCGGAAGGGATATGGAACTTTTCATCTGACTACTAAGTTGATATTTTCTTTTGAAAAAACTGTATTGAAATAGTGAAGAGATCTGGGGCAAACTGAAGGGGACAGATTGGTGCCGGATGAAATGAGATGCCTGGAAGCCTCGGAGACTCAGTAACATTATATTTACACTTAATTAATAGACTTTTAATTGATTCCTGGGGAATTTTGCCTTATCTGAAGAGATGTTGTCAAGAAGAAGAAATTAAAATTGATCCAAAAACGCTTTTAAAAAGGGGAGATAGGTGGACTGGAAGATTAAGAAGACTGACTGATTGCCTGTAGTCATTATTCAGCATTTTCCTTCTCCCCACTTCCGGTGCATTTGAAGGAGGAAAATAATAATTGTAATATTCTTTTTTTTCCTTTTTTACCAGAGATAAAGAATAAAGACAGACTTTGGGATTTTTTTTTTCCTGCTTTCCCCCTTTTCTTATTGCTCTTTTCTCTTTTATAAATTTGCTAATTCTTTTTTTTTTTTTCCCTCTGGTCTCTCTCATTATTTACATTTAGGTGTTATCTTTTCCTGTTCCTATTACTTCTTCTGTATAACGATTGTAAATTTATTTATTGAGATAAGAAATATAGAATAATAGTCTAGATTGTTGATAATTGACTTGATTAATTTTTTGAGAACTGGGATAATCATATTTTGATTAGATATACAAATTATAATAATAAATAAAGAGAATATATAGTAAGAACATAAGGAATACTGTAAAGTAACTATCAATAATTATAGGATTTAATATTCAATATTGAGTATACTAAAAGTTATATGTATGTTGTATATATAGGTATTATATAGATTGTAAAATAACGTGGCATAGTGATATATAGAAATTGAATACAAACTCATAAAATTTACTTACTTGATTTAGATTTAAGATTTGGAAAAATATAGTTTAATAGATAAATTAATTCTGCATAGATGAACTGTAATATTGAGGCTATAATATTGAATGGTAATTTGGGATAATATAATTAATATAATTCAACAACAGAAACAAATATTAAAAGAAATGACTTCGACAACTACCACAGCCCTGAAAACTGGCAGGAAAACTACTCCAACTTTAACAACTACATTGGCAACAGCTTCGTTTATGGCCCAAAAAACTATAGAAGAAACATTACCAGTAAAAAAACAACCCAATATTACAAATGTTAATATTCAATCAATTTTACTAACACTCCAAGAATCAATGGAAAAATTACAAGAAACAATGATAAAAAACCACAATGAAACAAGAGCAGACATTAACAAATTAAGGGAGGAGATGGGAAAAATGAAATTAGAAATGAAAGCAGATATTTCTAAAGTAGAAAATAAAATTGGAATACTCCAACAGGCCTTGGAGAAAAATGAAGCAACAATAAAAGAAGTAGAGAAAAGGGCTGAATGAACTGAAAGGAAATTGGAAAGGGTAGATGTGGAATTAAAAAATGTAACCAAAGAAATGGAAAACTCGTTGGTTTATTTAGAGATAAACAAGGCGGCTACATACCTAAGATTCCAGAATGTAGAGGAGTCCAGGGATGAAGACCTAGAACAATTGATGGCGAAAATACTGGCTGGACTATTAGATAAAGAAAAGGACAACATTTTAAAAGAGTTTGATGAAGTCTATATACTAGCTATGCGAGGCGCCATAAATGCCCAAGAGAAGTTCACATATGCTTTACGAGAAGGAGTATCCGTGATATTATTTTGAAGAGATCTAGAGATGGAACAATTGTATATAAGGGCAAAGAAATTTTGATCCTTAAACAAGTCCCGAGAAGAATAAGAGAAATAAGATGAGATTACAAATTTTTGGCTGCTTATTTAAACAAAAAAAAATTGTATTCAAATGGTTAATTCCAGAAGGGATGCTTGTTACATGGAATGAAAGGAAAATTAAAATTGATACTATAGAAAGAGCCCAAGAATACTATGAACAATTAGTAAGTTCAGAAGATTCGAGTAGTAGGAAGGAATTGGAAATAAACCCACAAGAAGACCAAAACTATCACAGAAATAAAAAAGAAGGAACTTTAAGCCAGCAAACATTGGGAGAGACTGGAGTTATTACAAGACAAAGAGCGAAACAGAATTAAGTAAATGGAAGATGAAAAGAAACTTCTTTCAATTAACATAAATGGTCTAAATTCGACCTTAAAAAGAAAAAGGATATTTACGAAACTAATTAAACATGATGCTGATATAATATGTTTACAAGAAATAAAGATTAAATTACAAGACATAAGAAAAGAAGATGAAATATTTTTAAATTGCCCGAAACTATGGAAGCTATTTACTGCGCCAGCAGATATAGAGAAAAAAGAAAGGAATTGTAGTATATATAAAAGAGGATTTGAAAGCAGAAATAGTTTGGTTAGACCCGGAAGGAAGAACTTTGGTTTTGCAGATCTGGATTAATGATATCCCAATTTTATTAGTGGTAATCTATGCCCCAAATTAAAACCAGAAAGAATTTTTTTAAACATTTATACTGAAAAATAATAGGATTTGAACAAAGGAATATTTGCATTATAGGAGATTTTAATTCTATTGTCGATTATCAGAAAGATCATAGCAGAGGGGGGAAGAATAAAAAAGGGAAAAGAGAGTTCCCTAAGATATGTAAGGAATTAAATTTGGTTGATTTATGGAGGAAACTATACCCAGAATAAAAACAATTTACATTTTATTCAAATCCACATCAAACATGGACACGAATTGATATGGCATGGATGAATGGGGAAATAGCAAAAGAAATAAAAGAAATTGAAATACTACCGAATGAATGGGCAGATCACAATCCAGTTCAGATATGGAAAGGTAGGAAGAAACCAAAGAAAAGATGGATTTTAAATACCCATTTTTTAAGAGAAAAGGATTATACTGATAAACTTAACGAGGAATTAAATTATTTTTTAAAAGAGAATAATAATGGCATAACTACGAAACAAAACATCTGGGATATAATGAAGGTGGTAATAAGAGGCATAACAATTTATTATAATTCTAAGAGGAATAAAGAAAAATATGCCCAACAAAATAAACTACAACAACAAATTAAGGAACTAGAAATGCTACGACAGAAGACCCCAAAAAACCCAACATTACAAAACCAGATAATAATAACAAAACACAAATTGAACTTAATCGAACAAGAGAAGCTGATTATAAATTTGAAGATGATAAAATAATCTTACTTTGAGAATGCCAATAAGCCAGGAAGATGGCTAGCTTACAAATTAAAAAAAAAAAGAAAGAAAAGAGATTGATATATCAATTAATAGACGGTAACAGTGATATACAACAAGAGATGGGGGGAAAAAAGTAATTGTACATAAATACTACGAAGAGTTATATAAAAAGGAAGAAATAAATGAGGATAGAATAAGAAATTATTTCGATGAAATTAAAGATAAAGAAATTGAAAAAGAAATGATAGAAACACTTAATAAAGATATATCGTGGTCTGAACTGAAATTGGCAATAGAGAACCAAAAAAACAACAAAGCCACGGATCCTGACGGAATCCCAGGAGAGTTATAAAAAATAATTGCAGAACAGATTGAACCATTTATGTTGGAAATTTTTAATGAAGTATTATTGGCAGCTAAGATGCCGGACTCATGGAGGGGAGCACTGATTTTGTTGATCCTGAAGGAGGATTCTGAACCCAGATATATTAACAATTATACACCGATTTCACTATTAAATACCAATTACAAAATATTTGCCTCCATTATAGCTAATAGACTTAAAAGAATATTAAGCTTATATCTACATGAAGATCAAAATGGATTTCTTCTGACTAGACAGATTAGCTATAACTCAAGAACAGTATTAGATATTTTAGAATTTTATAAAGCCCACCCCGAGAAACAGATTGCACTTATGTTTTTAGACGCTGAAAAGGCCTTTGATAATTTAAATTGGCAATTCTTAATACAAAAAATATACAATATAAAATTAGGCACCAAATTTGAAAATATTATAAGAACTATTTATAACACACAACAGGCCAATATTATAGTAAATGGGGAATATACTTGTCCAATAAAAATAGAAAAAGGAGTTAAACAAGGCTGCCCGCTCTCGCCCCTGCTCTTCATATTTGCATTAGAAACATTACTAATTAAGTTTAGACAAAATCCAGAGATAAAAGGACTAAAGATTAAATCAGAAGAATACAAATTACAAGCATTTTCTGATGATTTGGTTTTTTTCATTGAAGATCCAATTGAAAGAGGACAAAAATTGATTAAAGAAATAGAACAATTTGGAGTGGTAGCAGGACTTAAAATTAATAGGAAAAAAACAAAATTAATGACTAAAAACTTAACAGAAAAGCAGAAAAAAGGACTAGAAGAAATTATGGGAATACAAGTGACAAAGAAAGTTAAATATTTAGGAATATGGTTGACAGAACATTGTAAGGTGCTTAAAGAAAACAACTACAATAAATTGATGCTTCAGTTAAAGAAGGATCTCGAATTATGGGGCAAATTACAACTTTCACTACTGGGAAAGATTGCTACCATTAAAATGAATATCCTCCCAAAATTTTTATATCTATTTCAGATGATTCCAATTAAATTACATAAGAAATTTTTTGAAGAACTCAATAAAATTATTGCTAAATCTATTTGGCAAGGGAAAAAACCCAGAATAAATTTAAAAGCAATGCAGGATATGAGGAACAGGGGAGGGCTGGCACTTTCAAATTGGGAATTGTATTACACAACTGCCACCCTGTATGGTTAAAAGATTGGGTAAACTTAAATTATAAGAGAATCTTATTTTTAGAGGGCCACCACTTACAAAGGGGGTGGCATGCTTTTTTATGGGATGTCGGAAAAATTATCCAGAAATACTTTCACAGACACTTAATTAGAGACTCATTGGTAACTAATTGGAAAAAAATATGTAAAAAACACTATTTAAAAGTACCAATTTGGCTATCAACAATGGAGGCAATGATTCATCCAAACAATTTGGATATTTCTAGAATGATCAAATATAAAGATTTATTAGACGTACAAGGAAATTTGAAATCCCATCAAGAACTTCAAGAATGGGGATTTAAAATAGATCAATGGGCATATTTACAAATTCATAGTAGATATAACCAGGATAGAAAAGAATTCAGAATTAGTAATAAACCCCAGCAGCTAGATAAAATTTTAATGGGATCAGGAAAAAAGAATATAACTAGATTTTACAATTGCTTACTTGAAGTAGAATTAGAAGAAGAAATAGTAAAAGGAAATATGATTGCTTGGAGTAGGAATGTAGGACGTAATATCACTTTAAATGAATGGGAAAAAGTCTGGGGAAGTAATAATAAAATTACAAAATTGGCAGCATAGAAAGAAAATGCATATAAACTGTTTTATAGATGGCACCTTCCTCCTTCAAGATTGGCGAAATTGTGCCCCAAAATGAGTCCAAAATGTTGGAAATGTAAAAAGAAAGAGGGAACTTTTTTCCACATGTGGGTGGTCATGCATAGAAGCCCAAAAATACTGGAAGATAATAAGAAATTGGCTAGAAGATATTACTAAAGAACAGATCGAATATAAACCAGAGTCTTTTCTACTAGGGATTTTTGACAAACAAATATCAAAAAAGACAAAATATATTACAATACATATATTAACAGCAGCTAGGTTGGCTTTTGCTCAGTGTTGGAAGCATCCACAGATGCCTACAAAGGAGATGATTATCCAAAAAATTTCAAACTGCGCAGAAATGGACAGATTAACATTAGCTCTAAAAAACAAAGAAACTTCAATATATTATAATAGCTGAGGAGAAGGTGGAGCTTCGTCTCGGTGCTACAGCTGAGATCTCGGGGCTCTGAGATCTCAGCTGATCTTTTCGCCCCTGGTCGGTCCTAATGGACCTAAACCGTCCCGTAGAGACGGGGATTGTGAAGGGCACAGTCCCAGGATCCCAGAGATATCGCAAATCTCTGGTTTGATCCGGGAGAAGCACTTTTGCTGGCGGTGGAAAGGCAGCCTCCAAAGCTGCTGAAGTCGGAACAGCTCCGAAAAGAAAGTGGCTGGAGCGAGCGTGTGTCGGTTGGGTGAGAAACTTCTTTTGTATTGCAAATTGGTTGAGACCTGAAAGGATATCCTGAACAAAGAAGAAACCTGTGGCTTTATTTTTGTCTGACTGGAATCTGATTGAGCGGCATTTTTTAAGTGATGTCAAATTGAGGCTTGGATTCTTTCCTTACTATTTTTTTTTTCTGAGGACTTTAATGTGACTTTGTAGGTAACCAGATTGAATTTTTTCTTATATATATTTTTATGCCTCTTTTGATTTTTTAATTTTCTTTAGGATAGAGGCCCCCTTTGATTTTTTTTTCTTTTCCTCTGAGTTTTGTATACATTACTCTTTTTTCTGGCTGGGGGGGGGGAAAGTATTAAGAGATCTTGCAACACTGCCAACTAGAGGCTTGAAAGTACTTTATTTGAATTGGGGAGAAATGTATAAACACTCCTTCTCAAGGACATTTTAATGTGATAAGATGGAGGGAGAGCACAGAAAAATATTATTACAGGTGTTTTCCTGGACTCTTATCAATATTTCAACACTTGAGGCTTGGCTTTGAAGCTGCTGGAGAAGAGAGTCATAATAAGAGCCTTGGATAAATAAATAAAGTGCAGTGTGCAGTCCATATGTATATATATATATATATATACTTGTGAAACCTCTACTCGCCAGCCTTTTTGTATATTTCAATTTTAGTAATATTTTTATTTTTGCTTTTTATTTGATCCTTTTTCTTCTTTGGTTTTTTGGGCCTTTTTATTATTGGATTTTTCCATTTTGGATCATAATTGACTACTCTATCAGATGGATTGAAGGTCAAAAAGAATATGAAGTTTTTTGAAGCATTAAAATTAAAAAAAAAGTGAGAAAAAGAAGAAAGTGTTAAATGAAATAGACTGTGTGTATTTGGATTGCTTGGTGACTTTGGGACTTTTGGAAATTCTTATCTGAATGATTAAAATCATTTGGGTCGTTTAAATTTTTTTTTTTTTTTTTTTACAATGGCATTACTTATGGATGAACTGAAAATGGAATTTATAAAATATAATCAAGAGAAACAAGAAGGGAAGGATTCTTTTGGCTCTATTTTTCATTTTTTAGAAATGGCAATTTCTACATATGAGAAACTACAAGAACAAGAAGATTGGGATGAAGAAGAAACTATCCTTAATGAACAAGCAACTTTATTTGGGGAAGAAAGGGGAAAGAGGAGAAAGAGAATGGAGAATTTAAGACTTAAAAAAACAACCAAAAAAGAGAAAAACAAGGTGAAAAGTGGACACAATATCAGAAAGCAACAGAAAAGAGGAATACACAAGAGGGTGGAGATTAAGAGACAAGGGGGTAAAAAGGGTAGAGGGGAGAAACAAGGGAGGAAAGAAGGGAAGAGAAGCTACAAAGGTTTGAAACTAGATGTAAAGAAACAGATTTTATTTAGAGATAATGGGTAAACATATAACTGAAAAAGAGATTCTGCAAAGGTACATAAGATTGTGTTGTTGTATCTGTATTTGAAATAATGTTAGAAAATTGGAATAATATATGATTATAAAATGGGACAAAATATTTAATGTAACTTAGTGAATTTTTTTTTTAAAATAAAATAAATGAAATTAAATATGAGAGAATTGAATTAAAAAAAGTAACTAAGCAAAATCTATAAGTGTTCCCATAGAAGTATGATATTTATTTAGAAAGGATTGTGTAAAATGTTTAAGACTTAAATGAATATTAATTTTAATGATATAATTTCAATTGCTATGGATTGTTGTTTTAATTATATTATATATCTAAAAAAAAATTTTTTTCCTGTTTTAAAATATTGAGTTTATTTTTAGAATGTATTACGCAGAATCCGAATGAAAATTATGTGTTATGTTAAGCTTTAAAACTAGGGGAAGGATAAGTATGACAAGGCATTATACTCCAATCAGTCATTACAGAAGAAATGTTGTGTTAATGAGAAAAAATAATAGATAGCCGAAACAGGACAGACAAAAGATATAAGTATAATGATTTAAATTGAGATGAAATAAATATAATAGAATTAAGAGAGTGAAAAGAGGGGAGAAGCTATATAGAAAATGTAAAATAGTAAATAAGAAATGGAACTGCTATATAAAAGTAAGCATGAACTTGAATTTATGTCTGTACCAAAAGATGTAACTCGGGATCAAACTGCCGTCCAAAAAGATATTTTATGTTTTTTATGTTTTGTGTTTTGTTGGTATATGTTTGTTTGTTAAAAATCAATAAAAAAAATTTTCAAAAAAAAAAAAAAATATAATAGCTGGAATTATTGGTATAAGTGGTTAGAACAAAGATGAATTTTATAATATAGGATAGAAAGAATAAGATAAATTTATATGAGTGATGTATAAATTATTGTAAAGATAAAGTGTTTAGAGATAGTAAAACCAAAGGAAGAAAAGATCTCACAAATTGCTGAAAGTAAGAATATTTTTAACAAATCTCTTTTCTGTGTTTTCTTTTTTTTGTTTGTTTGTTTTTCCAGTCCTCTTTTCCCATCCCCTTTCCCTCCCCCTTTTTTTTCCCTACCCTTCAATTATGTATGTGTTATTATGTTGTTGTATCTTTTTTAAAAAAATTGTAAAATCAATAAAAAAAAATTTTTTTTAAAAAGAAAACTTTGACTATATGACCAAAGCTCCATCCCCTTTTGCAGGTACCAGTTTAAATTTCCCAAGATCCCCTTTTTACATTTGGAATCACAATTCAGAGGTACCAAGGATCACATGGAACTCTGTACCTTCAGGTTGTATACAGGATAGAATAGGATAGAATTCTTTATTGGCCAGTATGATTGGACACACAAGGAATTTGTCTTGATGCATATGCTCTCAGTGTACATAAAATAAAAGATACATTCATCAAGAGTCAAGAATCATCAGGTACAACACTTAATAATAGTCATAGGGTACAATAAGCAATCAAATCATACTAGGAAACAATCAATAAAAATAATTAGGATACAAGCAACAAAGTTACATTCATAGAGTCATAGGCAGGAGGAGATTAGTGAAAGGAAGGATGGGAAGATTAATAGTAACAGTAATGCAGATTTAGTAAATAATTCAACAGTGTTGAGGGAATTATTTGTTTAGCAGAGTGATGGCATTCAGGAAAAAAAATGTTCTTGTGTCTAGTTGATCCGATGTGCAATGCTCTATAGCATTTGAAGGTAGGAGTTGGAACAATGTATGTCCAGGATGTGAGGGGTCAAATTCTTTATTGGCCAGGTGTGATTGGATGTGTTCTGTATGTAAAGT
>BLBF01000041.1:10113534-10155053 GCA_015471245.1 Laticauda colubrina | reverse complement strand
GATAGATAGATAGATAGATAGATAGATAGATAGATAGATAGATAGATGGAGAGGGATGGATGGATGGTATGATACTTGGTTCTACTACCATAGTCACACATCTATTGAAAAACCACCCTGTCATTCTTTGTAGTGTACACAAAGGATAAGATTATAGAGACATGTAATTACTGAGGTTCATGCAATGGGACACCTATACAACCTTTTGTGTTGATAGCTGATATTTTAAAGTCACTTTGCTTAGTATAGTTGCATGGACTAATCTGCTCAATAACATGGCAGTATCTTTCAGTCCTGTAGAGTTGGCCAAAAGGCACTTAAATACACACTACAAGCATACCTCATGGCAGTATTGCAAGCTGAAATGATGGGATTGCCAATATCTAACAGGATTCCCTTATAGTCACTAAACTACAAGAAGTCACACTTTCTAAAAATTTCAGTTAGCAAATATTTTAGAATAATTAATATGAATTCATAAACAGTGAAGGTAATTTTACTTTCTATGGCTTTGGGAATTCTTGCATTCCAAGCTTAAGGTAATTGTGTGTCATACTTGATCTTCAAAGTGAAATTGGTATTCCCATTATAAATTTGTTAACAAGCTTGACTGACACCTTCAGTTATTTGATGATTTTAGCAATGTTGGTTGAAAGCTTCAGGGCTTCACCCATCCCCACTTAGCAGCCAGGCAATGTGTCAATCTATTAATTTGCTACATCTAAACAGGGCCTTGACATATGTGAGTGGAGAGTTGTAGACCTTCACTGCCACTCAATAGTCTCAAGAAAAAAGTGACATACAATGCTGTTCCTTATTTTTTGAGTCCTTCACAACCATTAGACATCCAGACTGAAGGATAAGTAAGAGCAAATTAAAATTTGAGTGATCCAATAAAAATAAACCATTAGGGATTTGTAGTGTGTATGTCTCTCTGTGTGTGCATGTGTGCATATATATGTGCATGCTTATTAAACTTAATTTGGATAATCTAAATTTAGAAAAAAAATTAAAAATCCTTTCCTGACTATTTGATTTTATACATATCATTGCAGAGTGAAGATAATTTTAACAAAGTGCAGCTAGCAACTCACATTCCCTTTTTTTTCATTCCCGACATTTCTTCATATCTACCTGTCAGATATGATGACAGTAAATGAATGACCTTATATCTCATCCTAATATGCACTTTTTCATCGATGGAAATTCTGATTATTCTGATTGCGACTTTCTTTCTGTTTTATTTTCAGGAGCTTTCATATCTCCTAGCATGAAATATGCATGTTTCAATGTTACTGCTTTTCTTAAGAATGGGAAATTTGTATGCAGGCTCTGGAAAACTTTTATGCAGAATGACATTTTGAGTCCTGCAGTTCCAGCTTTGACATTAGAACTCAATAGGTAATCATCTATCTCATCAGAATTTTAGCTGGTTTTATTAATCCATCTGTTACCCACAATTGCACACTTTAGTTTAAGATCCAAGATTTCTTGGAAATATATGTGCATCACTTTTGAATCCTGTTCTGAAAATTTAATGCACTTATTCTTTACATTCTAAAATGAAAGTATTGGGCTAGAGAAATAACATCTGATAAAAAGGGACCGATATTATTTGAGTTTATACTGAAGCTTTATATATCATACACAAAGTTTGTGAGTTACTCTCTTTCAGCCCAATCCATCTCACAGGGTTGCTGTGTGGAAAACAGGAGAAGGAAGGAGTATGTTGGCCCTCTTGAATTATTTACAAAAATAATAAAGCAATAATAAACAAACAAATAAAATTTTCAGTGACAAAATCATAATGATGAAGCAATTTAGGATTGCAGTATTGCAGGTTAACTCTGTCCACAGCTGAGTTTGATCCTGATCGGCTCCAGGTTCACTCAGCCTCCCATCCTTCCAAGGTCAGTAGAATGAGGAACCAGATTGTTGGGGGCAATATGCTGACATTTGTAAACCTCTCAGAGAGTGCTCTAAAGCACTATAAAATGGTATACAAGTATAGTGTAAGTGTTATTGCTTAGTACCAATATATTGTCATTGGCCACAATTTAGATTCAAAAACTGACTCTGACTCTCACAATGCTGCTCCAACTGAGCCTGTAGATCAGCAGTCTTCAAACTTGACAGCTTGAAGACTTATGGACTTCAACTCTCAGAATTCCTCCTGCAGTCATGTTAGCTCAGGAATTCTGGGAGTTGAAGTCCACAAGTCTTAAACTTGCCAAGTTTGAAGACCCTTGCTATTGATTGTCAGCCTCAGGAATCTTGAAGCCATGATTCATTTGAACAGCATGGTTACCCACAGGCATGGTTACCCACAGTTGAGGCACAATTTCAAGCCACGGTTCTTAATACACGTGGCAATGAGCAGAGTAACACCATTCAATGAGGCCCCTCACTAGACAAAATGAAGCCTAAATAACTGCAGCCAGCTACCAGATAGATTTATGTCAGTGTTTGCCTTCAACATTAGTTGAAATCAAGTATTTGGAATTCCAGCTCATGACTGTTACTGTATTTCTTTGCTCTTGAACCCTTGGCTATAGGACTGGCTAACTATACAAATAGGGTCTATTGTTCCTGGAATGAATTTGGACAATTTTATTGCTACTTGAACATCAAACAGACTTATGTGATAAGAATTGTTTGCACAGATGTCAGTTTATGATCTTGTTATCTGCTTAGTTGTAGTAAGTAACTCCTTCGTAACCATGTTTGTGTGTATGAGTACATGCATGCACGCACATAATCTCATGTAATTCAGAGTCATACTTTATGTACTGTAACTATTTATGTATGAAGCCATTTATTTTGTCATTATTACTTTCCTAAACTTTTCTTCATTTATAATTTACATTGGAGAAAGGGATTGAAATATTTGAATAGTAAACAGATTGAATGATAACAAATCCTGTCTGCTATTAATATTCTTGCTAATGAATCTGTGATATGGAGAATGAACCCAAACATAGAAACACTAAAAATAATACTGAAAAAGTGTACACTTTTTTTTTCTTAATTTACTGCACCTCTGTATGGTTTGCCAATTGCACAGTGGCAGATAGGAAAGTACTCTGGAGGGTTAATGTCATTGCCCAAAAGATCATTGGTTGCCCTCTCCCCTCTTTGGAGGAGCTTAATAGCTCCCACTACCTTAAGAAAGATCAAAACATCCTCAAAAATCCATATCATCCTGGGAACCCTTTTTTTGAACTATTACCATCTGGCAAATGGAACAGAATAATAAAAACAAGGATAAGGCTGAAAAACAGCTTCTATACCAGGGCAGTAATTCTTTTCAATTCTACCGTATAGTGCAGAATTGGTGCGGTGTGGGGCATTTCAGTTCAATGTGTGGAATGTGAAGAATGTGTGTTTGTGTTTATTTTCATGGTCATGATGTGCACTGAAAATGGTGTTTGATTTCGCTGTATGAGTTGCAATGACAATAAAGTAAAGTAAACTAAACACTTGTTGGTATGTAATGAATGTACTGGTATACCAAATGAATGAAATTAGATGCCTTTTGCTAAGTCTACTAAAATTGGCTATCTGTTGCTTGCTGAAGAGCTAACTAGAATTCATTCAAAAAGTCTCAGAATACCAAACACTAATTGTTAATATAATAGAAAGACTAGATTGTATAGAGCAAAAAGAAAGAAATGGAAAAACTGAATGTTCCAATGAGATATATGTCCCATTCCAAATTTACATGTAGTAGTAATTTAACATAACTTGAAAATGCTGATCAGTTTTAAATAAAGGTAAAGGTAAAAAAAATCTAGCCATCCAAAATGTTGTGCCACTTCTCCCCCTTAGCAGTTACATGAGCACATTTTGGGTGCTTGGCAGCCTGCTTGAACTTATGACTGGTTGTGCCAACTGCCCCGTGATCATGTTATTGCATTTGCAACCTTCAGCATAAGAGAATTGAGAGAGACTTTGGAGGTCTTCTAGTCCAATCCACTTCTCAGGCAAGAAACCGTATACTGTTTCAGACAAATGGTTGTCCAATTTCTTCTTTAAACCTTCCAGAATTAGATCACTCACAACTTCTGGAGGCAAGTTGTTCTACTGATTAATTGTTCTGTCAGGAAATTTCTCCTTAGTTCTAGGTTGCTTCTCTCCTTGGTTAAGCCCCTGTCACACTGAACCAACGGATGCAAAGAGGATGTAAAATGGACAAAAAAGCTGGCCATCCATTGGAAAATGCGATGCATCCATTGTGTACTCACTGTGTACGTCTTTCATACGCTCTTTCAGTGAAACATCCGTCTACTGCTATTTCATCCTCTCAAAAAGTTCTGAGCTGCACAAAACTTTTGAGCGGATAACTTTCCGCCGTGTATAATCTACATCCGCGACACATACGGGCAACAAATGTTCTATGCCCGTTGTCATCCGTTACACGTCCGATGTATCCTCTCGGCATCCTCTGGCCATCCGCGCAACTCACATCTGCTCCAGCGGAAAGCGGAAAGAGGGAGGAAGTGAAAGGTACATGGAACGTCCACACAGCGTTAGTAGCACGGACATAGAAAGGATGAAAGTGGATGCAGCTGAGATATAAAGGATTAAAACGGACAAAACGTTCGTATATGGGACGTATCTCGAATATTTAGGATGTCTGGAGGATGCCTAGAGTATGTGGAAGGACACCCAGCAGAAAACCAAAATTTCCTATAAAAAGGGGGAGGAAATCACCTAGATCTCATTTTCAGTCCAGCAGCCCTGGTGTACAAACCTCTTCAGCCTTGCTCTTGCTCTTCGACATCATCCATTGATCTCCACCATGGATCATCGCACACTCCTTTTGGTAGCCGCCATCATTCAACACCAGAACCAAGCCCTCTTCAGGCTGTTTCACCTTTTCTATGCAAGGAGAAGGAGACCAAGAACTGTCTGGGTCCGACGATGGATCGGGAGAAGAGCGGACTTTGGACTGTATGACAAGCTGATGGTGGAGCTGAGGAATGAAGACACTCGTGCATTCCAGCACTTCATGAGGATGCCACCAGCCATGTTTGACGAAGTTGTGGAGCGTCTGAGACCCAGGTTGACCAAGGCAAACACCAACTTACGTCCCAGCCTGGACCCTGGACTGAAGGTGGCACTGATTCTGCGCCACCTGGTCTCTGGGACCATGTACAGAAACATGCAGTATGTCTGGAGGGTGCCACACAACACCATCAGCATTGTGGTCAGAGATGTGGTGCAGGCCATCATCGAAGAATACGTGGAGGAGCTCCTCCAGTGCCCCACCACTGAAGAAGGCTAGAGGAAAGTTGCAGAACAGTGGTATCAGAGGTGGAACTTTCCCCACACCGTTGGAGCCATAGATGGGAAGCACGTGGCCTGCAAAGCGCCACCCAAGTCGGGGTCCATTTATTTCAACTACAAGGGCTTCTTCAGCATCATCCTCTTTGCCATGGTAGATGCTGACTACAAGTTCATGTACATTGATGCTTCAGGCAACGGGTGAGCTTCAGATGCCCAGGTATACAACACCAGTGACCTCAAGGGTGGGCTGGAACGCAACCTCATCATGGGTTTCCCAGATCCAGACCCCCTACCCAACGACACATAAGATGTGCCCTACTTCATCATGGGTGATGACGCCTTCTCCCTCACAACCTACCTCATGAAGCCCTATAGTTCCAGATACCTCAACCGTGAAGAGAGGAACTTCAACTACAGGCTGTCCAGGGCAAGATGGGTGGTGGAGAACGCCTTTGGCATCCTGGCCAACAGGTTCCAGCTACTTCTCACCACCATGCAGCATCACCCAGAGACCATGAGGAACATTGTGGAAGCTTGCTGCATCCTGCACAATCTCATGCGCACCCGCTACCCAGTGTTGCAGAACAGGCTTGTGGACCGTCAACAAGGCAATGGGGACATGGAGCCTCGTGAATGGAGGCAAGGACTAAACCTGATAGACACTGTGGATGTGCTTCACATGGAGGGAAGAAGCAGCGCAACCTCCTGAAACACTGGTGCAACTCCCCAGCTGGAGCAGTGGAGTGGCAAGACAGGATGGTAGATGCTTAATGGATGCTTCCTTCAGCCTGTCTCATCAAACTGATGAGATTGTGCCATGTATGTTGAGTGGCCCTACAATGAATAGGGCATTAATAAAGAGCTTTGTTTATGTTGAAATGTGTGGATCAATGATTAAATTGTTATTGATAATAAAGGGCCATATGTGTGGCAGCTGGGAAGGTGGACCATACAGTCCTACTATGCTTGCACTGGAGGTTTATCTATCCCACAACTATCCTTATCCCACAGCTATCCTTACCCATACCACAGCTATCATTACCCATCCCACAGCTATCCATCCCACAGCTATCCTTACCAACCCCACAGCTATTATTAACTATCCCACAGCTATCCATCCCACAGCTATCCTTACCAATCCCACAAGCATGGAAAGGCTGAACCCTTTTTTCAAAGTTTTCCCCAACACTTTATGAAGTTAAAAAAATGAACCAAGTGTGTGAAGCAACGTTAACCTTTATTAATAACAAACTGTATGACTTCATTAAAAAGCAAAATGATCCAAGTAAAGTGTCTTTAAGCAAAGATAAGGTGAACAGGTAACAACTCAGTCTCTGGCACTCTTTTCAGTCACTCTGAGGCATGCCCATGGTCTCAGATATAAAGGGGCCAGGGACTATGGAGGTGGCTGTTGCTGGAGTGCTGGTCTGAGGCGCCATTTGGGTGCCTGGCCCCGAGAGTACAACAGGAGATAGTGTGTGCAGGAAGCTCTCAGAGAGATGACTCAGCCCCGTGAGGTTGAGAGGCACTTCCTCAAGGACCTGGGATGTGAGGCCCAACACTGATGACAGATGTTCTGAGGAAGGGCTTGGCTGTGGGGTGGAGGAAGGAGGAGTGTAGTGGGGCTGTCTGGTCTGCAGCTGGGTCAGCTGAGGCATCTGTGGCATCTGTGGTGTCCGAGGAACCTGGGTCTGGACTGGGAAAGGCTGCCTCTGCTTTGGGAAGTCCTGGTAGTGGTAGGCTTGGTAGGTGAGGGGCTGCTGAAATCCGTGGAAGGGCTGTGACATTGACTGAGTTGGAGGAGCAGACGTTTAGTGGGTAGCAGCAGGTTCAGCTGGGCCTGGAGGGTGGTGCAGTAGAGCTTTGATCCTCTCCTTCATCGCTTGGTACTGGGCCTCGGGCATGTCCATGAGGGTCTGGCCCACATATGTGATGAAGGGCTTGCGATTGGAGGATGGTATGTCAAAGTGGACCAGCTGGGACAGGAGATCTGTGCTTGCTTTGATTGTGTCCCTGATCTCCAAGAAGACAGTGTGGCTGTGTCCCTCCAGTCTGGCTCTCTGCATGCTTTCTGTGGAGGTGGAGCTGGGGGTGGGGGTGGGTTGGTCTCTGGTGGCTGCCTCTTCTTGCTCCATCTGAGACAGGGGATCCTCCACGTCCTCTGGCATGGGGAGTGCAGCTGTGGGGGGGGGTCTCTGTCGTGGGGCCCTCCAAAGACACCTGCCTGGACATGGTAGCTGTCTCCTGGCTGGAAGAGGAGTGGCTGTCTGTGGGCTGTCTGAGGGAGAGGGTTGACAGAGGGGCTGCTCCTCGGTGGTGGATCTCACCCTCTAGGAAGCTACATCTGGCCATGTCATAGGTCTCCCGGTCAGTTAGCTTGACAGCGGCCTGCCCGGATCTCTTCAGGTGCAGCTTGCCATACCAGGTGTGCCTATGCTTCCACCATCCCAGGAGGACATCTGAAGTGTAGCCCAGGCTCTCCGCCTTCTGTCTCCACGCTGCCTGCTTCCTCTTAGTGTCACGATAGAGCCTTCGGCCCTTTCTCCACAAGTACTCATTCTCCCTCAGCCATTCCAGCACCTCTTCCTCATGGTCCTCGGAAATGGAATACTGTTTCCTCTCTCCCTTCTCCTTGCCTTGCTTCTTCCTCCCTGTGGCAGGGGCTTCAGGGCCTTCAGCAGCAGGGCTTTGAGGGCCTTGGGGCTGGTCCACCACAGCAGCAACAGCAGGAGAAGCAGCACAGTAGCAGGAGAAGCAGCAGCAGCAGGAGAATCACCAGCAGCACCACCAGCAGCAGGAGGAGAAGCCGAGCAGCAGCAGTAGCAGGAGAAGCACCAGCAGCACCAGTAGCACCAGCAACACCAGCAACAGCACCCTCAGGAGAAGCACCAGCAGCAGCAACACCAGGAGCACCAGGAGCAGCAGCAGCACCAGCAGCAACAGCTTCAGAGTCAGCACCAGGGGGTGGGATGGTGGTTCTGCCCTTCTTGCCAGGGCTGGCAGGAATAGGCACAGGCTTCCTCTTCTTCCCCATGGTATTATCTCAAGATGTCTCTGGCAGCAGGTCTTTCCTCTGGATGGTGACCTGCTTGCAAGCTGCATTCTTTTATATCTGTGGACCTTACGCAATTCATCCTCCATGCATGCTCAGTGAACGCTTTGCATCCATTATGCATCCGCTATGCATCCTATAGACATCTGTGATGCATCCACTTCATCTGCTCCGTATCCGCTACGCATCCATTCCTTCCGCTACACATCTGCTTCGATCTGCTTTCATCCACGAGTCTTCCTACGAACGTCCGCTTTACATCCCCGCTACATCCTCCCCACGTCCGTTCCTTTCCATTGTTGTCCACTCTGTTTATGCAAATTTGGGGCACTTTTGAGAGCTGATAACAACAGATGGAAAATTTGCTCATCCGCTGTGTCCTTTTTACATACGTTTTGCATCCGTTGGCCAGTGTGACCTTGCCTTTAGTTTTGATCCATTACTTCTTGTTCTGCCTTCAGGTGTTTTGGAGAATAGGTTGACCTTCCCCCACCCTCTTGCACTGCTATTGTGTCTCCCCTAGTCCTTCTTTTCCTTAAGCTAGGCATACTCAATTTCTGTATCCGCTCTTTATATGTTGTAGTCTTCGGTCCCATAATAATTTTTGTTGCTGTTTTCTGTACTCTTTCTAGAATCTCAACATCTTTTTTACATTGTGGCAACCAAAACTAGTAGCAGTGTTAGAAATCTGGTCTTACCCATGCATTATAAAGTGGTATTAACACTTCACATGATCTTGATTCTATTCCTCTTTTAATTGAACCTAGGACTGCACTAGCTTTTTTGGCAGCTGCAGTATATTGCTGGCTTATATTTACATGATTGTCCATGAGGACTCCAAGATCCTTCTCACAGTTACTACTGTTGAGCCAAGTATCACTTATTTTATACCTGTATTTTTGGTTTTTCTTACCCAAATAGACAGCCTTACTTTTTTCACCACTGAATTTTGTTTTGTTAGATAGAATCAAATATCAAGACCCTTCTATACCTTAAGCTAATTGTACGGAGTGTTGGCTATACCTGCTAGCTTAAGCCCACGTCACACTGGCCAACGGATGCAAAAAGGACACAGCGGACGAACAAAATGTTCCATCCGTTGTTATCCGCTCTTAAAAGGGGCAAAAATTTGCATAACCAGAGCGGATAACACGGACGTGGGGAGGACGCAGGGCGGATGGAAAGCGGATGCGGAACGGAAGCCCAGTGGATGGAAGCAGATGGGAGTGGATTGCGCAACCGGAGGGCTTCCAGGGGGCCTCAGCAAAGTGGATGCGGAACGGATACAGCAGATGCAGAGCAGACGCCGAACGGATGAAGCGGATGCACAGCGGATGCACAGCGGATGCACAGCGGATGCACAGCAGATAAAGCGGATGCACAGAGGAAGCCTAATGGACACACAGCGGAAGCAGAACTGATGCCGAGCGTTAATTGCGCATGCGGGGGGGAAGTATTACATAAGCCCCCCGGATATAAAGGGAAGCAGCTCGCACATGGCCAGCATTCCGAGGAAAGACCTGCTGCTGGACACTTCGAGTTCCTTGCCTGCCCTGCCAGCCTGCCTTCCAGCCAGCCTTGGTGCCTGCCTGCCTGCCTTCCTGCCAGGCTTTCTGCCAGCCTTCCTGCCAGGCTTCCTGCCAGCCTTTGTGCCAGCCTTCGTGCCTGTCAGCCTCCCTGCCAGCCAGCAACCCCACAACCATGGGGAGGAAGTGAAAGCCTCAGCAACCTGCCGCCATCCCTGGCAAGAGGAACAGGGCCAACCTCCCGCCCCCTGCCCCTGACTCTGCTTCTGCTGGGGCTTCTGCTGAAGCTGCTCCTGGCGGTGGTGCTTCTGCTGGTGCTGGGGCTTCCACTAGTGCTTACTCTGTTGAAGCTGGTCTTGGTGTTGCTGGAACTGCTCGACCTGCTCGTGCTCCTGGACTTGCTCGTCCTACTCATGCTCCTTGCTCGTTCTTCTCGTCCTGCTCATGCTCCTGGTCCTGCTCGTGCTCCTGGACTTGCTGACCCTGCTGGTGCTTACTCTACTGCTGCTGATCCTGGTCCTCCTGGTCATGCTGCTGCTGCTGATCCTGCTGGTGCTGCTGCTGCTGCTGCTGCTGCTGATGATTATGATCCTGCTGGTGATGATGATGATGGTGATGATGATGATTCTGCTGGTGCTGCTACTGCTGCTACTGCTGCTGGTGGTGTGGAGGAGCAGCCCCTATTACCTGGGAGCCCCTCTGATGAGGGCCCATCTGGTCCAGCCAAAGGGAGGAAGAGGCGTACGCGACAACGGGAGAGGAGGCAATACTATATTGAGGAGGCGTACGAGGATGAGGTGCTGGAGTGGCTGAGAGAGAACAACTATCTGTGGCGGAAGGAACACCGGCTGTACAGGGAGACCAAGCGGAAGCAGGCTGCTTGGAGAGAGAGGGCAGAGAGTATGGGTTACACTTCGGAGGTGCTCCTCGGCTGGTGGAAGCACATGCACACCTGGTACGGGAAGCTGCACCTGAAGAAATCTGGCCAAGCCACTGTGAAGCTGACAGACAGAGAGACCTATGTCATGGCCAGGTGCAGCTTCCTGGAGGGTGAGGTCCGCCAACGAGTTGCACTAGCAGCCCCTCTCACGACCCTCTCTCTCCGGCAGCCTGCTGAGAGCCAGTCCTCTTCCGGCCAAGAGTCAGTCCCTGTCTCCAGGCAGGTTTCTGTGGAGCGTGCCACGGCGGAGAACCCGCAGACAGGTGTTGTAAGCGTGGTGAAGTGCCTAAAGGACTCCCTGGTGTGGTGGGAGAAAGGAGACTTCGAGTCCACCACACTCCTAGCTGCATCCACCACCCCCAGCTCCGCCTCCGCAGAAAGGCAGAGAGCCGGACAGCTAGAGGGGAAGAGCCACACTGTCCTGCTGGAGATCAGGGACACCATCCGCACCAGCATAGATCTCCTCTCTCAGCTGGTCCACACCGATTCCTCATCCTCCAACCGCAAGCCCGTCCTCACTTTTGTCAACCAGACCCTCAAGGAAATGGTGGATCCACAGTACCAGCTGGTAAAGGACCGGATCACCAAGCTGCTTCACAACCCTCCAGAGCCAGAGGAACCTGCTCCCACCCAGTCCAGTCCAGGTGATGTCCCTCCCATTCCAAGGCTTCCCACAGGCCCTCATTTACCAGGGCTATGGCTACCAGGAGGTTCAGCAGCACAGGCAGCAGCCCTTCCCAGTCCAGGCACAGAGTCATCGGGAGACACCGTTGCCACCTGTTTCATTGATGCCACCGATGCCACCCACGCCAATGATGCCACCAACGACAGCGATGCCACGTACGACAATGATGCCACCAACGACAGAGATGCCAACCACGCCAGTCCTCACCCAGCTGCAGAGCAGATAGCCCCACTACACTACTCCTTCATCCACCCCACAGCCAAGCCCGTCCTCAGTATATCTGTCATCAGTACTGGGGCTGACACCCCATGGGATGGAGGAAGGACCTCTCAGCATCACAGGGCTGAGACAGCTGTCTGAGAGCTTTCTCAACACACCGTCCCCTGTTGTCCTCTCGAGGCCAGACAATCCAGCACCACCCACCACCACAGTACCTCGACCCTTCACCCCTGAGACTGGGCACACCTCCGAGTGACCAAGAAGAGTGCCAGAGACCGGGTAGCTGGCTACCTGTGGACTTTATTTGGACACTTGACTTGGGTCATTTTTCTTTTACAGCTTGTTGTTCAATAAAGTTTATCTTTGATTCACACACTTGCTTCATTTGTTTTTTTCAAAAAAGTCTTGGTGGAAATTTTAGAATTGGCTTAAGCCTTTGCATGCTTGTGCGATGGGTTAAGATAGCAGTGGGGTGGGCAGGGATACCTGTGGACTGAGCAGGGATACCGTTGGGATGGCTAATAGCTGTGGGATAGATAAACCTTCAGTGCAAGCATAGTGGGACTGTATGGTCTACCCTCTCAGGTGCCACACCTATGACCCTTTTTTATCAATAACAATGTAAGCATTGATCCACACATTTGAACACAAACACAACTCTTTATTAAATGCCCTGTTCGTTTTAATCCCACCCAACATATATGGCCCAATCTCATCTGTGTGATTAGACAGGCTGAAGGAAGCATCCATTAAGCATCTACCATCCTGTCTTGCCACTCCACTGCTCCAGCTGGGGAGTTGCACCAGTGTTTCAGGAGGTTGCGCTCCTTCTTCCCTTCCTGTGAGGCTCTGTTGTGGCCTTGCACATCCTGAGTATCGATCAGGTTTTGCCCTTGCCTCCATTCCCCAGGCTCCATGTCCCCATTGCCTTGTTGACGGTCCACGAGCCTGTTCTGCAAGACTGGGTAGCGGGTGCACATGAGATTGTAAAGGATGCAGCAAGCTTCCACGATCCTCCTCATGGTCTCTGGGCAATGCTGCATGGTGGTGAGAAGTACCTGGAACCTATTGGCCAGGATGCCAAAGGCATTTTCCACCACCTGCCTTGCCCTGGACAGCCTGTAGTTGAAGATCCTCTCTTCACGGGTCAGGAGTCTGGAAGTGTATGGCTTCATGAGGTAGGTTTTGAGGGAGAAGGCATCATCCCCCACGATGAAGTAGGGCACATCTTGTGTGTCATTGGGCAAGGGGTCTGGATCTGGTTAGCCCACGATGTGGTTGCCTTCCAGCCCCTCCTTGAGGTCACTGGCATTGTATACCTGGGCATCTGAAGATGAGCCGTAGCCTGAAGCATCGATGTACATGAACTTGTAGTCAGCATCGACCATGGCGAAGAGGATGATGCTGAAGAAGCCCTTGTAGTTGAAATAAGTGGACCCCGACTTGGGTGGCACTTTGCAGGCCACGTGCTTGCCATCTATGGCTCCAACGGTGTGGGGGAAATTTCACTTCTGATACCACTGCTCTGCAACTTTCTTCCATCCTTCTTCAGTGGATGGGCACTGGAGGAGGTCCTCCTTGTATTTTTCGATGATAGCCTGCACCACTTCTCTGACCACAATGCTGATGGTGTTGTGTGGCACCCTCCAGCTGTACTGCATGCTTTTGTAGGTGATCCCTGAGGCCAGGTGGCGCAGAGTGAGTGCCACCTTGAGCCCAGGTTCCAGGCTGGGCCAGCAGTTGGTGTTTGCCTTGGTCAACCTGGGTGTCAGGCGCTGTACAACTTCGTCAAACATGGCTGGAGGCATCCTCATGAAGTTCTGGAACACCCGGGTGTCTTTGTTCCTGAGCTTCACCATCAGCTTGTTGTACAGTCCGTACTCTGCTCTTCTCCCGATCCATTTTCGGACCCAGATGCTTCTTGGCTACCTTTTTTTCTTCCCGTAGAGTTCACAGAGCCTGTAGATGGCTTTGTACTGTTGCAGAAGGATGGTGGCTGCCAAAAGGACTGTGGTATGATCCACGGTGGATATGACTGGATGCTGTGGAAGAGGAAGAGTCAGATGAAGGCTACAGAGGTCTGCACAGGTGGGCTGCTGGTCTGAAAGTGAGATGCAGATGAGTTGCTCCCCCTTTTTATAGGCAGTATAGGTTTTCCTCTAGGAATCCTCTAGGCATCCTCTAGGCATCCTCTAGACATCCTTAATATCCAAGATAGGTCCCCTCTGCGAACGTTTTTTCCGTTTTAAATGCTTTATTTCCATTCTGCATCCATTCTGCATCCATTCTGCATCTGTTCCGCATCCGTTCCGCTTCCTCCCTGCGTCCGGGCGGATGAGAGTTGCGCGGATGCGCAGCACACGCCAAGCAGATATAGCGGATGTGTAATGGATGCGTAATGGATGCGTAGCGGATACGTAGCGGATGCAGAACGGACGAACTGGATACATTTTCCGCACAAAAGTTTTAGGCAGCCCAAAACTTTTGGAGTGGATGAAACGTCCATAAACGGATGCTGGACGGATAGAGAGGAAGCCAAACGGAAGCAGTGAGTACATCGCGTTTTCGAATGGATGGCAAGGTTTTTTGTCCGTTTTACATCCTCTTTGCATCCGTTGGTTCAGTGTGACATGGGCTTTAGTGACATCTGCAAACAATCAATGAATAACCCAGCAAGGAAGGTTGTAAGTTATTGCCAGTGGCTAAGAAGATCCCCTTTCATCTTTGAGGGTTGGCTAAAGAATTGTCTGCCAAGAGGAGCTGAATTCTGCAATCCATTACAGAATTGCAGGTTCCATTCCTGCAGGCTATTGAAGGCATTCTCTTCTGCTCATGGAGGGAGTAAACTTCTCCACTGCTCCATTTCTGCAGCTTTTGAAGATATTCGTTTCCCTTATGTTTATGGAGGGGAACTTCTCAGAAAAACTTTAGAAATTAGATGTTCCAGATCAGACTTTCCAGATCTAAGCTGCATTCCTACAGGATTTTGGAGGAGTTCCCTCCCTGCGCATTGAGGGGAGCTGAAATCCTTTGACATTCTGTCTGTTGAATGTTCCTGGAGATCACTTAACAACTGTAGCTACAAGTGCAGAAAATTTTGCTCAACAACCGAAATTCTAATCTCAATTATAGTTGTAAATTGAAGACTATTTGCAGCTTATAAAACTCTTTTCTGTTTCCTTTTATTCTTTTATTTTTTTCCCCTTATTTTACTTGTTTGTACCTAGAAATATCTAATAAAGCAAAATAAAAATATTTCACATAGTTCTGCATAGTAAAGAGGCATAATAAGTCAAGAGGCCTCAATCACAATCATGTATGCGCAGCATGTTTTTTTTCTCAACATCTTATCAGTGGATCAGTTTTCCCACACATATAAATATTTACATATTATACATATTTATTTATATATTATATAAATATTTCTCACTGGTGACAAAATTGTCACTTGGGCAAAACTGCAATGAGCAAATAGATACCTTTTCTGTCTTACGTTTCAGCCATGAAAAATGGAGTGAAACCTACCAGCATGAGCTGACAATTCATTTTATTCTTATCAGGAAAGCAATATCTTGTTCGCAGACATGGGAAAAGAGATTTACCAAATCACATTGTTGAGAGAGAAATAGAAGTTTGAACAGAGTTGACAAAAGGAAATATCTACTGATATAAACCAGACATGGTGGCACTGTAGAAAACATAGAAGACAATTCTCAAGAGAGTTTGCAGTTTCAGATGAATGTTATCGGGTGTATCAGATTTAAATGATTTGGCATCACAAGACTGATAGCTAGATAGGCAACTGAGCTTCAAGTCATCTACTGCTGAGCTTTTTGCACAAATAACTAAAAAAGTAGACCAAAATAGGAAAATTTTGGCTAGGCAACCACTTTCTTAATTAGGCTGTAGAATCCAAAACTTGATCGCAATTTTGAGGTAACATGTACAATCCCTTGCATCGAATGTAAATGCATAAATATCAGCCAAGACTCACTTAACTTGAGCAAAGTAGTTGTCTTTCAGCAATGCCATTTTCAGAATATTGTCATGTTCATCTCTGAACAATAGAATATATTAATGAAACAAATAAATATTAAGGTAAAAAAAACCTCTTAAAATACATTTGGGAAAGAAAAAATGGATATTAAAAAAGGCACACAAAACATATGGACATTTTTGTTATGCTGATTTTCGTTAAAGTTGCAAAGTGATACAGAAATGGAATACAATGAATTGATGGTGAAAAATAAGACTTTGATATTGCATAACACAAACCAAACAATAATTCTTTTTCAAATTATAGTCAAACATTATTGCTACTCTTTTTGCAAAAATTAATAAAATCACATTCAGTTATGTATCTTTGGAAATCATTCAATTCATGTAATTAATTGAATAATGTTATATATGCCTGTAAATATCAGAAATTTGTTGAGTGTTGTTTTAATTTGTCAATTTCAGGATTTACAATGGAATTATATATATATTTATTTTATTATTTTAAGCATTTATATAGCTGCTCATATCTAATTCTGGGCAGCTCCCAATCAGAAATTTCAAAATCAATAATTAAACAACATAATACAAAAATATATTAAAACCATAAACATTAAAAACCCGGCACAAAAGATAAATAGTCCCACATAAAATCTTCTGACCCACCTCACCCTATCCCAGTACATGGGCGAGAATCCAGGTCTTTTTGGAAGACTAGGAGGATAGAAGCCTGCTAAACTTCAGGGGGAGTATTTCATAAGATGGTAATGTTTAACTGAAGAGACTAGGAGCTTGACTAGGAGCATCTAGGGGAGAGATTCTATCAGTGCAGTCCAGTTCTGGCAAACCAGTAGTTCTGGTGATCATTTGATCCAGACTACCCACCTCTGTCCTTTTCCTGTACTTTATTTCCTTGTTTCTGAGCACAGCTGATTTATGCAGCAGAGTGGTTTGCCGTGCATCAGCTGTTTTACTCACTGGAGCTGCAGCAGAAGGTAAAGCCCATGTCACACTGCCCAACGGATGCAAAAAGGACACAGCGGATAAGCAAAATGTTCCATCTGTTGTTATCTGCTCTCAAAAGGGGCAAAAATTTGCATAACCGGAGCGGATAACACGGATGCGGGGAGGATGTAGGGCGGATTCAAAGCGCATGTGGAACGGAAGCCTAGCAGATGGAAGCGGATGGGAGTGGATGGCACGTCCTCTAGGCTTCCGGGGGACCTCAGTAAAGCGGACGCGGAACAGATACAGCGGATGCACAGCGGATGCCGAATGGATGAAGCGGATGCACAGCGGATGCACAGCGGAAGCCTAATGGATGCCTGGTGTTAATTGCACATGCGGGGAGGATGCATTGCGTTCGCCCTGCGGATATAACGGAAGCAGCTCGGAAGCAGGTCGCCATTCAGAGGAAAGACCTGCTGCCGGACGGATTGGCTGCCTTGCCTGCCCTGCCTGCATGTCTGCCTGCAAGCCTTGCTGCAAGCCTTGCTGCCAGCCTCCCTGCAAGCCTTGCTGCCAGCCTCCCTGCCAGCCTTGCTGCCTGCCTTCCTGCCAGCCTTGGTTCATGTCTGCCTGCCAGCCTTGGTGTCTGCCTGTCTGCCAGCCTTCGTGCCTGCCTTGGTGCCAGCCTTCCTGCCAGAATTGGTGCCTGCCTGCCTGCCAGCCTTCCTGCCAGCCTTGGTGCCTGCCTCCCTGCCAGCCTTCCTGCCAGCCTTGGTGCCTGCCTACCTGCCAGCCTTCCTGCCTGCCTTGGTGCCAGCCTCCCTGCCAGCCTTGTTTCCTGCCAGCCCCCCTGCCAGCCAGCAACCCCACAACCATGCGGAAGCACAGCAAGCCTCAGCCATCTGCTGCCAGCCCTGGCAAGAGGGACAGGGCTACCATCCCGCCCCCTGGCCCTCACTCTGGTTCTGCTGGGGCTTCTGCAGCATGGGCTCGCTCTTCTGGGGCTGGGGCTTCTGCTACTTCTGCGTCTGGAGGAGCTGATGACAAGCACTCCAGCACCAGCCACCTCCACAGCACCTGCATCCTTCACCCCTGAGACTGAGCGACCAAGAGGTGTGCCAGAGACTCATTTTTGTCTCATAGCTGGTTGTTAATAAAGTCTATTTTTGATTCACACACTTGCTTCTTTTATTTAATAAAGTCTTGGTGGAAACTTTTAGAAATGGTTTAAGCCTTTGCATGTTTGTGGGATGGGTTAAGATAGCTGTGGGATGGGTTGAGATAGCTGTGGGATGGGCAGGGATACCTGTGGAATGGGTAATAGCTGTGGGATAGATAAACCTCCAGTGCAAGCATAGTGGGACTGTATGGTCCACCCACCCAGGTGCCACACCTATGGCCCTTTAATATCAATAATAATGTAATAATTATCCACACGTCAACACAAACACAACTCTTTATTAAACGCCCTGTTCATTGTAGGCCAACCAAACATACATGGCCCAATCTCATCCGTGTGATGAGACAGGCTGAAGGAAGCATCCATTAAGCATCTACCATCCTGTCTTGCCACTCCACTGCTCCAGCTGGGGAGTTGCACCAGTGTTTCAGGAGGTTGCGCTGCTTCTTCACTTTATGTGAGGCTCTGTTGGGGCCTTTCATATCCTCAGTGTCAATCAAGTTTCGCCCTTGCCTCCATTCCCCAGGCTCCATGTCCCCATTGACTTGCTGGAGGTCCACGAGCCTGTTCTGCAACACTGGGTAGCGGGTGCGCATGAGATTGTGCAGGATGCAGCAAGCTTCCATTATCCTCCTCACGGTCTCTGGACAATGCTGCATGTTGGTTGGAAGTACCTGGAACCTGTTGGCCAGGATGACAAAGGCGTTCTCCACCACCCGCCTTGCCCTGGACAGCCTGTAGTTGAAGATCCTCTCTTCATGGGTGAGGAGTCTGGAAGTGTATGGCTTCATGAGGTAGGTTGTGAGGGAGAAGGCATCATCCCCCACGATGAAGTAGGGCACATCTTGTGTGTCGTTGGGCAGGGATTCTGGATCTGGGAAGCCCACGATGAGGTTGCCTTCCAGCTCCTCCTTGAGGTGACTGGTGTTGTATATCTGGGCATCTGAAGATAAGCCGTTGCCTGAAGCATCGATGTACATGAACTTGTAGTCAGCATCGACCATGGCGAAGAGGATGATGCTGAAGAAGCCCTTGGAATTGAAATAAATGGACCCCGACTTGGCTGGAGCTTTGCAGGCCACGTGCTTGCCATCTATGGCTCCAACGGTGTGTGATAAGTTCCACTTCTGATACCACTGCTCTGCAACTTTTTTCCATCTTTCTTCAGTGGAGGGGTACTGGAGGAGCTCCTCCTTGTATTCTTCGATGATGGTCTGCACCACTTTTCTGACCACAATGCTGATGGTGTTGGATGGCACCCTCCAGCCATACTGCATGCTCCTGTAGGAGGTCCCTGAGGCCAGGTGGTGCAGAGTGAGTGCCACCTTGAGCCCAGGTTCCAGGCTGGGCCAGCAGTTGGTGTTTGCCTTGGTCAACCTGGGTGTCAGCCGCTGCACAACTTCGTCAAACATGGCTGGAGGCATTCTCATGAAGTTCTGGAACGACCGAGTGTCTTCGTTCCTGAGCTCCACCATCAGCTTGTTGTACAGTCCGTCCTCTGCTCTTCTGGTGAACCATCTTCGGATCCAGACTCTTTTTGGGTGGCTCCTTTTCTTCTCTCAGTAGAGTTCACAGAGCCTACAGATGGCTTCGCACTTTTGCAGAATGATGGTGGCTGCTGAAAGGACTACGTTACAATCCACGGTGGACATGACTGGATGCTGTGGAAGAGGAAGAGCCAGATGAAGGATGCAGAGGTCTGCACCGCTGGGCTGCTGTTCTGAAAGTGAGATGCAGGCGAGTTGCTCCCCCTTTTTATAGGCAGTATAGGTTTTCCGCTAGGCATCCTCTAGGCATCCTCTAGGCATCCTCTAGACATCCTTAATATCCAAGATAGGTCCCCTCTGCGAACGTTTTTTCCATTTTAAATGCTTTGTTTCCGTTCTGCATCTGCTCAGCATCCATTCTGCATCCATTCTGCATCCGTTCCGCTTCCTCCCTGCGTCCAGGCGGATGAGAGTTGCGCGGATGCCTAGCGGATGCCTAGAGGATATAGCGGATGCGTAACGGATGCGTAACGAATGCCTAGTGGATGCGTAGTTGATGCAGAACGGACGAACTGGATACCTTTTCCACGCAAAAGTTTTAGGCAGCCCAAAACTTTTGCAGTGGATGATACGTCCATAAACAGATGCTGGACAGATAGAGAGGAAGCCAAACGGAGGCAGTGAGTACATCACGTTTTCGAACGGATGGCAAGGTTTTTTGTCCTCTTTACATCCTCTTTGCATCCGTTGGTTCAGTGTGACATGGGCTTAAGTATTATAGCTAAAAATGGTCTTTTCTAAATGCTGTGTATGTGCGCAAAGCATGCGTTCATTAAACTGGTTGATACACTGGTTGAATTGCACCACTGATTCTACATGATCTGTGAGCTTTCCAGAAAATCATAAGAGATAGGGCCAACTTCAGCTTAAAATGAATTATGTTTCAAAGGGCAGATGCCTCAACAGAAAAAGACTCATCTCCTATTCTCATCAGATAGAACTCCTTTGCAGACAGAATCCTCAATAATACCTCTTCTACCTGATCTGATGGTTAGATTTAATTGGGAATTGGTGGTCCCTCAAATAACCTAGCCCCATTCCAAAGGGGGCTTTACATTTCAGAAACAGCACCTTGAATTGCACCCAAAGGCAAATGTAACTATTGCACCTCACAGAGCAATGTTCTTATGTATGAATAAGGTTGAAGTGACACATGAAATTTCCCATGCCACTACATCTTACACCATCTTCCATATATAATTCAAGAGCAATCCCATGTAGTGCATGTTACAGTAGACTAATTAGGAGATGGTCAGGATATGTGTAACTGTGCAGAGTCTCATGATTCAGGAATGGGTGCAACTGGCACAGAAAACAAAATTGTGCAAGGGTAACTCCAGCATCACACTGTCCAAATAATTGTTCTATCTCTCTATAAGAGAGTCAGAAACACACAAACTGTTACCTTCTACTTTTAAATATCTTTGAGAATTCTTTGTAGTTACATCAAACATAAGGTATCTAATGTATAATGTAAATTATCCTGCAGTCCATCAGTTTAGAATATGTCTTGCCTCCTTGTCTATCTGACGCTTTGATATAAAGTACAAGTCCAACAAACATAAAAAAACAAAAAATAATCCCAAACAAAAGAGTTAGCAAGAGCTAGACTGACAACTATGGAGATAGAAGCTATGTTTTTCTGTTGAACATGTGGAACAGTAATCTTTGCTCATTCCTCCTTCACTTTCCAGCTCCTGCTGTGATCTCCAGCCTTTATTTAAGGAAAACATGATCCTGTGTGTGTGTGTGTGTGTGTGTGTGTGTGTGTGTGTGTGTGTGTATGTGTGTGTATTTGTTTGTGTGTGTGTGTATGTGTGTGTATTTGTGTGTGTGTGTGTGTGTGTTTCTTTATGTAAATCCACAAGAGACTGGAAGTTGAGTCAATACAACTGGACTTTTTTTTTGTTTATTTGAAACACTTCACTGGTTATCCAAGTAGCTTCTTCAGTCTGAGCAAGGTGGTTAGGGGGACCTTATATATGCCCCCCATGGAGTTTCATTTATCATCTAATCTGAATAGGCTCATCAGGTGAATAGGCAGATTCTCACTGGGATGTAAATGTTCCAACTCTTGAATCCATACGTAGGTTGCTAAGTATGACCTCTCTGGTCAATCTGTGATTTTAATCTTCCTAAAGACTGCTAAAAGAGCAGGTTGTGTCTGAGGCCTCCATCTCTAATGATGGAAGATTATCCATGTTGACATAAATAGCAATAGCACTTAGACTTACATACCACTTTATAGGCTTTGCAGGCCTCTCTAAGCGGTTTTACAGAGTCAGCATATGCCCCCAACAATTTGGATCTTCATTTTACCCACTTTGGAAGGATGGAAGGCTGAGTCAACCTTGAGCCTTGTAAGATTTGAATTGTCAAATTGCAGGCAGCCGCTAGTCAGCAGAAGTGGCCTGCAGTACTGCACTCTAACCACTGCGCCACCAAGGCTCTAAATGGATTCCTTCACACCTCTTTCAAATCACCTTTCTTTCCTATTTAGGAAATTTTAGCCAAGGAGAAAAATGCCACAGTACAATTTTTATTCTAAGAGATTATTTGTTTAGGTATCCTACTATGTTTCCCCCAAAATAAGACCCTATCTTATTTTTTTTCCAACAGAAAAGGCACTAGGTCTTATTTTCAGGGGGATGTCATCCACTGACACACCTCCCTTGTGCATGTTGTCCCTGGCCTCCTTTTCACTGACAGAGATCTTCAGGAATTTCTTCTGCAGCCAGAAAGGCTGGCAAAGCTTTCCAGAAGGCCTCTGCAGCTGATAACAGAGCTCCAGATCGATCCAGATCAATCTTTTATAAGCTGCATATGCCCTCAGGAAAGCCTTGCCAGCTGCAGAAGAAATGGGCCAGCAAGGCAGGTGTCAGGGTTTTCCAGGCCTGGCTGCAACTGTCCGAAGGTAAGTCATAGGGCAGCTTCGTACACCCTGGAGTGGACAGGGTCTTAATTAGGGCTTATTTTGGTGGGTAGGATTTATATTGGGTGCATGTGTAAAAAAATCAAGCTAGGATTTACTTTCAGAGTAGGCTATATTTTCAGGGAAGCCTGGTTAACAAGGTTAACAGTATGAGAAAAATCATTAATTGTATGTCCCTTCTTTTATCATGGTGTCAAAAAATGACCAATTTGAACACTAGTACACCAAATCATTATTTTGAGTTTGAATTGAATACCAATTTATGATAGTCATGGGCATATAGAAATACTATAACAAAGCACATATGACACATATAAATAAATCCACACATAGGCATTTTGCACAGAATTATTTTAATATAAGAGTCTTCATTCTCTCATTTTCTTTATTGCACAGAGTCTACTTGTTAGGATTATGAGTCACCTATCAGCTATTTGGGTTTGAAAAATATAAACCTGGACAAACATTTTAAAACTGTATCTTTAAGAAAATGCAAAACTGCAATTGGGTGTGGTTTTTCAAACGGCTATAAGATGGGGCCAGAAACCTGGGTTGTTTAGCCTTAGTCTCAGAAGAGAGTGTGAGTAAGTCTCTGTTTCCTTCTGTTGGAAAGTACTGCGTTCCTCCATTTCTTCTAATTGACTGATATTATTGGATTTAATGTAAGTCTGTTACTGGACTGTTTTTGACACTGGACTTTGTTCCTGGATTATCCCTGGATTGAAAACTGGCTGATTTACTTGTGAATGATTTTGGACTGCTTAGTTTGAACTTTGCTTAAACCTTTCTGGATGTAAAAACCTACATTTACTGTAAAGTGTATCTGTGTGCTCTGTGTGTATAATTCCAACACTACTCTCAAATATGTCTCCCTGTATGCGATCATTCTCCTCACGGGGAATTACCTCAACACTGGTTATGGTCCCAGGCCATACCAGGCTCAGATAACTGAGAGTTAATGTGAATGCACAGTACTGTATACCAACAGCTGTTTACTATTTAATTGTGGATTACTATCCTGGTAAAGATGGCACAAGTCACTTCAACAAGTCTATCACTGATAACCCAGTTGGATGGAACAAACTATGTTTCCTGGTCTATGAAGTGCAGTCTACTTCTACAAAAGGAAGGTTTATGGAATGTAGTTCAAAACCCATTGGATGTAAATGCTTGGTATCCAAATAATGAGGATGATGCCAAGACTTTAAACAGAACAATGAATGAGCTCTTTCTATAATTGGACTAACACTGAGTGACCAGCAGCTAGTCCATATTAGTGGAGAAGAATCTGCTGCTAGGTGTTGGGAGAATTTGAAGAGGATTTATGTTCATGACAGTGTAGGTGCACACATACAGCTTACACGTAAACTGTTTAGAGCGCATCTTCTGAAAGGTGGAGATATGTTAGCTCATTTAAACTTCATGAAAAGAACTTTTCAAGAGCTATATGAAAAAGAACTAATATTTTCAGAGTTGCATCAAGTTCATATCATTCTTTCCTCATTGGATGGAAGTTATGATGACTATGTATCTTCACTGGAAGTCCTACCCAGAGATAAACTGACACTGACTGACATAACTAGAATATTGTTAGAAGAAGCAAGAAGATGGCTGGATAGAGACCAACTGAGAAAGGAACAACCGCAAGAAGAGGATTTATCTTCAACTGCCTATACTGTTCGGAAATATTTTTCTTGTGGGGCTAGAGGATATAGAGCTAAATTCTGTAAGAAGGGAAAATGACAGAATACTAGTAAACACCAGAAGGCTAAGAAGAATGCTAGTTTAGCTATATCTAGCAATTCAACTGTAAAGAATAATTTGTGGGTTGTTGATAGTGGAGTATCGCAATGTATTACTAAAGATAAAAAATGGTTTATCAAGATGTCCATGAGTAAACAACATGTATCATTGGCAAATGGATAGAAGATTAAAGCATCAGGTGAAGGTACTGCATATTGTTCTTGTATAAACGAACATTTAACTATGTTATATGCACCGAAACTGAAATTTAATTTGTATCAGTAAGGGCTTTAGTTAACCTTGGTTATGTAGTAACCTTCAGGGGAGATAACTGTATAATAGAGAAAGAGGGTAAAAGGGTTACTGCTAACCCTTTAAAGAATGATTTATATGTGATACATGATGATCAGTTGAAGATGGTTAACTCAGTTTATAACAATGTTAAGCCACATGATTAATGT
This sequence comes from Laticauda colubrina, assembly GCA_015471245.1. NCBI lineage: Eukaryota > Metazoa > Chordata > Lepidosauria > Squamata > Elapidae > Laticauda > Laticauda colubrina. The sequence continues at coordinate 10,130,535 of BLBF01000041.1, read as the reverse complement.
ATACATTTACTACATAGATGTCTAGGGCACATTAATTTCAAAATGCTCAATCAAACTGTTAAATTGGCAGAGGGAGTAAAATTGAAACCCTGGAGCAAGTATTTACACTGTAATGCTTGTAGTCAACAGAAGAGTAAGGTTACTCCAGCAAATAGACTTATGGGTTTAAGACCAAAGAACCTTTAGAGGTTGTGTTTGCTGATATAATTGGTCCAAAGAAACCAAGTTTAGGAGGTGCCTGCTATATTTTGAGTATTATGGACCATTACTCAAGATACGGTTTCTCCTATCTTATGAAAAACAAAACAGAAACATTCCAACATTTCTTTAATTGGCTAATGTTTGCTGAGAGAAAAATGAAAAGTAAAGTAATTACTTTAGTAATTGATAATGGGACTGAGTTTGTTAACAAAAGATTCCAAACTATGTTGAAATTGGCTGGTATTGAGCATAAACATTTTGCACCTTACAGACCACAACATAACTCGTTTATACAATGAAGAGAGCAAACATTACAAGCCATGGCTCACATTATGTTATCTGATTCAGGTTTACCTGAAACACTGTGGGGTGAAACCATAATGAGTAGCAACCATGTTTTGAACAATGTAGAAAATACAACAATTGGAGAATTACCATTCACTCGTTGGCATGGCAGAAAATCAAATCTAAGTTACCTACACACATTTGGAGCTCCAGCATGGGTGCATATTCCCTCATAAGTAAGACTGAAAGGGCAACATACAGCTAAGAAATTATTTTTTGTGGGTTACAAGGCCAACCATAGATCATTTAGATTCTGGGATCGAGGCACAGCTCATGTTTATTGTAGTGCTAATGAAAAATTTCTTGAACACATTGGAAGGGATAAACTGGAACAGGAATCCAGCAGTGATGTTATTTTTGACACCCAAATAGTCCCTAAACATAAAATCAGTAAACCACAAATAGCCATTGAAGAGGAAGGACAGGGGAAAGTCAGAGAACAGGCACAGGAGGAGATAGAAGAACAGGAGCAGGTGCCACAGGAAAGTGCACCAGTAAGCCCTGTATTACCAAGACATTCAACCCAAGTAACACGACCACCCAATAAATATCAGGCTAGTATTGTATGCCAAGTGAATAAAAGTTCCAAGTAATTATAATGAATTAAAATTGTATCCTGCTAAGGATCAGGATGCTTGGCATAAAGCAATGGATAAGGAACTGGAATCATTAAAAAGACTGGAGGTAGACAAAAATGTTAAGTTACCACCATGTAAACATGCCATAGGATGCAAATGGTTATATAAACTGGAGACAGGTGTAGATGGGACTGTTACCCATAAAGCCAGGTTAGTAGCACAAGGGTTCAATCAGACAGTGAATGACTATGGTGAAGTATTTGCACCTCATCTGAAGGCTACTACATTAAGGGAAGCATTAGTATAGGCAGCTAAGGAGAAATATATTTTAAATCATTTGGATGTAGAGACAGCTTATCTGCATGCACCTTTGCAACACACTATATATTTAAAGAAACCTTTAGGTCTAAAAATGACAATTCTGATAAAAATGACTGCTGGAAATTGAAAATGAGTCTTTATGGTTTGAAGCAATCTGGATATGAGTGGAACCAATGTATAGTTAAAGAATTAAGTAAAATAGGTTTTGTAGCTGGCATGGCTGACCCATGTTTCTTTAAAAGAGAAAGTAATGGTGTAATTTCATTATTGTTATTATTTACTGATGACATAGCATTAATCACAAAAACTGAACAAGAAGCTACTGAGATAATTTCACTATTGGAAAATAAATTTAAGATAAACAGTTAGGAGAAATCAAACATTATCTTGGTTTAAAGATAGATAGAACTAGGGGAGGATACAAGATCTCACAGGCAGATAAAATTAACCAATTACTAAAAAGTTTTAAAATGGAACTTAATAAGCTGGCTAAAACATCAATGAGCCAGGAGTTTAGCCATAGTGATGTTCAAAGTCCTATTTTTGATAAGAACATTTATCAGTCCTTGATTGGTAGTTTATCTTATCTCAGTAATTTGTCAAAGCCAGATATTGCACACAGTGTTAATCAATTGGCAAGATTTAACGCTGAGCCAACTGAAAGGCACTGGCAAGCTGCTAAACCTATGTTAAAATATCTGAAACAATCAATGCATTATGCATTTTATTTGGAGCCAAAAGATGAACTGAATTTGACTTCATATGCTGATTCAAGTTTTGCTACAGACATAAATACACAAAAATCTACACCAGGTACTGCTGTATTATTGGGAAAAGCATTGATTGGATGGAGGACTATTAGACAGAAACATCTAAGTTTATCAACAATGGAGGCTGAATTCTCATGTTTGTCTTTATAATGTACAGATTTAGTTTTGTATAAGCAATTATTAATTGATATGGGAATTGATGTAAAAAATCCTATTGTTGTTTATGAAGATAACCAATCAGCAATACAGATGGCTTCAAATATTGCTGTTAAAACAAGAATGAAACACACCGATTTAAGATATTTAAATGTGAGACAATGTGTGCAAAGTAAAATGATTAAGCTAGAATACTGTATATCAGAAAACAATATAGCAGATCATTTTACAAAGGCCCAAGACTCTATAAAGCATAAGGCTAGCTGTGAAGATTATGGACTTAGAATGTAAGGTTATTTTTATTATCTTACCCAAAAGGGGAAAATGTTAGGAATATGAGTCACCTAACAGCTATTTGGGTTAGAAATATATAAACCAGGATAAACATTTTAAAAGTTTATCTTTAAGAAAATGCAAAACTGCAATTGGGTGTGGTTTTTCAAACGGCTATAAGATGGAGCCAGAAACCTGGGATGTTTAGCCTTAGTCTCAGAAGAGAGTGTGAGTAAGTCTGTTTCCTTCTGTTGGAAAGTATTGCCATTCCTCCATTTCTTCTAATTGACTGATATTACTAGATATAATGTCAATCTGTTTCTGGACTCTTTTTGACACTGGATTTTGATATTTGGATTATCCCTGGATTGAAAGCTGACTGATTTAACCTGTGAATGACTTTGGACTGCCTATTTTGAACTTTGCTTAAACTTTCTAGAAGTAAAAACCGACATTTACTGTATAGTGTATCTGTGTACTGTGTTTGTACTATTCAAACACTTTTCTCAAATACGTCTCCCTGTATGTGCTCATTCCCCTAATGGGGAATTACCTCAACTCTACTTATTAAAGTCCTTTTTGATCCTTACAATCTCTTTTTACCATTCAAAAAACCAGTAGGTTTATATTTTCAGGGAGCTTTGTGGTTTCAATATCAACTTCATTGGACAGAAAAGTTAAGATTCACATAACTTATAAATCCCACTTAAGCTGCAGAAATAATGTTGTATTTTAAGAATATTTCTTTCAATCTTTTCTTTTTAAGTATTCATGAGAAATCTAGTGTCAGTTGGTGCTCCATACAAAATCCAAGAAAGAAATACTTAGACTCTTTAAGTTAGAGAAAAGTTATCTTTTAATGAAATTGAAGTGGTAGCAACCAAAGAATTCTGAATCTGAGAAATTAGGTGCTCAAATCACATATACAAAGTGATGGAAGTGTTCCCACCCCCAATAGTTCAGATGAAATTTCCAATTAAAAATTGTGAATATGATCATGTGGGCATCTTCAGGTGATGATGAGGCCTCTGTACGTTGACCTTGGCATACTTTGATAACGGGTTGAATGCGGTATCTGCTATCCCGCATCAGATGGGCGCCTCATGACAGGGAGCGAAGGAGAGAAAAAACGACAGGAGACGAAGTTCCTCGAGATGAGTGCGCCCAGAATGGCTGGGTACAAGCTCTTTTATTATGCTTATTCAAAGGAGGGTGATTGTTTATTCAGAACCTAGGTTAAGCCTAGGTCAGACGGAATATACAAATTTAACAATGACTCAGAAAACAGCAGGATATCAGGACAGACAGGATGGCAGGAATTATATTTGATCAGGATATTACTTCTTTACCAAGCTGCCTGCCAGACAATGTAATCCCAAGTGAATAAACCATTTCTTGCAAATATTTGACTCCTTGTCCCTGTACGTGCCCTGTAAAAGGTCACTGAGAAGACAGAAGCTTAATGATTACACGTGAAATGATACAATGTTGAAATGTCTGAATGATCCATAGTTGCATTGATATACAATTGAAAGCACATAAATGATACATAGTTACAACAGTTGCAGTTGCACAGAGAAAAGAAAGCTAAGCGAGAAATAGAAACCTAACTCTGATGTATGCTCCCCCCCATTTACACAACAGAAAAATGTAACACCTCCAGCACATTTCCCAGACTCATCCCCTCCTCCCCCCCCATTTCTTATGACAGCCGCAAAGCAATAGTAGAAGATCTTGAAGGCTGACATTCGGCCCTCCTAGCAAAAGAAAACCGTCAGTCCTAGAAAAGAGAGAGGAGAAAAATATAAAGACAATAATTAATCATTAAACAATTACAAATAAATATACTCCTCGGGCTTATCAGGATACTTAGTACGGAATGCTTTGACAAACTTAGGGGCTTTAACATCATTTTCGTTAACCCATTCGGCTTGTGAAGATGGGAAATGTTTCCAGGCTACAAGGTACTGGAGACGACCCCTCCATTTGCGAGAGTCCAGAATTTCTTTAACTTCAAAATGTTGTTCACCTTCAATCAGTATTGGTATGGGGGGGTCAGCCTGGACGGGTCTTAAATCAGAAGTATGTTCAGGTTTTAACAAACTAACATGGAAAACCGGGTGAATTCCTCGAAGAGTCTTCGGCAAGTTCAGCTGGACTGTTACAGGGTTTATAATCCGTTCAATCATGAAAGGACCAACATATTTAGGACCAAGCTTCTTCGATTTTTAAGTGGTTTGCAGGTATTAGGTGGACAGGAAAACTTTGTCGTCTACTTTATATAATTTCTATGGAGATCTTTTCTTGTCTGCAAACTTCTTACGAGCTTGATGGGCCTCGTCTAATGCTTTACGTGTTACTGGCCAGTTAAGTTGGAGTTAGGTTATCCATTCATCCAACGAGTGGATGTTAAGCTTTTCACGAGGAAGTTCAGGTATGGGTACAAAATCTTGTCCCGAAGCTACTTTAAATGGAATAAATCCAGTACTACTATGCACGGAGATGTTATATGCCACTTCAGCAAATGGCAGTAGATCAGACCAGTTATCTTGTTGATAATTTATATAACATCTAAGATATTGCTCTAACACCACGTTAGTTCTCTCACAAGCCCCATTGGTTTGTGGGTGATGGGCGGAGCTTAATCCCTGGGCAGAGCCTATCAAATTCAGGAACTCTTTCCAAAAATTTGAGGTAAATTGGACCCCTCTGTCAGAGATTATGCATTCTGGAACGCCATGTAACCTATAGATATGTGAAATAAACAGTTCAGCCAACGTCTTTGCAGATGGAATCTTGGAACAGGGTATGCAATGTACTTGTTTGGAGAACAAATCGGTTACCGTCCAAATAACTGTGTTTCCACTACTTTCGGGTAATTCTACTATAAAGTCCATAGAAATTTCCTTCCAGGGGGCTGTTGGCCAAGTTACATTTTGTAAGAACCCTGCTGGCTTACCAGGAGGTCTCCTTGCTGAAGCACAAATTGGACAACTAGTTACATAAGCTTCAATGTCCTTCCTTAAAGTAGGCCACCAGAATTGCCGATTAACCAGATGTAAGGTTTTCACAAATCCAAAGTGACCAGCTGCTTTAGAATCATGAGCTTATTGTTGTATTTGGCCCCTCAGCACGTGTGGCACATACAACTTGGTCCCCACCCAAGCCAAACCATCTCTAGCCATATAGTCATTCAAATGAGCCAGGAACCAATCATCAAGTTTTAGGGCTTCTTTTAGTTGTGTGGTTAAGACATTCGATAAATCCACTTCTCATTTCTTCTTTTGGGCTCTGGTGATCACTGGGGCAGCTAGATGTTTGGTTGAAACAATTAGGCTTATCACTTCTTGGCAAATACTATTATATTGGGCTAGTCTAGAGAGAGCATCTGCCATGAAGTTCTTCCCCTCTGGAATGTATTTCAGTGATAAATTGAATCATTTGAAGGACTGGGCCCAGAGGACTTGTTTAGGGGACAGCTTTTGAAGCTTTTTTAAGGCTTCCAAATTCTTGTGATCCGTCCATGCCTCAAACGGATATTTTGCTCCTTCCAGGAAGTGCCTCCAAGTCAGTAAGGCCCAACGAACTGTGAAAGCGTCTTTTTCCCAAATGGCCCACCTTCTCTCAGTTTCAGATAATTTACGGGAGGTATACGCACAAGGCTGTAAGGCTCAAGGATTTAATCAAACTGCATCTGATTATGATGAAGTTTTTGCACCAAGCCTTAAAGCTACATCTTTAAGAGCAGCATTATTAATTTGAGACCTAAAAAAACAACCAAAAAAGGGGAAACTAAGGTGAAAAGTGGATATAATGTGAGAAAGCAACAGAAAAAAGGAATACAGAAAAGGGAAATTGAGGTGGAGAGACAAGGGGGTAAAAAGGGCAGAGAGAAGAAGCAAAGGAGGAGAGAAGGGAAGAGAAGCTACAAGGGTGTGAAGCAAGATGTAAAAAAACAGGATTTATTTAGAGATAATGTGTAAAAATTTAATTGAAAAAGTGATTCTGCAAAGGTACATATGATTGTATTTAGAAATAATGTTAGAAAATTGGAAACAACGTATGATTTAGTGAAACATTTGTGAATAAAATAAATGGAATGAATTAAATGAGAGAATTAATTTAGAAAGGAATGGGAACATTTTAATGACATAATGTTTTAAAATGCAAGTGAAGTGGGGGGGAAGTAATTATGGAAAGTTTATAAACGTTCCCATAGAAGCATGATACCTACTTGAAAAGTAATGTGTTAAATGTTTAAAATTTAAATGAATATTAACATTAATGATAGAATTGAATTGGTATAGATCGTTGTTTTAATTATATTATATTTTATATATTTATATTTTTCTTTTCTTTTTCTTTTTAAAATGTAGCATGTAGCTTTAATGTACTACACAGAATCTGAAAGGAAGTTATGTTCTATATTGTTATAATTTTAAGGGAAAGATATAAAGGCATCATACTGCAATCAGTGACCACAGGAAGAATTTTGTTTCATGAGAAAAGATAATAGACAGTTGAAATAGGACAGACAAAGAATATAAATATAATGATCTGATTTGAGATGAAACAAATAAAAATAAAATTAAGAATGTTAAAAGAGGGGAGAAGCTATATAGAAAATGTAGAATGGTAATAAGATATGGAATGGTATATTAAAATGAGCATGAATTTGAATTGGTGTCTGTACAAAGAGATGTAACCCGGGATTAGGCTGCTTTCAGAAAAGAGATTTTATGTTTTACATATTCTGTGTTGTGTTTGTTCATGTTTGTTTCTAAAAATCAATAAAATTTTCTTCAAAAAAATAAAATAAATCTAGGTCTAACATGAGAAAAGCTAAAGTCCAGTATGAAGTTAGGCTGACAGTAGCTGCCAAAAACAGAAAAACATATTTTTCCAGGTATGTCAAAGTAACAGGAAAGAGACAATAGATCTTCTGTGTAGGGAAAATGGTGAAATGGTTAAGGAGAACAGTGAAAAGGCAGAACTTCTCAGTTCCCATTTTGCATCTGTTTTCTCTCAGAAGCTGCTTGAATTCTCAGTTGGCCTCTTCTATATGTAATAAGGGGAGGAAGTGATGAAATTCTGGCCAATCTAAATACATTGAAGTCTCCAGATCCACCTTAATTACACTGTAGAGTTTTGAAGGAACTAACCAAGGTAATTGCAGAACCACTCTCAATAAACCTTGAGAAATGCCCAAGAAAAGCTGAAGTTCCAGAAGACTGGTGAATGGTTAATGTCATTGCTATTTTCAAGAAGAAAGAAGAAGCAAGATCCAAGAAAAGAGCCCCAACTCTTTCTCATATGGGAGCTGCTCTAGCAACATTGTCATATTGGTTGCCCTTTAATTCTATAATAATTTGTTGATAATTTCTTAAAGTCACAATATCTCAAATGCCACCACAGTATTATCAAAGATTTGTATAGAAGCATTATCATCTACATTATTTTTAATTCCATTGTTAAGGATTTTATGGGTTGTTGTTTTTTTGCAGAAGCTGCACACTGGATTGATATTTTCATGAAGTAGTACATGACCACAAGTTTCTTGGCAATAACAGAAATAAAATATCATTATTTTTCATAATTAAGTATTCTGATGGTTCGTAACTCTATTCAATAGGATCCAATCCTCATGGTGAGTCCAAGGAATATCTGCAAGCTTTCTGGAAAGACTATTCAAGGGCTGTGTTGGATGAAGACACTCATATCTGCTATAAGTCATGCTATAATTGTGCAGGTCCATTGCAATTGACTGAAGCATGGTCTAGCATGGTTACCTAGGAAAACTTCAGGTCATTTTATCCAAATGAAGTGGACAAGATCCTCAAAGCTGCAACTATCTGCAGATAAGATCAATGTACCTGACATACAAATAAAGAAATAAACAAACATACCTCCTGATTGATGAAAGCTCCCAAGAGACAACATGTAGCTGAAGCCAGGCAATGGTAAATACATCCTTAAAGGAAGAGATGGTTCTGTTAGTTCTTAAAGAGGCAGTGTTGTTTTGTATGCAATAATTTTTTTTTAATTTTCAACTGATTTCAATCTGCATATGAAATCATACAGGTAGTCCTTGACTTAAAACCACAATTGAGCCCAAAATTTCTGTTGCTGAGCAAGACAGTTGTTAAGTAAGTTTTGCCCCATTTTACAACCTTTCTTGCTACAGTTAAGTTAGTCACACAGTTGTTAAGTGAATCTGGCTTTCCCCATTGACTTTGCTTGTCAGAAGGTCACAAAAGATGATCACATCTCCCTGGACACTGCAACTGTCATAAATATGAACCAGTTGCCACACATCCAAATTTTGATCACATGACCATGAGGGTGCTGCAATAGTTATAAGTCACATTTTTCAATTGTAACTTTGAACAGTCACTAAATGAATAGTAAGTCAAGGACTACCTGTACTGGTTACTGACATGGGGTCGGTTGTTGGGGGAGAGAAAGGAACAGTTTTCCAAAAGTCAATTTGATTCAGTTAGAGGGAAAATATGTCCTCAATCATTCATTCACTTATTGCAGTTACATTTCAAGTTTCCTTGAAGATTTCAATCTGTCCTTCTATTTTATTCCCAAACAATTCCAAAAATAATTTGAGAGGTTGGTTGAGTTGAGATCACTCCTGGTTCAAAGTTCCCAAGTAAGCTTTCATATTGAGGAATAGACTTGAACATTATCTTTCATGGTCCTACCCACATTGGCTATCTTCAATAAACAAGATAATTAGTATAGTAAATTAAGTAAGAAGTCCTTAAACTAACTTGTTGATTGTTGTTGATTGTTGTAAACAAACAATTCTAATTTTTAACTTCTGTTCTACTTCATGTCCATCAAAAGCAGAAATCCTGTCCTAAACTGAATAAAAAATGTCTGGTCCTCTGGAATAAATATTTCAATCTAACTCACAGCAGGAATGGCAAAGAAAAAAGGCAGATGCTTTTGCGATTGACATGGGAGCAGTTCAAGAGCACACTGACATTCAGAAAGTATATATCCAAGACTTGCTTTCTTCCTATGAACTGTTGTTTTCAGAGCCTTGAGTTCATTATTTTACTGCTAGAGTTCACATTGTTGGATTCACTTGGGAAGAGGAACCTGAAAAGATTTTTAATGAGTAAAAGATGAGGACATGAAACTCATCCTAGGGAAGAAAATGGACAGAAGACAAAAGTAAATTTTATATTTGAATAGACATTTTGAAGCTGTCTAAAAGAGAGTTTTGAAGCCTCCTATAAGTCTGTTGCAACAACCTACATAATTAAAATAAGACAGATCAGATCAAATTATTGTAAGCAGGGCAATAAATTTACAATGCAGTTCTATACATTTCTGCTCAAAAATTTCACAAAATTTATGAAGACTTATTCCCAGATATGTAACCTTAATTATTCTATTTTTTCAAAAAAAATCCTAATGCAATGTACTTTGCATTAGGTCACTTTTGTAGCCAAAATATTTGTTATAAATATATACATATAACATCACTTACAAATATAAAGCAGGATAACACTGAAATTTAAAATTCATAAACAAGCTGCAATACTTCAAGTTTTCAATAACTTAGTCAATATTACCCCATGAACCTAACTAGATTCCATAATTCTTATGGAATATAAACTCACCCAACTGAGAAAACAACACCACAACAGAACCAGTAACAATCACAATCATCACTCTAGCTCTGATAATAAAAATAGCAGCCGCACCCTTCCACTTCTGATTACATGAAGTAGCACAAGGCACCACCACCATAGCATCCCTGACCATTCTTACATGACAAAAAATTGCACCACTAACAATTATACTAACCACCCACAACAAAACAAAACAAACCCTACTATTAACTATTTCAGATTCCATAATTCTTTTGTTAAATGTGAGAATAGAGAGACATAATAGCTAGAAAAGTGTAAGAGAGAAGGTATATTTGTTACTGTAATATTATCCATAAGAATGGATATTTCTTCCATTATTAAGTTATTTGAGATGCAAGATAATATGATGGCTTTACTATAAAGATGATGATCTGTTTCCAGTAAAGAGAAATCCCAAGCACAGGGGCAAGAAAACCCCAGCCTCACTTGGGGATCAGAATGAACTTCTCCCTTTTATTCTCACTTGGGGATTCCAAGTGAGAATGAAAGGGAGAAGTTCATTCTGACTGCCCCATTTCTCCCCAAGAATTGTGGACTTGGCTATGAAAATTCATGTTGAACATCATTTTTCTGTATGAATTCTAGAGATACATATTTTCAATTTTTTTCTTATTGTATTTTTCAATTTTCTCTGCATTTAATGGATATTTTCCCCTTCTAATATATATTCTATGTCTCAAATTCTTTTCATCCATACTCAAAGACTTCAGGGGGTCCAACTTTGAATCCTGATTACATGATTAACTGTATGTATGATATTTCAGAAATATTCAACTACTTTATTGTTAATTGAATATTGATTGAATAAACTTGATCCCTTTCCCTGGTATTGTAGGCCCATATTATAAATACCAGGACTAAATTAAATATAGTAACACAGTGTTCAACCAACATAGACTCATTAAATTACTTCATAAATCATTCTTGATATATAGAGACTAGGACTTTCCATAAGAAAATTGTCCATTGGCATGATGAGCCACCATAAATACTATGGATATCACTGTAGGAGATTCCCTGAACATTGTAGTTAACAGAATAACAGAAGCATTAGAAGGGACCTTGAAGATCTTCTGGCCCAACCCCTCTGCTCAAGTAGGAGACCCTGTACCACGCCAGACAAGTGGATATATAGACTCTTCTCAAAAGCCTTCAGAGATGGAACATAACTTCTGACAACCTAAAACTTCTAAAGGTAAGCCTTCTTCTGCATATGTAATAGAAAAAGAAAATATCTGTTCTTGTTTTGTTCACCTGCCTAAATTAAAAAGGGAAAATGTTCTGCAGTATCATCAAAGATATTAACTAAGGACTATGGAAAGAAGAAACATTGACAAACAAGAAACATTGAACAAAAATATATATCTAAACCACTTGTTTTTTATTTTTGTTTTTGTTCCTGACCTTTCCCTTTTCCATTTCTACATAAGATTCAGCCACTGAAGCAGCTTTCATAAATAGTTTACACTGTATAATGCATTAGGTAATCATTTCACATTACAGCATACCATATAATGCAATCATCTACCTAGTCCTCTGGGTATTTAAAATTGATTGTTTCATAATTTTTTTAATATCATCCCATATATCCAAATCATGCTCACTGCTATGTTATTCCCTGGCTTGCAGTTATTCACCTATAAAACAAAAATAAATGAGTCCCACTTTGGTGTTCTCCAATCTGTTTGAATCTACAAAATATACTTAAGAATAACGGCATTATACTTATGTTGCACTTTCTCTTTGGAAAGCTGTGAACAGATTTTAATGTAACCTATTAGTCTCTAAATCCATTGCCTCAGTACCTGCTTAGCAGCAGCATTAAAACAACATTGCACAGAAGGTGTCTTTTCATTAAACCAAAAAGGCCAATTTACTCATTATCAAATTACATGACTGGATGTAATTCCAATATTTTATCACTGGAATTTATTAATGAGTGCAGAAAAGTGGAAGTATGTATGTTCCATTGTCACCCTAACATATCCATCCTAATGCAGCATCAATTTCTTTGACTATTATTAGGTATATAGATAATACATAGGGTTTCAGTCGTTACATGCTATAAGCAGGAGATAGTAGACTATGGGGCTCAACTATAGTGAAATTGCTGCATTTTAGATCACCCTGATTTTTTTTTTAACTAGAAACATGTCTACATCTCATCCATATCAGTTCTAAAAGAATTTGCTATATAAATTCTTTCAAGAAAAATGAGAATCTGAGTGAAATTTTCATGTATGAAGTTTGGTTACCTTACACTTACTTAGTTATAAAGTGAATTATTCCACTGTATGATAATCTGTCCAGTAATATGGGATTTCTATAGCTTTTCATGCTTATATTAAATGTGGAAATATTTAATGTAAATATTTAATGTAAATAAATATTTAATGTAAACGTGGATGAATATATATTTTATTTGAATTTTTCTTATGTACACTGGGAGCTTATGCACCAAACAAAAATTCCTTGTGTGTCCAATCACACTTGGCCAATAAAGAATTCTATTCTATTCTATTCTATTCTATTCTATTCTATTCTGTTCTGTTCTGTTCTGTTCTGTTCTGTTCTGTTCTGTTCTGTTCTGTTCTATTCTAAATGCACTTTCCTATGGACTAAGCAGCTCACCCAGTTCATCCTTTTATTCACACAGCTTTATTTCATGTCTATGAAAAAATATGTCCTGCTTTTTCAGCGCCAAAAATAAATGTCACTTCCAAAGAATCTTATAAGTGTCAATTAAGGGTAAATGAACCTCACCTATATTTGAAAATACATTCGGCCTTGTTTGCCTAGACTGGTTATCCTTCCTTTTTGCTTTATTTTATTTTTAATTAAAAAAACAAATCCTATGTAAATATAACTGCATTTGACTTATTTTTTTAATTTCACCTTTTAAACTTTTCTCACACGGCTATTATCTATCATACTAAGAATTTAAGCATGGCCCACTGCCAATGTCATGAGACTTAACAAGTCCATTTTTCTTTCTCACTCTATGTTCATAGCCTACAGGGTGCTACTTCTTTTGTGGATGTGTGCAGAGGGTTAAAGTGAGTACAAAATGGCAAAGCCACTCTAATAGTACAGGTTAATATGCATAGTATTAGAAAATGTACTCAAGTCCTTGGCAACCATCTCTAATAAAGTGTAATTTCAGCCTCACAGTTATGGAAGCAAAAGGTGTGGGATGTCTATGAACATCCAGACACCAGCAAGTATTTCAAGATATGCACATATATTTGCATTCTGTTTTGATAAGACTCAGATCTGACTAAAAAAAAAATTCACCTATGATCTCACTTCTTTCAACAAACAGATATCAGGGCCATATATAATGAGAATTGAATAAAGAAAGTCTACACTTTTCAGGTTACCTTATAAAAAAAACATAAATCGGGCATGCTAATAATAGCTTTTTTTCTTTCCAATTGAAAGAACACGTCATTTGTTGATGTTCTGTTTTTGTGCATTTTATTGAACGCATTTGCTTTGTATTCTTGGAGGATGTATGAAAAGACACATCAGCAGATCACTGGTGCATGTCAGGACATGAGCCATAAAGCATTGCTTCATTTCACTCTTGAGTATTTGGGGTTCAAATTATAGGCCAGTACGCACAAAAGAGACAGCATTATAATTAGGATCAGGATTCCTGAGTGGTGAATCACAACACATTTTAACATATAATGGAGTCATGAATAAACTAAGGAGCCGTGGATGCTCAGTGAAGGAGAGAGAAATTACATCAATTATATAGATTGTTTCAGATACCCATGTGGCTGCACCATCATAATTTTTGTTGATGCGTTTTAAAGTGATATCACAAATTAATCCATAATAAGGGGAGTTATTTGCTATGGTATCTGATACAAAGAATTAAGTTTACTGACAGAGAATATTGCCACCATTTCAGATCCAGCAACTGTCCCCAACAGATATAACAAGTCCTTATCTTCTACTTTCCTTCAAAATCATTCACTCAGACCCACTGAATGTTGTAAGAAATGATGTTTCAGAGTCAATGGCCATGTAACTTTATAATATTGTGGTGTAAGTATATTGATTGATTATGGGCTTACAGGTTGGTTTGATTCATAGCAGCCATGTAGATAGATTGCAAACATATAATAGATGATCTATGAAAATGAAATGCTTGCTTTTGTCTAAAAGCATATTCCAAAATTTACTCCTCCTAAATTTACAAAAACACAATAGCAAAATCAACAGCACTTAGACTTATACACTGCTTCACAGTGCTTTACAACCCTAAGCGGCTTACAGAGTCAGCATATTGTCGCCAACAATCTGGGTCCTCATTTTACCCATCTTGGAAGGATGGAAGGCTGAGTCAACCTTGAGCCTGATGAGATTTGAACTGCCATGTTGCAGGCAGAGGGCAGTCAGAAAAAGTAGCCTGCAGTACTGCATTCTAACAACTGCACTACCGCAGCTGATATATGATCTAGGCTAACCAAAATTTAAATTAAAACAAACTTTATTATACACAACCAACAAAAGACTTAAGTACGAAGCAAGCCATTCAAAAGGTGTATTTCTAGAACTTTCCAAAGTCCCCTGTGTATGATACTTCTATATAATATTTTTCATCACAACTAGTGTTTGCTGTAGGTCAGGTGCAAAATATGAATTACTGTCATTAGGCTTTAAGTTGGTTTTAATTTTTTGTAAGCCTGTATTATTAGTCTAATCCTGTGGTATACTTGGCTTCCCATCCTTCCATTAAATCCCAAGGAAAGACATAATGAAAGAACACCTCCACTTGGTGAATACTAATGCTATTGTCACTATCAAGGTGGGTTCCTGTTCTTTATGGAATTTATTAGAGAAATTTTCCTTCCCCTGAAGAAATTTAGAACACCCATCCTTCACATTTCTCTGTGACACATTTGGTGAAAAGTTTATGCTCAGGCTTAACTAAAATTAAAATAACTTAAAATAAACCAAATCGCTAATCCGGACTCCCTTTTTAAAAGGACAGTAACTTAGTATTGTTATAACTAAACTCCTGTGAAGATTGGAAGCAATTTTATTTCCTGTGATAGAAGCAGAAATATATTGAAGCCAGGAGCGAATGCTCAATACAAATCTGAGTCTACATAGTAAAAATATAAATTGTTCGAATTGCCAATACGTGCCTCTTTCTCTTAAAGCAACAAACTTTGAAAGTGTATTTAAATTAACTAGGAGGGGCCTAGAAATCCAGTTCATCAAGGGAAAATGAAAACAAAAAGTTTCCTGTTGCTTCCCTATGAATTGTTCTGTTTATCTCTGCTGAAGAAGGGGCCAGAGATCCCCCCCCCCTTCAGCATCTTTGCATCTTTACTATCTCAAAAAAATAGATACTATCTCAATGTACAAAACAAGAAAGTGTAAACCCTTGCTCACTGATTGTTTTCAAGAGGACAGAGAAACTACTGTTTCTCCAGCCCAGGAAAAGAAGCCTCCTGCCAATTTATTAGGGGTTATAAACCTATTCTCAGACCTCAGCAACAGCTAAGCAGAGCAATAACCCTTTACTTACTGACTCTCAGTACTACTTCATTCCTTTCATTATCTCAAAACTTATAACTTTCTACCTCAAGACCTATATCAAAGATGAGATAATGTTATCTCCAAATCAATTTCTTTAAAATAATTATTTTTTATCAAATGATTGATTGTTTTTATTGATGAGTATGATTGTGTATTTGGTGCATATAGTGTAATTACTGGATATCTGATTAGTAAAATCAGTGATTTAGTGAATTTAATTAACCAGTGTGTTTAGTAATTACAGTAATAAATTAGGCTGTTTGTTGCTTCGCAAAATTATTTGATTAGAGTAATTTGAATTACCAATTGATTGATTGATTGATTTTTATTAATAAGTAACCTTACTTTTGATCTGTTCTCTAACATATCAATTAACATTTATTAATTACCAACATTCATTAAGTAACTGTCTACCTATCACATTAACTAGCTTTGTAATTGTTTTGTGTACTATTGCCATTGACCATGCCAGCCAAAAACTCCAAATCAAAACAAAAAAAAAATATCTCTACCAATCACCTCCCAGACTCCTACACATGTTTCAGATGTCTTGAAACCATCAATGAAAGTGAAATTTACATCAAATGCTAGCCCACCCTGCCTGCTTAAATGCAAACAAAAGCCAAGCTGATATAATTAAAAATTCAGATACATTCCTTTATCTATGTCCATCATGTTCTCTTGAACTAAATAGAGTACCCTACCTGACAGAGTTGAAAGCATAGAATCACTCATTCACTCAATAGAAGAACAATTAGCAACATGTTTTAAAACAACTATACAAGAAAGCCCAATCTCTCTTGAAAAAAAAAATACAGCACAGATAAGTGAGTACCTCCCAGCTCAAAATCAAATCCCACAACAACCACAACCACTATCTCAACTACAATCACAACTACAACCAAAAATAACCACTAAAAACAACCTGCGGTATCTGCTATCCCGCATCAGATGGGCGTCTCATGATAGGGAGCGAAGGAGAAAGAAATGACAGGAGACGAAGTTCCTCGGGATGAGTGCGCCCAGAATGGCTGGGTACAAGCTCTTTTATTATGCTCATTCAAAAGGGGGGGTCACCATCATTGTTTATTCAGAGCCTAGGTCAAGCCCAGGTCAGACAGGATA
>BLBF01000041.1:10044717-10103473 GCA_015471245.1 Laticauda colubrina | reverse complement strand
AGAATAGAATAGAATAGAATAGAATAGAATAGAATAGAATAGAATAGGTCAGCTGGTGCTCCATTCAAAATCCAAGAAAGAAATATTTAGACTCCTTTCATCAGAGAAAAGATATTTTTTACTGGAAATAAAGTGGTAGCAACAAAAGAATTCTGAATCTGAGAAAATGGGAGCGTAAATCACATATACAAAGTAATGGCAACATTCCCACCCCCAATAGTTCAATTGGCTCATCCAATTAAAAGTTGTGTATATCATCATGTGGGCATCTCCAGGTGGTGATGAGGCTTCTGTCCATTGACCTTGACATAGTTTGATAAAGGGTTGCACCTGTGCATAGAATAGGATAGAAACCTAAGTAAGAATGTAACACCCCCCCCCCCAGTTTATGCAGTTCTGGTTTGTAACACCTCCAGCTCACTTCCCATAACCATTCTCTCCTCCTCCCCCCATTACTTATGACAGCCAAAAGATGCAAAGTAAAGGGAGAAAATCTTGAAGGCTGACAAGAATAGAATAGAATATAATAGATTAGATTAGATTAGAATAGAATAGAATAGAATAGAATAGAATAGAATAGAATAGAATAGAATAGAATAGAATAGAATAGAATAGAATAGAATAGAATAGAATAGCTTTATTGGCCAAGTGTGATTGGACACACAAGGAATTTGTCTTTGGTGCATATGCTCTCAGTGTACATAAAAAGAAAAGATACATTCATCAAGAATCATAAAATACAACACTTAATGATAGTCATAGGGTACAAATAAGCAATACAATCATACTTGGAAACAATCAGTATAAATCGTAAGGATACAAGCAACAAAGTTACAGTCATACAGCCCTAAGTAGGAGGAGATAGGTGATAGAAACAATGAAAAGATTAATATAAATAGCAATGCAGACTTAGTAAATAGTTTGACAGTGTTGAGGGAATTATTTGTTTAGCAGAGTGATGGTATTCAGGGAAAAACTGTTCTTGTATCTAGTTGTCCTGGTGTGCATTGCTCTATAGTGTCATTTTGAGGGTAGAAATTGAAACAATTGTGTGAGGGCTCTGTAAATATTTTCACAACCCTTTTTTTGACTCACGCAGTACACAGGTCCTCAATGGAAGGCAGGATGGTAATAATTGTTTTTTTTCTGAAGTTCTAATTATGCTCTGAAGTCTGTGTCTGTTTTGTTGGGTTGCAGAACCAAACCAGACATTATAGAGGTGCAGATTACAGACTCAATAATTCCTCTATCATCAGCTCCTTGAGCAGTTTGAGCTTTCTGAGTTGCTGCAAAAAGAACATTCTTTGTTGTGGTTTTTTGATGACATTTTTGATGGTAGGTGTTCATTTTGGGTCTTGAGATATAATAGAACCTAGAAATTTGAAGGTCTCTACCGCTGATACTGTGTTGTCTGGTATTGTAAGAGGTGGTAGAATGGGAGGTTTTCTCCTAAAGACTATCAACATTTCTACAGTGTTCAGTTACAAATTGTTCCAGTTGCACCACGAGGCAAATTGTTCAACATCCCATCTTTTTGCAGATTCATTATTTTCTCGAATGAGACCAATCACTGTTGTATCATCTGCAAACTTCGGTAGTTTAACAGATGGATCATTTGAGATGCAGTCATTGGTATTGAGAGAGAAGAAAAGTGGATAGAGCACACAACCTTGGGGGACCCTTATGCTAATTGTACAGGTATATGATTCTGCTTAGCTTCACCCTGCTGCTCCCTATCTGTTAGGAAGCAAATCAAAATAAGTTAATTTGAAGCTGTAAAAACAAAACAATTTTCCAGAAAATTACTGTAACTGATCAATAAAGTTTTTGTTAGGGTTTTCTTCTTTCAATTTTTTTTAAAAAACTTTTTATTTCTGCATTTAAAACTTTTCTGAACATGATGCTAAAGGTGGAGGGGGGAGTCCTGATATAAGACTTTCCTAGACAGCAAAGAAATGGGGTTTTAATTTCAATGCTTTGAAAAAAAAAAAAAAAAGGCTGGGAAAAAAGTTTAGATATAATCTTAAAATGCCTAGCTCAGCTAAGCATGGGCTAAGGCTATCTAATTATAGTTTACAAGTCAATTACTCACTCCATTGAGAAATTGATCAACTCCACCAACAGAATTGAGATAGAGTACTCTAAAGCAATAAGAATATGCAATATAATCTGAAACATGAATGAGATGTATTAAATTCCACATCAAGTGGAATTAACTTCATTTATTAACTTCATTTCTAGAGTTCATCTTACTTTTGGGAGAGAAGCTTGACAGTTATTTTCAAAGGGAACACACAAGAATATGATTCTTAAAATATTAGTTTGTGAAATGGCAAACATTGAAAATTGCAAGTGAACATCATGAATTCCAAACCAATGGGACACACCAATAATTCTCAGTTTATGACTACTAATAGTAACATCTAACATTTGTATAGCATTTTGAAACACAATGATTTCTCATATGATGTGCAATTTCCAATTGACATTTTCAGACTTGGAAATGTAAGCAAACAGGGAGGCTTGAAACTGTTTCCTTCTGTGAATTGCCTAGCAATTAGAACCATTCCTGTCTCCTAGATTTAGGATGCTTGTAAAAACCTAACTTTAAATATGGGACTAGGAACCAAACATTTATTTCATTTAGTATGAATCTGTCTACTTTGGTAATAGAAGATGTTATGGTTTTAATAATGATATAATACAGTGGTAGTATTCAGCCAGTTAGCACCAGTTCAAGTGAACTGGTAGCAACATCTGGCTGGTCATGCCTCTGACCTGGTCTCCTGGTCTCTGCTCACTCACTTGCCCCACCCAACCCATTCACCCATCTGCCACTCGCCCCACCCAATCACTCCTTCCCTCCTGGGTCCTTGAGGCTTGCCATTCTAGCCTTCCCACATGGTGCTTGTGCTCCAACTGAGCAACCCTGATCTTCCTGCTCACAGGTAAGCCTGCAAGTCACACTATCCACTTCCCTACCATCCCTGGACTTTTCTTAGCCTTCCCTAGTGTCCCCAGACTTTTACAGGCCTTCCCTTCCGTTCCTGGATTCAACTGGTTGGCTAAGTTGCCATGGGTCCATCCCATGCAGTGCTTTCCCTGATTTCCCTACCACATGGTGGCCTTGGCACAGCGAGGATGGGTGTATGTTCCAGCTGAGGTTGCTGAAAAATGCACACTGCATGTGCAGCCCTGGCTGGGAAATCCACCTGCCCTGCCCTCCCGCTGCTGCTACCACTGCCACCCACAAGAAAGCAAGTGGCCACCAAAGTTCTTTGGAGGACTGGAGTGGTGTGGTCCATGGCCCTACCACCACCTCCACCCACAAGAAAGCAAGTGGCCTCTGGAAGTCTTTGGGAGGGAGGGTGGAAGCTGTTGCCACTGCTGTCTGCAGAGCTGCTTTGGGGGGGCTGGAGTGGTGGGGGTGTTCCATGGCCCCACCACTACCTCTGCCACAAGAAAGCAAGCAGCCACTGGAGGTCTTTGGGAAGAAGGGCAGACGCTGCTGCCACTACTGCAATCCGCGGAAGTGCTTTGGGAGGGCTAGAGTGGGGGAGGCTCCAGGGCCACACTACCACCTCCATTCACAAGAAATCAAGCAGCCACCAGATGTCTTTGGGAGGGTGCTTTACCCACTTCCTTCCTTTTCCTGCTGGCCACTGCTGACTAGAGCTCGTGGGATCATTCAGTTCATCCCAGACCAGGTGTGTGTGTGTGTGTGTGTGTGTGAGAGAGAGAGAGAGAGAGAGAGAGAGAGAGAGAGAAGAAAGAAGGAAAGAAAGAAAGAGGAAGGGAGGGAAAGAAAAAGGAAAAAAGAAAGAAAGAGGAAGAAAGAGAAAGAAAAAGAGAGAGAAAACTCTGTGATATTATTTTTAATTGTTTCATTATATCATGTGTTAATATTTTGCACTGTCTCTACATCTAGAGTTAATTTTACTGCTTTTCTTTGCCCAGGGCTACCACATATTTTTCAGGAACTTACATTTATTCAATGTCTAGTCCAGAGCATAAATATGTGTGTGTTTATTTTGTACATCAGGTTGCATAAATCCAGATTAATATGCTATTTCTGGTATGTGATATTTTGTATACATAAAGAGAAAGAAGCATTCTTGTGATCTTTGACTTTTAAGCCCATGTCACACTGAACCAACGGATGCAAAGAGGATGTAAAACGGACAAAAAGCCTTGCCATCCGTTCGAAAACGCGATGTACTCACTGCCTCCGTTTTGCTTCCTCTCTATCCGTCCAGCATCCGTTTATTGATGTTTCATCCGCTCCAAAAGTTTTGGGCTGCCTAAAACTTTTGCGTGGAAAATGTATCCAGTTCGTCCATTCTGCATCCGCTACGCATCCGCTACGCATCCGCTACGCATCCGTTATGCATCCGCTATATCCGCTAGGCATCCGCTACGCATCCGCGCAACTTGCATCCGCCTAGACGCAGGGAGGAAGCGGAATGGATGCAGAACGGATGCAGAACGGATGCCTAGCAGATGCACAATGGAAACAAAGTGTTTAAAATGGAAAAAACTTTGGCAGAGGGGACCTATCTCGGATATTAACGATGTCTAGAGGATGCCTAGAGGATGCCTAGAGGATGCCAAGCAGAAAACCTATACTGCCTATGAAAAGGGGGAGCAACTCGCCTGCATCTCACTTTCAGAACAGCAGCCCAGCGGTGCAGACCTCTGCAGCCTTCATCTGGCTCTTCCTCTTCCACAGCATCCAGTCATGTCCACCGTGGATTGTAACAAAGTCCTTTCGGCAGTCACCATCGTTCTGCAACAGTGTGAAGCCATCTGCAGGCTCTGTGAACTCTACTGCAAGAAGAAAAGGAGCCACCCAAAAAGAGTCTGGATCCAAAGATGGTTCGCCAGAAGAGCAGAGGACGGACTGTACAACAAGCTGATGGTGGAGCTCAGGAACGAAGACACTCGTGCATTCCAAAACTTCTTGAGGATGCCTCCAGATTGGGCCATGTATGTTTGGTTGGCCGACAATGAACAGGGCATTTAATAAAGAGTTGTGTTTATGTTGACATGCGTGGATAATTGTTATATTATTATTGATAATAAAGGGCCATAGGTGTGGCACCTGGGAGGGTGGACCATACAGTCCCACTATGCTTGCACTGGAGGTTTATCTATCCCACAGCTATTACCCATTCCAAAGGTATCCCTGCCCATCCCACTGCTATCCTAACCCATCCCACAGCTATTACCCATCCCACAGGTATCCTAACCCATTCCAAAGCTATCCTTACCCATCCCACAAGCATGCAAAGGCTTAAACCATTTCTAAAAGTTTCCAGCAAGACTTTATTAACAAGAAGCTATAAAACAGAAATGAGTCTCTGGCACTCCTCTTGGTCACTCAGTCTCAGAGGTGAAGGGTCCATGTGCTGTGCAGGTGGCTGGTGCTGGAGTGCTTGTCATCAGCTCCTCCAGAAGCAGAAGCAGCAGAAGCCCCAGCCCCAGAAGAGTGAGCCCGTGCTGCAGAAGCCCCAGCAGAACCAGAGTGAGGGCCAGGTGGTG
This sequence comes from Laticauda colubrina, assembly GCA_015471245.1. Taxonomy (NCBI): domain Eukaryota; kingdom Metazoa; phylum Chordata; class Lepidosauria; order Squamata; family Elapidae; genus Laticauda; species Laticauda colubrina. The sequence continues at coordinate 10,097,932 of BLBF01000041.1, read as the reverse complement.
GGATGGTAGCCCTGTCCCTCTTGCCAGGGCTGGCAGCAGATTGCTGAGGCTTGCTGTGTTTCCTCGTGGTTGTGGGCTTGCTGGCTGGCAGGGAGGCTGGCAGGAACCAAGGCTGGCAGCAAGGCTGGCAGCAAGGCTGGCAGGAAGGCTTGCAGGCAGACATGCAGGCAGGGCTGGCAAGGCAGCCAATCCATCCGGCAGCAGGTCTTTCCTCTGAATGGTGACCTGCTTCCGAGCTGCTTCCGTTATATCCACGGGGCTGACGCAATGCATCCCCCCTGCATGCACAATTAACGCCAGGCATCTGCTAGGCTTCCACTGTGCATCCACTGTGCATTCGCTGTGCATCTGCTGTGCATCCGCTGTGCATCCGCTGTGCATCCGCTGTGCATCCGCTGTGCATCCGCTTCATCCACTCGGCATCCATTCTGCATCCTCTGTATCTGTTCCGTGTCCGCTTTGCTGAGGCCCCCTGGAAGCCCTGTGGTTGCGCCATCCGCTCCCATCCACTTCCATCCACTAGGCTTCCGTTCCGCATCTGCTTTGCATCCGCCCTGCGTCCGTGTTATCCGCTCCAGTTATGCAAATTTTTGCTCCTTTTGAGAGCGGATAACAACGGATGGAGCATTTTGCTCATCCACTGTGTCCTTTTTGCATCCGTTGGCCAGTGTGACATGGGCTTTAGGCTTGGTGTCAAACATCAGCCATAATAATTAGTGTTTTGAACAATATGTAGGTTGTATTACACAAATGGCTATTTTATATGTGAAATTATGAAACAAATTTGGGTAGAGGTCCTGGGAAAGTGGCAGAATAACAGGATAACAGTTAGAGGGACCTTGAGGGACCTATACATTTCAGAGAAATGGCTGTCCAGTCTTTTCTGAAAAACTTCCAGTGATTGAGCACCCAGAACTTCTGGAGACAGGCAGTTTCACTGGTTAATTGTTCTCACCATCAGGAAGTTTCTCCTTACTTTTAGGTTGCTTATCTCTGTTCAGTTTCCATACATTGCTTCTTGTTTGCGTTCTGCTTCTTTGGAAAATACATTGTCCCCCTTTCTTTGTGGCAGCCCCTTAAAAGTCTGTCACATTCTTGGGCAAAGCATGTAAGCCATTACCTCCTTTCAGTGGTCCATGAAAGTACATCTGTAGCATGTAGATAATAAAGTCAAAAAAAGATAAATAACATTTTTACAGAACTATAGATACGTTGAGGCTGGGTGGGACAAGGAATGGCTGGGAGGGGAGGGACCAAGCAAGGAACCCCTTGAAGTGAGTGACATTGAGTTGGCTATGCCCACCCAATCGCATAACCACCAAGCCACGCCCACCCAGTCACATGACCACCAAGCCACGTCCACCAAATAAGCCATGCCCACAGAACCAGTAGTAAAAATGTTTGAATTCCACCACTGTTATAATGCTATGTTGATAGCACCATGAGCCAAAGTAGCGCAGTGGTTAGAATGCAGTACTGCAGGCTACTTCTGCTGACCTGCAGTTTGGTAGTTTGCCAGTTGGCTGCAGTTTGGCAGTTTGATTCTCACCGGCTCAAGGTTGACTCAGCCTTCCATCCTTCTGAGGTGGCTAAAATGAGGACCCACACTGTTGGGGGCAATATGGTCACTCTGTAAACCACTCAGAGAGGGCTGTAAAGTACTGTTAAGCAGTATATAAGTGCTATTTGCTATTGCTAAGTGCTGTTTATTTTATTTATGATTTTAAAATTGTTATATTATATTGTGTTTCATTATATACCATGCACACCTGCATGACTGAAGCAGTATAGATGCTTCCCCTTTTCCTTCTGATCCTCTTAAGTCACCCTTGACTCTGGAGACTATAAGGACTAGTTCTTGCATTTTTCTTGACAAACTTTCCCCTTGCCTTCATTTTCTTTTTTTTTGGGCTTTGTGCCTAAGGCAGGACTAGAATTCAGTCTCCCCGTTTTTAGCCTTAAACATAACCCCATCTTTCTCATTATTAATAACAAGAATAAATAACCAATGTCGACGTTAACATCTTCCACTATCTCCTCTAATAAAACTCAGAAACATTGCCAAAGGATTTTGAAAGACAATCTCCTATATTTGGGTTGTCCTGTATCTTCTTAAAAACCTCCAGTGTTGGAGCATGCACAACTTCTGGAGGCAAACCATTCCATGGATTACTTGTTCTAACTGTTAGGAAACTTCTTCTAGGTTAGTTCTCTCCTTGTTTAATTTCCATCCATTACTTCCTGCCCTGCCTTCAGGTGCTTTGGAGAAGAGGTTAATTCCCTATTCTTTGTGGCAGCCCCTAAGATATTGGAACACTGCTATCATGTCACCTCTAGTCCTTTTCATTAAACTAGACAAACCAATTCCTGCAAACATTCTTCATACCTTTTAGCCTCCAGTCCCCTTACATTTGAAATCAATATTAAGTGCACTCTTATTTCGCACCTAGCCCATCTCTGAATGTCCAAATCCTTTTTTTCTTTCTCCAAGTCACTGTCTACTTTGTTGCTTGGAGAAATTTGTATGGTTCTGCATATCCAGATAAAAAGCTTTGATTAAGTATCTGCTGCATCTGAAAACTGTCTCCATTCTCAGTGTCGCTGCTGAGCTGAAAACAGCTTCTCTGTTTTCTTTTATGGTATCTCACAGTGACGTTCATATATCATGTAAGCTGTTGGCTCCGAATTCATTAGAGACTTTGTAATGATGATCATTATTCCTTCAGCTGGAGGTGTTTCATGAAATGTTTACATGAAGTTTATTTAGTAATATAGTGGTGAAGTAATTTAGTACTAAAGAGTGTCTTTCATTAGTAAATTATGGGGAAAAGATGTACATGACTTTTGCTTTAAAAGTGGTAAGTGGTTATTAAAATTAGGGATGATAGCAATAAGTTCTGACTTTTATCAGGTCTGCTTAGGAATTCCAGTGCCAATAGCAGAACAATATACAATAGTTTACAAGGTAGGCTTATCCCTGAAAGCAGACAGTTTATATAAATCTTGAAGGCTTTTCTGCATATAAAATATTAGGATGTTAGTGAACTACAATACTTAGGATTTGGGAAAACAGTCTTATTTACCACAGATGAATTTAGAGTATGCCAGCTTGATCTCAGTGGGTTGATCTAAAATATGCTCTAAAGAAAAAATGAAATTTGAAAGATACATGCCAGAATTGTGCTAGATCATTTTATAGTTTGATTATTTTAAAGAACTGCCCATAATTTTTCTTTATTTTCTAATTAAAAAAAGTTGAAATCAATTTGTAGTTTTTTTCTTTTCTGGGACAAATCATCTTGTGAAAGAAAAGGCCAGCTAATGTCATATATATTAGAAACTTTTTTTTTTTTTTTTGCAAAAGCAGCCTTTATAATTCCAAAATGTTTTCTTTTTTTAGTTTTTACATCAAATCTACATTTCCAACGTTAGTTCTGTTAGAGACTTGATGGTAAATAATTACGAAAATGGCACATGGCACTGAAGTTGCATTAGCTATGACATTTCAAAAAAACAGGTGAAGGTTTAATGGATTATGATAGATGTAAAACCATTTAAGGTTTTTTGGCTTTTAACTCAATTAGTACTAAAGTCATAAAAAGGTACTAGGACCTGGTAGGGTAAGAAATGTGGAGCTATCAGTGGCAATGAAAAAGGATTTTAGCCAGCCTGTTCCAAATATTCAGTGCTATATATCTTGCCAGATCTCATATATGTCATCAAACTTTTCTTCCTGAACATTATACAGTCCTACTACACAGTATTTCAGCATCCTGTTCTCCAAAGCATTATGATTTATATGGTTAGCTTTATATTCCACCTTTACTCCCAGAGCTGAAAATAGCATGCATATAATTTCATTCCGACAAATTTGACCCAGAAGAACCTTGTGATGTTGACTGAGATACAGTGAGAGGCCCAAAGTTACTTACAGAGGATGGACTTGAATTGAGGATAGGCTTGAATAAGTACTCCAATACCTTAAACATTTTGCAGCTGTGCAAACAATGACCTTTCCTAGTGATTGATAAGCTTCCCTGAAACCACTCACTGCTAAAAACATTCATTCTGAACAAAAACAAGAAATGTCATTCAGGAAATGACAGCCCTTCCCCTTCTTTCTTTCCACCCTAATATTATCCTTGAAGAGAAATAGATCAATTTCTTCAATACCCTATCTCTGTGGTGCTCTGAATCATTAATACATTCAAATTTGTCCTACTTTTGATGCCCTTACTGTGACTGTGATTCTGGTCAATCTAATATAGGCATTAGGAGATGGCCAAATGTAGTGTAGAGGTTAAGCCCATGTCCCACTGCACCAACGGATGCAAAGAGGATGTAAAACGGACAAAAAAGCTTGCCATCCATTGGAAAATGCGACATATCCATTGTGTACTCACTGAGTACATGTTTCATACGCTCTATCCGTCAAACATCCATCTACTGATATTTCATCCGCTCAAAAAGTTTTGAGCTGCACAAAACTTTTTGAGCGGATGAACTTTCTGCCGCGTATGACGTATATCCATGACACATACGGGCAACAAACGTTCTACGTCCGTTGTCATCCGTTAAACGTCCGCTGTATCCTCTCGGCATCCTCTGGGTATCCGCTCAACTCACATCCGCTGCAGCTGAAAGCGGAATTAGGGAGGAAGTGACAGGTACACGGAACGTCCACACAGCATTAGTAGCACGGAAATAGAAAGTATGTAAGTGGATACATCTCGTATATAAAGCATTAAAACAGACAAAACGTTTGTATATGGGACGTATCCAGACATACAGAAACAAGCTGTATGCCTGGAAGGTGCCACACAACACCATCAGCAAAGTGGTCAGAGAAGTGGTGCAGGCCATCATCAAAGAATACGTGGAGGAGCTCCTCCAGTGTCCCACCACTGAAGAAGGCTGGAGGAAAGTTGCAGAACAGTGGTATCAGAAGTGGAACTTTCCCCACACCGTTGGAGCCATAGATGGGAAGCACGTGGCCTGCAAAGCTCCAGCCAACTCGGGGTTCTCTTATCACAACTACAAGGGCTTCTTCAGTATCATCCTCTTTGCCATAGTTGATGCTGACTACAAGTTCATGTACATCGATGCTTCAGGCAATGGGTCAGCTTCAGATAGCCAGGTATACAAGGCCAGTGACCTCAAGGAGGGGCTGGAACGCAACCTCATCATGCGTTTTCCAGATTCAGACCCCCTACCCAATGACACACAAGATGTGCCCCACTTCATCGTGGGTGATGATGCCTTCTCCCTCACAACCTACCTCATGAAGCCCTACAGTTCCAGATACCTCACCCGTGAAGAGAAGATCTTCAACTACAGGCTGTCCAGGACAAGACAGGTGGTGGAGAACACCTTTGGCATCCTGGCCAACAGACTCCAGGTACTTCTCACCACCATGCAGCATCGCCCAGGGGTGAGGAGCATCATGGAGGCTTCCTGCATCCAGCACAATCTCATGTACACCCGCTACCCAGTGTTACAGAACAGGCTTGTGGACCGTCAACAAGGGAATGGGGACATGGAGCCTGGTGAATGGAGGCAAGGACGTAAGCTGATAGACACTCAGGACGTACAAGGCCCCAACAAAGCTTCACATGAAGGGAAGAAGCAGCGCAACCTCCTGAGACACTGGTGCAACTCCCCAGCTGGAGCAGTGGAGTGGCAAGACAGGATGGTAGATGCTTAATGGATGCTTCCTTGAGCCTGTCTCATAACACTGATGAGATTGTGCCATGTATGTTGAGTGGTCCTACAATGAATAGGGCATTAATAAAGAGCTTTGTTTATTTTGAAATGTGTTGATCAATGAATAAATTGTTATTGATAAAAAAGGGCCATATGTGTGGCAGCTGGGAGGGTGGACCATACAGTCCCACTATGCTTGCACGGTTTATCTATCCCACAGCTATCCTTACCTATCCCACAACTATCCTTACCTATCCCACAACTATCCTTACCCATCCCACAACTATCCTTACCCATCCCACAGCTATCCTTACCAATCCCACAACTATCCTTACCTATCCCACAACCATGCAAAGGCTTAACCCTTTTTTCAAAGTTTTCACCAACACTTTATTAAGTAAATAAAATGAACCAAGTGTGTGAAGCAATGATAACCTTTATTAACAACTGTCTTAAGTAAACTGTATGACTTTATTAAAAAAGCAAAATGAACCAAGTAAAGTGTCTTTAAGCAAAGATAAAATGAAAAGGTAACAACTCAGTCTCAGTCACTCTGAATCATGTCCATGGTCTCAGCTGTCGAGCGGCCAGGGACTATGGAGGTGGCTGCGGCTGGAGTGCTGGTCTGAGGCGCCATTGGAGTGCCTGGCCCTGAGAGTACAACAGGGGATGGTGTGTTCAGGAAGCTCTCAGAGAACTGACTCAGTCCCGTGAGGTTGAGAGGCCCTTCCTCAAGGACCTGGGATGTCAGATTTTCTGTTGAGGGGCTTGGCTGTGGGGTGGAGGAAGGAGGAGTGTAGTGGGGCTGTCTGGTCTTCAGCTGGGTGAGGTGAGGCATCTGTGGCATGCGATGAACCTGGGCCTGGACTGGGAAGGGCTGCCTCTGCTGTGGGAAGTCCTGGTATTCGTAGCCTTGGTAGGTGAGGGGCTGTTGAAAGCCGTGGAAGGGCTGTAACATCACCTGGGGTGGAGGAGCAGTCCTGGACTGGGTAGGAGCAGGTTCAGCTGGGCCTGGAGGGTTGTGCAGAAGTGCTGTGATCTTCTGCTTCATCACCTGGTACTGGGCCTCGGGCAGGTCCATGAGGGTCTGGCTCACGTACGTGATGAAGGGCTTGCGGTTGAAGGATGCTATGTCACTGTGGACCAGCTGAGAGAGAAGATCTGTGCTGGTCTTGATCATGTCCCTGATCTCCAGCAGGACAGCGTGGCTCTGGCTCTCCAGTCTGCTTTTCTGCCTGCTTTCTGTGGAGGTGGAGCTGGGTGTGGGTGTGGATTGGTCTCTGGCTGCTGCTTCTTCTTGCTCCATTTGATACAGGGGATCCTCCATGTCCTCTGGCATGGGGAGTGCAGCTGTCAGGGGGGGTCTCTGCCGTGGGGCCCTCCAAAGACACCTGTCTGGACACGGTAGCTGTCTCCTGGCTGGAAGAGAAGTGGCTGTCTGTGGGCTGTCTGAGGGAGAGGGTTGACAGAGGGGCTGCTCCTTGGTGGTGGACCTCACCCTCCAGGAAGTTGCACTTGGCCATGACATACATCTCCCGGTCAGTGAGCTTGACCGCGGCCTGACCAGATTTCTTGAGGTGCAGCTTGCCATACCAGGTATGCATGTGCTTCCACCATCCCAGGAGTACATCTGAAGTATAGGCCAAGCTCTCTGCCTTGTCTCTCCATGCTACCTACTTCCTCTTAGTGTCGTGATAGAGCCTGTGGCCCTTTCTCCACAGGTACTCATTCTCCCTCAGCCATTCCATCACCTCCTCCTCATGGTCCTCGGAAATAGAGTACTGTTTCCTCTCTCCCTTCTCCTTGCCTTGCCTCTTCCTCCCTCTGGCAGGGCCTTCAGGGCCTTCGGAAGCAGGGCTTTGAGGGCCTTGGGGCTGGTCCACCACAGCAGCAGCAGCAGGAGAAGCAGCAGCAGCAACAGCAGCAGCAGCAGCAACACCAGGAGAAGCACCACCAGCACCAGCAGCACCATCAGCAGGAGAAGCACCACCAGCAGCAGCAGGAGAAGCACCAGCAGCAGCAGCAGCAGGAGAAGCACCAGCAGCACCAACAGCAGCAGCAGCAGCAGCAGAAGCACCAGCAGCTTCAGTCAGTGCCAGGGGGTGGGATGGTGGTTCTGTCTTTCTTGCCAGGGCTGGCAGAAGTAGGCACAGGCTTCTTCTTCTTCCCTGACTGATGAACCATGGTGTTCCTTCAAGATGTCTCTGGCAGCAGGTCTTTCCTCTGAATGGTGACTGCTTGCGAGCTGCATCCTTTGATATCCATGGTGCTGATGCAATTCATCCTCCCCACATGTGCAGTGACCGCTTTGCATCTGCTATGCATCCGCTATGCATCCGCTATGCATCCTATCGGCGTCCGTGATGCATCCGCATCATCTGCTATGCATCCGCTCCTTACATTATGCGTCCGCTTCGCTATTCTCCCCTGGAAGCCCTGCGGATGTGTCATCCGCTTCTTTCCACTTCCATCCGCTAGGCTTCCTACAAAAATCCACTTCTATCCTCGCAACGTACTACTCATGTCCGTTCCTTTCCGTTGATTTCCATTCTGTTTATGCAAATTTGGGGCACTCTTGAGAGCGGATAACAACGGATGGAGCCGCCTCCGAAATTTTGCTTGTCCGCTGTGTCCTTTTTACATACGTTTTGCATCCGTCAGTCAGTGTGACCTAGCTTTTAATCTAGAACTGCAAACATTCATTCGGAACTTTTAAGCTCTCTCTCTCTCTCAGACCTGTTTTTCTCAGAGTTATTGTTGTGGCATAAAAATGGATGGAGATTTCTCAGATAAGATGCCTAAAGAAAGTAGGATATAAATCTAATAATCAAATCAATAATGCACACCCCTATTTCTTTCTTAATTTTCAAATTTGATCTGATGAAGTGGGGAAGATTTTTTTAAGTCCTTCTTCTGAACTTCTTTAATTTATGGAGTAAACATATTTTATTATGCATACAGGTAGTCCTTGACTTACAATAGTTCATTTCATGACCATTCAAAGTTATGATGGAAAAAAGTGACTTGTGACTGTTTTCACATTTACAACCATTGCAGCATTGGTCACATGATCAAAGTTCAGATGCTTGGCAACTGACATATATTTTTGATGGTTGCAGTGCCGCAGGATCTTGTGATCATCTTTTGAGACCTTCTGCCAAGTAAAGTCAATGGGGAAGCCAGATTCACTTAACAACAGTGTTACTAACTTAACATGTGCAGTAATTCAGTTAACAACTGTGATAAGAAAAGTCTTAAAATGAGGCAAAGCTGACTTAACAAATGTTTCACTTAACAGCATAAATTTTGGGTTCAATTGTAAGTAGAGAATTTCCTGTATATGATGAATGAATACTATGAATACTATGCCCTCAAAAGTGATTTTTTTTTTTCTGAATGCTTGGCCACCAAGTATGAGTAGATTCAATCAGTCTGAATCTCTCAAGCTTCTTCTAAAATTGAAACTGTTTCGCAGTATATGCTCTGCTCCTTCACTGATCCCTACCACAAATTTTGCAGTAGTTCCATGTCACCAATAAAGGTGAGATTTTCAAAGGAACAGCTACCACCTGTTTTTACTCTTCTATCAGATATGTTGCTGTTGCAAACTTCTGAACTGTGTACAAATATAGCATCAGGCTTCCAGCTCTACACACTTTATTCATGTGGTTTATTTAAGCAAACAATATTGAAATTCCAACTATGCAGGATTGGCTAAACTTTTTTTTTTATCATTGTAATATGCATAAATTAAATTCCCTTTTGAATGTACTCCACCTGTAGCACAGAATTTTCTTGTCTATATATGCAGATGCACACAATTGCATATTTCAGCTAGAAAAAATCCTGTATCCTGAGCTCAAGTGATTTTGTTATCTTTGCGGCTACTCTGACAGTGAGCAAGTTAAGAGGTGACTTTGTTTTCTAATGCCTTGTTCTTTTGTTCAGTAAAGCTGTATAGGTGCAGTGATCAAGTAAATTGGACACAGAGCCAGTAGTATTCATGAGCAGCCCAGTTGGATGGCTGATGCAATAAATTCAAGCATCAGGAAACTAATGTGCATTTAGGCTCTGGCCATTTTCTGTTCTCAGAGGGAATGTTTATTTCTGCATGGATTGTTCAGAAACCAGAGAAGTAAAATATCCTGATTGCCCCATTAATACAATCTTGAACCTCAGTAAGCACGAGGTTCTTTGTTAATTAATATTATCATGATGTAAAATGAAAATAAAGGTAGTAGGGAAATGGGAAGGAGAAAAAGAGGGGAAAGAAAAGGAATCAGAAAACATTAGTGATGGGAATAGAAGTTGGGGAAATTTATTTGATTCTATTTTTCTTTAAAAACTCACAAAATTGATCATTTAATAATCCCAGAATAACACTATATAAGGAAAATAATAATGTCAGAAAAAGGATAACTAACAAATCCTTTCTGCCTTCTGACCTACCTATTTTCCAAAGTCCTAAATAATTCACTTTAAATTTCTGCAAGTTTACTCTGCTATCAGTGTGGGTGAAAGCAATTCTTCCTTGAACAAGGTGAATTTTGTAACTAGAGCTCAGTTTCCCTCAGATTTCATGAGTAGATATGTTCTTTGAACAAATAATATATCCCAGGTCTTGAAATACTAGAATTTCATCATTGTCTAAGGCTTGATGTTTTGTTGATTCCAGTGTTTGATGCTGCCAAAGCCTGGAGCTTCTTCTGCCTGGAACTGCACTTTCTGAGAAGTGGGTTATTTTTTAAAAAAATATTCTTTCAGCCCAACAAGCTCAATGTAGCTTAAAAAATACTTTAAACGTTGTTAAATTTCAACATGATTCCAGAAACTGTTCTATCTGCAAATAAGTATTTCCTGATAATCTGTTGTTGTTGTTGTTGTTGTTCCTTATATTTTCTCTGTACACTTTGCTAAATCTTTACTTGTTTCCTACTGAAATTGTTTACTTACTCCTATAGACTGACTGGATTCCCTTATAAGGCTTGTATGATGTAATGTGGTTCATTTTAATGTCCTATTAGGATTCTTCCAGGGAAGTGACTCTTCAATATGCATTTGGATAGTCTATAGATCACCATAGTTGTGCTTATTTTTTCCTTATGATGTAGATTTATTCATAGGCTTCTAAGGATACATGATGGAGTAAACTGGAAATGACTTTGTTGAGTTCATCTTCCAAATTTGGAAAGGAAAATTATTGGTTTTAGGGAAGAAAAAGGCTTTAATTTGCTTTGACACAACAAGATAGGTTTAACTCTATTAAATAGATCTGCTTATTTATCTATCTATCAAACATGTAAAATCACATACAGATTCCTAGTGGTTAATAATACAGGTAAAACTCAAAAAATTAGAATATTGTGCAAAAGTTTATTTATTTTAGTAATGCAACTTAAAAGGTGAAATTAATATATGAGATAGACTCATTAAATGCAAAGCAAGATAGTTCAAGCCGTGATGTGTCATAATTGAGATGATTATGCCTTACAGCTCATGAAAACCCCAAATCCACAATCTCAGAAAACTAGAATATTGTGAAAAGGTTCAATATTCTAGGCTCAAAGTGTCCCACACTAATCAGCTAATTAAGCCATAACACCTGCAAAGGGTTCTTGAGCTTTTAAATGTGCTTTTAAATGGTCTCTCGGTCTGGTTCAGTTGGAATCACAATCATGGGAAAGACTGCTGACCTGACAGTTGTGCAGAAAACCATCATTGACACCCTCCATAAGGAGGGAAAGCCTCAAAAAGTAATTGCAAAAGAAGTTGGATGTTCCCAAACTGCTGTATCAAGGCACATTAATAGAAAGTTATGTGGAAGGGAAAAGTGTGGAAGAAAAAGGTGCACCCGCAGCCTGGAGAGGATTGTCAGAAAAAGGCCATTCAAAAGTGTTGGGGACTTTCACAAGGAGTGGACTGAGGCTGGAGTCAGTGCATTAAGAGCCACCACACAGAGATGGATTCTGGACATGGGCTTCCTCTTGTCAAGCCACTCCTGAACAATAAACAACGTCAGAAGCGTCTTACTAGGCTAAAGAAAAACAGAACTGGTCTGTTGCTCAGTGGTCCAAAGTCCTCTTTTCTGATGAGAGCAATTTTTGCATCTCATTTGGAAACCAAGGACCCAGAATCTGGAGGAAGAATGGAGAGGCACACACTGCAAGATGCTTGAAGTCCAGTGTGATGTTTCCACAGTCTGTGTTGATTTGGGGAGCCATGTAATCTGCTGGTGTTGTCCACTGTGCTTCATTATGCCCAGGGTCAATGCAGCCAACAACCAGGAGATTTTGGAGCACTTCATGCTTCCTTCCGCAGATGAGCTTTGTGAGGATGCTGACTTCATTTTCCAGCAGGATTTGGCACCTGCCCACAACTGCTGCATTTTGCACCATCTGCAGCTTCCAGATCGTTTTCAAGGTATCTTGCCTATGGTTTGGCTTCACAACTTCCAGAACTAGTAGTTGAACCAATATTTGCAATTGATCGTTATTATGATCCACATTTTAAAATAATTAGCATTGTTCTAAACAAATAAATCTGTAATTAAAATATGTGCCAATATATGCTATTTCAGTTAAAATGAAGGTCCACAGAGAACAAACTTGCAGCTCAATGGCAGGGAACAAATTGACAGAACAAGGAAGTAGCTGAAAGGTAGATGTAGGAAACAGGAGATAACTGTCAGTCATTTGGAGACAGCAGCCTGTATTCTGTTTCTATAAGACCTGGGACCATTCCCAGGAGTAGATGAAGTTGATCTCGTGTAATCGAAATTTCAAGTCCATCCTCATACAAACCAACAAAACAGGGTGATTGCCAGAATCTTGCCTTCTACATAATATTAACAAGAGAGTTTGTTCGCTTGGGTCTATATCCAATAGATCTATTTCACAATTTCAATGTAAAACATTCTTCCACTGAGAAAGCACCAGGACTCTGCCCTCTAATTTGCCCTTAATTTCTTAGTTGCTGAAGAATAATATTAGAAGACCAGACTGCCATCTATAATCAAGGAGACAAGCAACCTAGAAGTAAGGAGAACTTTCCAGACAGTGAAAACAATTAACCAGTGGAAGGGCGCAGCTGGAGTCACGACGAGATGACATGCGATCTTGGAGGTCCGAAATTGCTGCCGATATCTTTGCTCCTGGACGGTCCAATCGGATCTAAACCATCCCAAAGAGATGGCGAATGTAAAGAGAGCATCCTGTCGATCCCAGGGATACTGCAAAGTCCCTGGTAGATCCAAGAGAAGCTCTTTTTGCCAGCGGCAAACAGGCAGCCATTAAAACTGCTGGAGTTGGGACAGCTCTGAAACGGAAGAAAACAGAAAGAGAGGGTGTGCTGGTTTGGTGAGAACATTTTTTATATATTTTAAGACTTGAAAGGACACCCTAAAGAAAAGAAAGAATTCTTGAACATTCTTGCTATTCTTTTCGGGGGGAAATGCCACCTGTAAAACATCTTGTACAAATTTTCTTTAAATGCTGTTGACATTGTCATTTTATAATTTTGAGACCACAGTTTTTGCCTTTTCTCTAGATCACTCCCATATCCAAAATTCTTCCCCCAAGCAATCATAGTTTCTTTAACTTGTTCTTCTTCTAGTTTAATTTCTAATCAATATCCATACAATTTTTTAATCACCTTTTCAGCGGTATCTGTCAAAATCTTATCTAAATCAGTCAATTTATTATAGAAACCTTCTGTTTTAAAGTCTTTTTTACACCTTGAATGTATTTGCGCATAAGAAAATCAATTCATCTTTATACCTTGTTCCTCCAGTTTTTGCATAGATTTAAGTTCACCCTTTTCATTCAAAATTTCCCCGTATCTGACTGTTTGTTACTTCTTATATCTTATAGGATAAGAAAATGCTTCAGTAGTCAATAGCCAGACTGGAATTTTCAAATAACATTGTCTTTTAATCTTCTCCTAATTTTTAATCTTCTCCTAACTTAACCACAGAGACTCCCGTATATGATGTCTTCTAAAATAACTTGTATTTTAGTTCCCTTATACCATAAAAAGGCATGCCACCTCAACAGCAAATCATGTCCTTCTTATCTCAACAATCTAGTATTTCTTAATGTTATCCATTCCTTAACCCATGTCAAGTTTGTAGCTTGGTTGTACAACTCCCAATTAGGCAGACAAAATCCTCCTCTAATTCTAGCATCTTGTAAGAGTTTTAACTTTATTCTCGCTTTCTTACCTTGCCATATATATTTCAACATAATTTTGTTTAAATCTTCAAAGTAGTCCTTTCCAAGCCTAATTGGTATTGTTTGAAACAAATATAGAATTCTGGGTAAAATATTCATTTTGATTGTTGAAATTCTCCCTATTAGTGACAATTCTAGGTTTTCCCATTTCATCAAGTCTAGTGCTATCTGTTGTTTAAGTTTAATGTAATTGTTCTTTTTTAATGTACTACATCTTGCTGTCAAATGTATCCCCCAGTATGTATCCCCAAGTACTTAACCTTATTTGTGACTTTACTTTTCAATACATCTGCCAATTCTTCTTTTTGTCTTAGTAACATATTCTTTGTCAAAATCTTTGTCTTATCTTTGTTTATTTTCAGGCCAGCCACCTTGCCATATGCCTCTATCTTTTCCAATAGTTTTGGTGTTGTTTCTAGAGGGTCTTCTAAAATAAAGGCAAAGTCATCCACAAAAGCTTGCAATTTAAATTCTTCCTTTATAATTTCATTCCTTTTATACTCTTTTCGTTGCTAATGTTTCTATTTAACACTTCCAGAGTTAATATGAATAGCAAAGGTGATAGTGGGCAACCTTGTCTTGTACTTTTCTTATATTGATAGAGTCTGTTAATTCTCCCTCTGTCATTACCTTTGCCATTTGATTCTTATATATGGCTTGTATTGCTTGAATAAATTTTCTGGCAAAGCCCATCTGTTCCAATAATAATAACATGAATCTCCAGTTCACATTATCAAATGCCTTTTGTGCACTTGATAAAATATCAAAGCCATTTGTTTTTCGGGGTGAGCCTCATAATATGCCAAAGTGTCCAATATTACTCTCATATTATCTTTAATTTGTCTCTTTGGCAGAAATCCATTTTGGTCAGAATGAATAAAATTATTCAAATATTTTTTGAGTCTCTCTGCCAATATTGAAGCGAAGATTTTATAATCTGCATTTAATAAAGAAATGGGTCTATAATTCTTAATTTGTAATGGATCAGTCTCTTCTTTTGGAATAAGTGTAATATAGGCTTCTGACCACATTTTAGGTATCTTCTTCTTTAGCATAACTTCATTCATGACTTCTAGCAATGGAAGGTTCAGCAATTCTTGTAATGTTTTATAGAATTCTGCCAGAAGTCCATCTGGGCCTGGTGCCTTCCCATTATTTTGTTTCCTAAAGGCCTGGTCCCACTGCACTAACGGATGCAAAGAGGATGTAAAATGTTTAAAAAAAGCTTGCCATCTGTTGGAAAATGCTATGCATCCGTTGTGTACTCACTGCATATGTGTTTCATACGCTCTATCTGTCGAGCATCCGTCCACTGCAATTTCATCCACGCAAGAAGTTTTGAGCTGCACAAAACTTTGTAAACTGATGAACTTTCCGCCGCGTACGATGTACATCCACGACATATACGGGCAACAAACGTTCTATGTCTGTTATCATCCATTAAACGTCTGCTGTATCCTCCCTGCATCCTCTGGCCATCCCCTCAATTCACATCCACTGCAGCTGAAAACGGAAAGAGGGAGGAAACAAAAGGTACACGGAATGTCTACACAGTGTTAGAAGCACGGAAACAGAAAGGATGTAAGCATATTTATCTCGTATATAAAGGATTAAAAATGGACAAAACATTTGTATCTGGGATGTATCTCGTATATTTAGGATGTCTGGAGTATGTCTAGAGCATGTAGAAGGCCCCATAGCGGACAACCGATATTTTCTATAAAAAGGGGGAGAAAATTATTTGGATCGCTGGGATGGTGGACCATACAGTCCCACTATGGTTGCTCTGGAGGTTTATCTATCATACAACTATCCTTATCTATCCGACAAGCATGCAAAGGCTTAACCATTTTTAAAAAGTTTTCACCAACACTTTATTAAGTAAAAAATAATGAACCAAGTGTCTTAAGCAAAGATAATCTTTATTAACTTTCTTAGGTAAACTTTATGACTTTATTAAATAGGCAAAATGAACCAAGTGACTTAAGTGTCTTAAGCAAAGATAACCTTTATTAACTTTCTTAACTTTATGACTTTATAAAATAAGCAAAATGAACCAAGTAAACTGTCTTAAGTGTCTTAAGCAAAGATAACCTTTATTAACTTTCTTAACTTTATGACTTTATTAAATAAGCAAAATGAACCAAGTAAGCTGTATTAAGTGTGTTAAGCAAAGATAACCCTTATTAACTTTCTTAGGTAAACTTTATGACTTTATTAAAAAAGCAAAATGAACCAAGTAAAGTGTCTTAAGCAAAGATAAACTTAACAAGTAAACAACTCAGTCTCTGACACTATTCTCAGTCACTCCGAGTCATGTCCCTGGTCTCAGCTGTTAAGCAGGCAGGGACTGTGGAGGTGGCTGTGGCTTGAGTGCTGGTCTGAGGCACCATTGGGGTGCTTGGCCCCAAGGGTACAACAGGGCATGGTGTGTTCAGGAAGCTGTCCGAGAGCTGACTCAGTCCCGTGAGGTTGAGAGGCCCTTCATCAAGGACTTAAGATGTCAGGCCCAATACTGATGACAGATTGTCCATTGATGGGCTTGGCTGTGGGGTGGAGGAAGGAGGAGTGTAGTGGGGCTGTCTGGTCTGCAGCTGGGTGAGGAGTGGCGTATGTGTCATGCGATGAACCTGGGCCTGGACTGGGAAGTTCTGCTTCTGCTGTGGGAAGTCCTGGTAGTCGTAGCCTTGGTAGGTGAGGGGCTGTTGAAAGCCGTGGAAGGGCTGTGACATCACCTAGGGTGGAGAAGCAGACCTGGACTGGGTAGGAGCAGCTTCAGCTGGGCTTGAGGGTTGTGCAGAAGTGCTGTGATCTTCTGCTTCATCACCTGGTACTGGGCCTTGGACAGGTCCCTCAGCGTCTGGCTCATGTAAGTGATGAAGGGCTTCTGTTCCGAGGATGGTACGTTGCTGTGGACCAGCTGAGAGACAAGTTCTGTGCTGGTCTTCATTGTGTCCCTGATCTCCAACAGCACACTGTGGTCCTGGCCCTCCAGTCTGTCTCTCTGCCTGAATCCTCTGGAGCTGGGGGTGGGGGTGGGGGTGGGTTGGCCTTTGTGGCTACTGCTTCTTCCTCCATTTGTCACAGCAGGGCCTCATCCTCCAGGGGATCCTCCAACTCTGCCGGCATGGGGAGTGCATCTATCAGGGGGGTCTCTGCTTTGGGGCCCTCTGAAGACATCTGCCTGGACAGGGTAGCTGGCTCCTGGCTGGAAGAGGACTGGCTGTCTATGGGCTGTCTGAGGGAGAGGAGTCTCAGAGGGGCTGCTCCTCAGTGGCGGATCTCACCCTCCAGCAAACTGCACTTGGCCATGATGTACATCTGCCGGTCAGTGAGCTTGATAGTGGCCTGCCCGGATTTCTTGAGGTGTAGCTTGCCATACCAGGTGTGCATGTGCTTCCACCATCCCAGGAGTACTTCTGCAGTGTACCCCAGGCTCTCTGCCTTGTCTCTCCAAGCTGCCTGCTTCTTCTTGGTGTCACGATACAGTCTGTGGCCCTTTCTCCAGAGGTATTCATTATCCCTCAGCCATTCCAGCACCTCATCCTTATGCTCCACGAAAACGGTGTACTGTTTCCTCTCTTCCTTCTGCTTCCCTTGCCTCTTCCTCCCTCTGGCAGGGGCTTCAGCAGGGCCTTCAGGGGCTTGAGCAGCAGGGTCTTCAGGGGCTTGAGCAGCACGGCCTTCAGGGGCTTGAGCAGCAGGGCTTTGAGGGCCTTGGGGCTGGTCCACCACAGCAGCAGCAGCAGCTTCAGAGTCAGTGTCAGGGGGTGGGATGCTATTTCTGGCCTTCTTGCCAGGACTGGAATGAGTAGGCACAGGCTTCCTCTTCTTGCCTGACTGACAAACCATGGTGTTCCTGCTGGATGTATGTGGCAGCACGTCTTTCCCCTGTATGCTGACTACATGCGTGCTGCATCCTTTTATATCCGCAGAACTGATGCAATTCATACTCCCCGCATGCACAGTGAACGCTTTGCATCCGATATACATCTGCTTGGCATCCCCTTTGTTTCCTACAGGCGTCCGTGATGTATCCGCTTCATCCTCTATGCATCCGCCCCTTCCGTTATGCGTCCACTTCAAAATTCTCCCCCTTCAGATGTGTCATCTGCTTCCATCCACTGTCATCCGCTAGGCTTCCTCTGAACATCCGTTTAACATCCCTGCTACATACTACCCACATCCATTCTTTTCCATTCTTTTCCATTCTGTTTATGCAAATTTTTGGTACTTTTTGGAGCGGATAACAATGGATGGAGCCACCCTTGAAATTTTGCTCGTCCACTGTGTCCTTTATGCATACGTTTTGCATCCGTCGGCCAGTGTGACCGGGCCTTTAAGTACTTCAGTTAACTCCATTATGGTTATATTGCTTTTTAATATTTTTTCAGTCTCTTTAGGTATCTTAGGTAGATTAGCATTCTGTAAATACTGTTTAACTCTTTCCTCATCAATATTCTCTTGCTCATATAATTTCCCATAAAAACCTTAAATTATTTCCTTCTTCTCTTTATTCCCGTGGCAAACTTGACCTTGATCATCTATTAACTTCGGTATTTTCCTTGATTCTTTTTCCTTTCTCAGTTTGTATGCTAAACATCTACCTGGTTTGTTTGCATCCTCAAAATAATTCTGTTTAGCACTTCTAATTTTCTGTGGTAATTCTTCTTTCTCTATTAAATTATGTTAAATTGTATCCAGTTTTAGCTTAATGTCTTTTTTCTGTGGAATTTTCTGTAGTTCTTTTTCGAATCTTTTATACTCATCTTCTAAAGCTTCTGTGGCTAATGTTCCTTTTCCTTGTGTAGTCTATTATCAAGCCTCTAGCATATGCCTTCATTGTGTCCTATACGTTCTGCATTGATGTATCTTCTCTTTTATTTTCTCTAAAGAAAAAAAACAATTCTTTCTCCATCCGCTGTATAAAATCCTTCGCCTTTAGAATAGTATTATTTAACAACCATCTCGATCTTCTTTTTTGTCCTTTCCATTTAATTGTCATTGGATTGTGGTCTGCCCAAGTACTTGTTTCGATATTGGTTTCTTGAATATTAGATATTAATTCTGTTGAAGTCCAAATCTTATCTATTCTGGACCATGTTAAATGTCTATTTGAGTAAAAAGTGTATTGTTTGGTTTTAACATTTCTTTCTCTCCATATATCTTTGAAGTTTATTTCATCTATCATTTTGAAAAAGGATTTGGGGAGAGTCTTCCTATTTTGTTTTGTTTTTGTTGTTGTTATATAGTCCAGTTTATTGTCTACAATTTTAAACAAGGATGTCAAAGTAATATTTTTTTTCACTATTGGATTTTTTATATATGATTTTCTATTTTGAAACTGGACTTCTTTTTATTCTTGTTATTTATTCTTTTCTCCTTTTTGATTCTATAACATGTTAAGCCAGGGATTCCTTTTTAGTTATTTTTAAAGGCCCTGTCACACTGGCCGACAGATGCAAAACGTTAGTAAAAAGGACACAGCGGCTGAGAAAAATGTTCCATTCATTGTTATCCGCTCTCAAAAGGGGCAAAAATTTGCATAACCAGAGCGGATAACACGGAAAGGAACGGACGGGGGGAGGACGCAGGGCGGATGGAAAGCGGATGCGGAACGGAAGCCTAGCAGATGGAAGTGGATGGGAGCAGATCGCACATCCGCTAGGCTTCCGGGGGGGCACAGCAAAGCGGACACGGAACAGATACAGCGGATGCAGAATGGACGCCAAGCGGATGAAGCGGATGCACAGCGGAAGCCTAGCGGATGAAGCGGATGCACAGCGGAAACCTAGCGGATGCCTAGTGTTCACTGCGCATGCGGGGAGGAATGCATTGCGTCAGCCCCACAGATATAAAGGGAGGCAGCTCCCAAGCAGGTCACCATTCAGAGGAAAGACCTGCTTCCAGAGACATCGAGTGCCTTGTCAGCCTGCATTGCATGCCTGCTGCCAGTCTTGCTGCCTGCCATCCTGCCAGCCTCCCTACCAGCCTCCCTGCCAGCCTCCCTGCCAGCCTTGCTGTCTGCCTGCCTGCCAGCCTTGCTGCCAGCCTGCCTGCCAGCCTGCCTTCCATCCTCCCTGCCAGCCTTCCTGCCTGCCTTCCTGCCAGCCTGCCTGCCAGCCTGCCTGCAAGCCTTGGTGCCTGCCTTCCCGCCCGACTTCCTGCCAGCCTGCCTGCCTGCCAGCCTTGCTGCCAGCCAGCAACCCCACAACTATGGGGAAGAAGAGAAAGCCTCAGCCATCTGCTGCCAGCCCAGGCAAGAGGGACAGGGCCACCCTCCCACCCCCTGGCCCTCACTCTGCTTCTGCTGGGGCTTCTGTAGCACGGGCTCGCTCTTCTGCGGCTGGGGCTTCTGCTGCTTCTGCTTCTGGAGGAGCTGATGATGATGCTTATGGCGGTGGTGCTTCTGCTCGTGCTTACTCTGCTGTAGCTAGTTCTGGTGGTGGTGCTTCTACTGCTTCTGCTTCTGGAGGAAGCTGATGCTGCTGCTTATGGCGGTGGTGCTTCTGCTCGTGCTTACTCTGCTGTAGCTAGTTCAGGTGGTGGTGATTCTACTACTTCTGCTTCTGGAGGAGCTGATGCTGCTGCTTATGGCGGTGGTGCTTCTGCTGGTGCTTACTCTGCTGATGCTGCTTCTGGCAGTGGTGCTTCTGCTGATGCTGCTTCTGGAGGAGCTGATGATGCTGCTTCTGGCGGTGGTGCTACTGCTGGTGCTTACTCTGCTGTAGCTGCTATTCGTCCTGCTGGTCCTGCTCGTCCTACTAGTCCTGCTCGTCCTGCTCGTGCTCCTGGTCTTGCTCGTCCTGCTGGTCCTGCTCGTGATCCTGGTCTTGCTCCTCCTGCTGGTCCTGCTGGTGCTCCTGGTCCTGCTGGTGCTCCTGGTGCTGCTGGGGCTGCTGGTGCTTACTCTGCTGCTGATGATCCTGGTCCTGCTAGTGCTGGTGCTGCTGGTGCTGGTGCTGCTGCTGCTGATGATGATGATCCTGCTGGTGCTGCTGCTGCTGGTGGTGTGGAGGAGCAGCCCCTACAACCTGGAAGCCCCTCTGATAAGGGCCCATCTGGTCCTGCCAAAGGGAGGAAGAGGCATATGCGAGAACGGGAGAGGAGGCAATACTCCATTGAGGAGGAACATGAGGATGAGGTGCTGGAGTGTCTTGGCGAGAATGACTATCTGTGGCGGAAGGGACACAGGCTCTACAGGGACACCAAAAGGAAGCAGGCTGCTTGGAGAGAGAAGGCGGAGAGTCTGGGCCACACATCGGAGGTGCTCCTCGGCTGGTGGAAACATATGCACACCTGGTACGGGAAGCTGCACCTCAAGAAATCTGGCCAGGCCACGGTCAAGCTGACAGACAGAGAGACCTACGTGATGCCAGGTGCAGCTTCCTGGAGGGTGAGATCCGCCACCGAGGAGCAGCCCCTCTGACAACACTCTCTCTCAGGCAGCCTGCTGAGAGCCAGTCCTCTTCCAGCCGAGAGTCAGCTCCTGTCTCCAGGCAGGTTTCTGTGGAGCGTCCCACGGTGGAGAACCCATGGACAGTTGTTTTAACCATGGCGGAGCGTGTGGAGGACTCCCTGGTGCAGTGGAAGAAAGTAGATGGCACTTCAACCACAGTCCTACCTGCATCCACCCCCAGCTCCACCTCCACAGAAAGGCAGAGAGCCAGACAGGAGGGGCAGAGCCACACTGTCCTGCTGTAGATCAGGGACACCATCTGGAGCAGCATAGATCTCCTCTCTCAGCTGGTCAGCACTGACTCCTCAACCTCCAACCGCAAGCCCTTCCTCACCTATGTCAACCAGACCCTAATGGACATGGCGGAACCCCAGTACCAGGTGGTGAAGGACCGGATGACCGAGCTGCTTCACAACCCTCCAGATCCAGAGGAACCTGCTCCCACCCAGTCCAGGTCTGCTCCTCCACCCCAGGTGATGTCCCTCCCATTGCAAGGCTTTCCACAGGCCCTCACCTACCAGGGTTATGGCTACCAGGAGGTCCAGCAGCATAGGCAGCATCCCTTCCCAGTCCAGGCACAGTCTCATTGGACGCCACCATTGCCACCGGTTCCACTTATGCCACCGATGCCACCCACGCCACTGATGCCACCGATGCCACCGATGCCACCCATGTCAACGATGCCACCCACGCCAGTCCTCACACAGCTGCAGACCAGACAGCCCCACTACACTGCTTCTTCTCCACCCCAAAGCCAAGCCCATCCTCAGTACATCTGTTGTCGGTATTGGGACTGACACCTCATGGCATGGAGGACAACAACATCACGGGGCTGAGACAGATGTATGAGAGCTTCCTCAACACACCGTCACCTGTTGTCCTCTCGGGGCCAGGCACTCCAGTGGGGCTTGAGACCAGCACTCCAGCAGCAGCCACCTCCACAGAACCTGGACCCTTCACCCCTGAGACTGGGCACACCTCCGAGTGACCAATAAGAGTGCCAGAGACTGGATTGCTACCTGTAGACTATATTTGGACACTTGACTTGGGTCATTTTTCTTTTACAGCTTATTATTAATAAAGATTATCTTTGCTTCACACACTTGCCTCATTTATTTTATTAAATAAAGTTTTGGTGGAAACTTTTAGAAAAGGTTTAAGCTTTTGCATGCTTGTGGGATGGGTAAGGATAGCAGTGGGGTGGGCAGGGATACCTTTGGGATGGGTAATAGCTGTGGGATGGGTTAGGATACCTTTGGGATGGGTAATAGCTGTGGGATGGGCAGGGATACCTTTGGAATGGGTAATAGCTTTGGGATAGATAAACCTCCAGTGCAAGCATAGTGGGACTGTATGGTCCACCCTCCCAGGTGTCACACCTATGGCCCTTTATTATCAATAACAATGTAATCATTGATCCACACATGTCAACAAAAACACAACTCTTTATTAAATGTTCTGTTCATTGTCGGGCCACTCAACATACATGGCATAATCTCATCAGTGTGATGAGACAGGCACAAGGAAGCATCCATTAAGCATTTATCATCCTGTCTTGCCACTCTACTGCTCCAGCTGGGGAGTTGCACCAGTGTTTCAAGGGGTTGCGCTGCTTCTTCCCTTCACATGAGGCTCTGTTGAGGACTTGCACATCCTGAGTGTTGATCAGGTTTCGCCCTTGCCTCCATTCCCCAGGCTCCATGTCCCCATTGCCTTGTTGGAGGTCCACGAGCCTGTTCTGCAACACTGGGTAGCGGGTGCGCATGAGATTGTACAGGATGCAGCAAGCTTCCATGATCCTCCTCACAGTCTCTGGGTGATGCTGCAGGGTGGTGAGAAGTACCTGGAACCTGTTGGCCAGGATGCCAAAGGCGTTCTCCACCACCCGCCTTGCCCTGGACAGCCTGTAGTTGAAGATCCTCTCTTCATGGGTGAGGGGTCTTGAAGTGTAGGGCTTCATGAGGTAGGTTCTGAGGGAGAAGGCATCATCCCCCACGATGAAATAGGGCACATCTTGCATGTCGTTGGGCAGGGGTTCTGGATCTGGGAAGCTCATGATGAGGTTGCGTTCCAGCCCCTCCTTGAGATGACTGGCATTGTATACCTGGGCATCTGAAGCTGACCCGTTGCCTGAAGCATCGATGTACATGAACTTGTAATCAGCATCGACCATGGCGAAGAGGACGATGCTGAAGAAGCCCTTGTAGTTGAAATAAGTGGACCCCGACTTGGCTGGTGCTTTGCAGGCCACGTGCTTCCCATCTATGGCTCTTATGGTGTGTGGGAAGTTCCACCTCTGATACCACTGCTCTGCAACTTTCTTCCATCCTTCTTCAGTGGAGGGGCACTGGAGGACCTCCTCCATGTATTCTTCGATGATGGCCTGCACCACTTCTCTGACCACAATGCTGATGGTGTTGTGTGGCACCCTCCAGCCATACTGCATGCTCCTGTACATGGTCCCTGAGGCCAGGTGGCGCAGAGTCAGTGCCACCTTGAGCCCAGGGTCCAGGCTGCAACGGAAGTTGGTGCTCTGCTTGGTCAACCTGGGTGTCAGCCGCTGCACAATTTCGTCAAACATGGCTGGAGGCATCCTCATGAAGTTCTGGAATGCATGAGGATCTTCATTCCTGAGCTCCACCATCAGCTTGTTGTACAGTCCATACTCTGCTCTTCTCCCGATCTATCTTCGGACCCAGACGCTTCTTGGCCACCTCCTTTTCTTCCCGTAGTAGAGTTCACAGAGTCTGTAGATGGCTTTGCACTGTTGCAGAATGATGGTGGGTGCCAAAAGGAGTTTGTTATGATCCAAGGTGGACATGACTGGATGCTGTGGAAGAGCAAGAGTCAGATGAAGGCTGCAGAGGTCTGCACAGCAGGGCTGCTGGTCTGAAAGTGAGATCCAGGTGAGTTGCTCCCCCCTTTTATAGGCAATATAGGTTTCCCCCTATGTGTCCTTTTGCATCCTCTAGACATCCTTAATATCCGAGATAGGTCCCCTCTGCGAACGTTTTTTCCATTTTAAATGCTTTGTATGCATGCTGCATCCACTTTCATCCTTTCTCTGTCCGTGCTACTAATGCTGCGCGTCCGTTCCGCATCCGTTCCACTTCCTCCCTGTGTCCATTTACCGCTGGAGTGGATGCGAGTTACGTGGATGCGCAGCAATGCCTAGCGGATGTAGCGGATGCATAACGGATGCTGACGGATGCAGAATGGATGTCCCCCGTATGCCTATTCAGATGCAGAACGGATGCGTTGGATATATTTTCCGCTCAAAAGTTTTAAGCAGCTCAAAACCTTTTGAGTGGATGAAATGTCAATAGATGGATGCTGGTCGGATAGAGAGGAAGCAAAACGGAGGCAGTGAGTACAGAACGGAAGCATCGTGTTAACCAACGGATGGCAATTGTTTTTGTCCATTTTGCATCCTCTTTCCATCCGTTGGTGCAGTGTGACAGGGGCTTAAACACTTTTTTTCTTTTTTAATTTATCCTTGTTATATTTTGCCTGGAAAAGGAGAGGGGGGAAAGTGAAAGCTAAAGAAACTTTGTAGCACTGCCAATTAGAGGCTTGGAAGTATTCTGTTTTTTTCTTTTCCAGACAAAGAACTGAGACTTTGTTTCAAGGATGTTGCCCAGTTGATAAGATAGAGGGAAGAGCACGGGAGAGTATTACTGCAGGTGCTTTTCTGGGTTTCTATCAACAGATGGAGTCTGGTATTGAAACTTAGGAAAAGAAAAGGTGATAAGTCTTTGGAGAAGAGAGAAGAGAGCTATATTAAGAGCCTTGGATAATTAAACAAAGTGCAGTGTGCTCTTTTATTTTTTTCTAAGCTGTGCTATCCCCTGCATCAGTTTATCTTTTTTTTTCTGTAATAGATATTTGGACTTTTGGCTTTTTGGAACTTGGCTTTCTGGAAACTTGGCTTTCTACTTTTCATATTTGTTTCTTTTTGGTTCATTTTTATGTATCTTTTTATATTTGAGATGAGATTTATCAAGTCTTTACAAGATATGCAATGAGAAATAGTTTACCAAGAGAAGTTCATATCAGATTTACAAAGAAAGCCATTAAAACGCAAATACTGCAAGTGGCAAGAGAGAAAACATTGAAATACAATGATAAGGAGATTGTGGTCTTGAAACAAGTACCCAGAAGAGTGAGAGAGATGAGCAGAGAATACCAATTTTTGACTAAATGGCTACTTAAAAAAGAGGTGAATTGTACATGGCTGATTCCAGAAGGTTTAATGTTCACATGGCAAGAACAGAGATACATAATGGATTCAATTGAAAAGCTGAATCATTTTATGCAGAATTTTTTAAAGAGGAGAAAGAGGCAGAAAAATAAATTTCACTAACTGAATTCCAAGAGGACTACCAAATGACGACTGGAAAAGAAGAAGGTGCAGTAGGTGGAAAGGAGGAGGCCAAGGAACAACGTGAACTAAGATCAATGAGAGCTGTTAAACCTAACTATAAAATATAACCATGGAAGAAAAAAAATTAATTACAATCAATATAAATGGACTTAATTCAGCTGTTAAAAGAAGGAAAATTTTTCATAAATTAGAGAAATTAAAATTTGATATAATTTGTCTACAAGAAGTACGCATCAAAAGGCAACATGAACAATTGCTGAGACAGCCAAGAATGGATAACATTAAGAAACACTAGATTGTTGCCATTAGAAGGACATGATCTGTTTTTGGGTGGCATGCTTTTTTATAGTATAAAGGAATGAAAACACAGGGGTATTTTAGAAGACATTATATATGGGAGTCTCTGTGGTTAAATTGGGAGAAGACTAAAAGACAATGTTATTCGAAAATTTCAGTCTGGTTATCGACTTTTGAGGCATTTTCTTATCCTATAATATACAAAAAGGAACAAACAGATATGGTGAAATACTGAATGAAAAGGGTGAACTTAAATCTATGCAAAAATTAGAGGAACAAGGTATAAAGATGAATTGGTTTTCATATGCGCAAATACGATCAAGGTATGATAAAGATTTTAAAACAGAAGGTTTTTATGATAAATTGACCGATTTAGATAAGATTTTGGCAGGTGCCAATGAAAAGATAATTAAAAAATTAAATTAAAGAAACTATGATTGCTTGGGGGAAGAATTTTGGATATGGGATTGATTTAGAGAAATGGCAAAAATTGTGGTTTCAAAATTATAAAATGACAATGTCAACAGCATATAAAGCCCATGTCACACTGCACCAACGGATGCAAAGAGGATGTAAAATGGACAAAAAAGCTTGCCATCCGTTGGTTAACACAATGTACTCACTGCCTCCGTTTTGCTTCCTCTCTATCCGTCCAGCATCCATTTATTGACGTTTCATCCACTCAGAAAGTTTTGAGCTGCCCAAAACTTTTGAGCAGAAAATGTATCCAATGCATCCGTTCTGCATCCTCTAGGCATACGGGGGACATCCGTTCTGCATCCATTACGCATCTGCTATATCCACTAGGCATCCGCTGTGCATCCACACAACTCAAATCCGTTCCAGAGGTAAATGGATGCAGGGAGGAAGCAGAATGGACGCGCAGCGTTAGTAGCACGGATGGAGAAAGAATGAAAGCGGATGCAGCTCATCCGCTCTGCATCCGCTCTGCATCCGCTCTGCATCCTCTACGCATCCGCTCTGCATCCTCTATGCATCCTCTACGCATCCGCTCTGCATCCACTCTGCATCCTCTACGCATCCGCTCTGCATCCTCTACGCATCCTCTACGCATCCTCTATACATCCGCTCTGCATCCTCTATACATCCACTCTGCGTCCTCCCCACGTCCGTTCCTTTCCATGTTATCTGTTCTGCTTATGCAAATTTTTGCCCCTTTTGAGAGCGGATAACAACGGATGGAACATTTTGCTCGTCCGTTGTGTCCTTTTTGCATCCGTTGGGCAGTGTGACATGGCCTTAAAGAAAATTTGTATAAGATGTTTTACAGGTGGCACTTTCCCCCAACAAGTATAGCAAGGATGTTCAAGAATAAGTCCGAAAAGTGTTGGAAATGTCATCAGATACCTGGCTCATATTACCATATGTGGTGGACATGCCCGGACACTAAAAAATATTGGACTAAAATCCACATGTGGCTGGAAAAAATGACACATAAGCATATAGATTTGAAACCAGATATTTTTTAATTGGGAATTTTGCCTGAAATATATAGTAAATATTTGAAATATCTGATTGTAAATGTATTAACAGCAGCTAGGGTTGTATTTGCTAAAAACTGGAAAAATGAAAAGATACCATTACAGGAGGAGATCATGAAAATTTTTTTGAATGTGCTAAAATGAGTAGATTGACATTTGAAATTCGAGAACAAGATGATAAACAATTTTACAAAGTTTGGGATCTATTCTATCAGTGGTTAGATAATAAAATATAGTAATGGAATATGTAGATTCTTAGAAAATAATAAACATATAAATAAGTATTTTTTCTTTTTTTAATTATATTTACAAAAAGATGCTAGGATAGATCTGGGAGAATAATATGAATTGTTATAAAATAAACTAAGTAAAATATGATTATTTTATAAAACTTGAATGAATAAAAGTATAGTCAACAATTGATTAATAAAGGTATTAATGTATTTGATATTTGATTGGAAGTATGAGAGGATATATAATGTAATTGTAATTGAAGACTACGAAATGGTTGCACAAAATAATATATAAATCAACCGGCACACTGTACGTATATATATATGGAAGATGGTTCATGTTTTTATGTTATGTTTGTTTATGTTTGTCTTAAAATCAATAAAAAATAAAAAAAAATAGTTGTGGATGCTCCATCACTGGAAGTTATTAAGAAGATATCAGACAGCCATTTGTCCAGAATGGTATAGGGTCTATGAGCAAAGGGTTGAACTAAAATCTCCAAGGTTTCTTCAAACTCTGTTTTTAGTTCTATTTTCACAACAATATTTCTAACCTAGCCCAGCGCACACGCGCGCGTGCACACACACACATATACTATTCTTCCTCCCAGAATGTAATGCTTAATATTTCTCTTTATTGCATATCTTGTTCTTCTCAGCCTTCAATTCTTCTATTTAACTTACTGAGACTGGACTCAACTTTCATTTTATCATCATGGATATTGACCAGATTTCCTGATTTTGTGTCATCCACAAATTTGATAAACAGCCCATCAATCTGTTATCCTAGTCATTAATAAAAATATTGAATAATACTGGCCTCAAGTCAGTTTCCTGTGATATATAGTGATAACTGCTATAGATCCCCCAACGCTAACTTTGTGAGTGTGGTTAACCAGTTATTATGGAATATGTTTACTGTTTCCCTTCAGGCTTTTGCCATCAATATAGAAAGCAATGTCAGCAGACATTTCTCTGCATTTCATCTATGATTTTTGTATTGTCTGAATTGACAGAATGTGTCAATAATACTATTATCATTAGAAGGCAGTGCAAGGCATTTCTGTATAATTCTTAAGAACATGTACATGGAATCACAGAAGTCAAGTTCAATTTGAAGGAAACTTTAATTATGTGGTTCCTAATTCCTAAGAAGCCGATGTAAAGAGTGACAACTGACTTTTTGGAAATAAGGATTTTGTTGACAAATAATTATAGACTGTTGGTTAGAGCTATTGTACCAGGATTTTCAATTCATGGGTTTGATGCATTAATTATTTTAGGCATGAATGAGATCCAATCCTTTTAAGACTGTTGAATATAATTATATCATTGGAATCATAGATTCTGACAGGATTTGCAGCTATTCCTTGGGTTATGTCAGGCTTAATTATCTACACACAGAGACGGCTTTGTTATGGCCCTTGAGGAAGGGTACCAGATGTACTGCCTAATGTCACATCCATAGAATCACCTTTATTACTGGATGGAGATTTTTTAAAAAAAACATATTTTTAAAGCAAATTCAGAGAAACCTTGAGTTAAGTAAGAAAGTTTCACTGTGGAAGGACAAAGTATTCAGACATAAACACTGCTACCATTCTTCTAACTGGAGACACTCATGTTTCATTCTGTAAACATTCCCCTAGCAAAACTCTGGTCATTGTCTTTGACTGTAAGAGCTAGTTGCAAGCAAGACTTTCTTTTTCAGTGCCTAATTCTTGTAGCATAGAATTTATTTGTGTGTCAGTTCTTTGTATATTTATATCTGAGTTCCCAAAGACTCATAGGAGCCTCATTTCCATGTTGGAGTTGAAGACGCACTGCCTGGTTCCTGAAAAGTTTATTTCAATGAGTTTTCCCTTTGCAAATTTGAAAAGAAAACTGCGGTGCCTTAGAACACGTTACAAAAAAAAGAACATATTTAGGTTTGCAATACCATTTATGTAATATAAGCCAATATAATTATTTTTTCTATAAATATTTTGTATATATCTCTCACTTCAATTTAGTATGTTCTTTCACACTGTCTTGCACTTTGGATCAGTCTTTAGGCACACATATTAGTACTGCCTTAGACTAAACATAGCATTCCCAAGTAGATAACACTCTAGTACTTTTTATTATTTGAAAAGTCTCTGACTCGGTTGTATCAATTCAGACTGTAGACAATACATGTCATGATGCTTCTCCATATTAAAAAATTTCCTGCACTTAGAAAATCAGATTTCAAGGAGAAAAGATCTCATCTAAGATTCTTTTTGCCATACCCAATCTTCTTCACCCAATGATTTATTCAACTTGTGAGAAGCATTCAGTTATGAACTTATGTCAGAAAGGATACCATCCAAATCAAAATATACCAACATTGAATATTAGGCTATAGTTGCTATGTCTTTCAGTTTAATCTGATACATATTTGTTCAGAACTAAATTGTCCTAATTTCAATGGAGCTTTCTCTCTGATAAATATGAACAGGATTGCACCCTTAAAACTCAAGGAATGACAGCTAAGTAGATTTCTTCTGTTAGATGAGTCACAAGTATGCAATTTTAACTCCTCTCTTAGTGAGAATTGTATTACAGTGTTGCAGAAAGGAAGATTATGAAAAAGAGAGAGCCAGTAGCATGCGTCACTTTATGTTGGGTGGAAAAACTACACATACACAATTTATTTTTCATTGCTCTATCATGAACATGAAATCAATTACAATTGAAAGAGAACTGTGTGGTAGCCCATCAGTATTGTGCTAGCTACTAGTGACTATAATGGCTTTTACCAAGGAAGAGCTTATCATTCTGTTTCAGACAAGCTTGAATCCATGTTAGAGCAGATGAACCCATGAAAAGAGATAATGCCAATCAAAACAAAGGATTAATGTGGCTTTTTATAGTCTAGAAAAAAGTGAATGAGAGGAAAATATTAATAAAGAAGTATATCCTCTGTAAAGGGACAACATTGTCATTTCCTAATATATAGCAGGTGATTGGTCAATTTTAATTATAGAAATTAATATTCACCATTTCTACTGATGTCTTATAATTAGGAGTAGATATATACTGTATTAATATACAGTGATTTCATATACTGAGCTATAGGAAATAACAAAGCATGAATCTGTACACTGAAGGATAAGAAAATAAACATATTACAACATATAAATGAAAGCAAAATACTAATTCTCCATAATATATTCTGCTTTCAGTTTCATGCATAAGAAAAAGGAACTATGCAAATTCTGGATATGCTTGGTTCCTAGAAATATATCTCATTAGATACTCTTGGTTCCAGAGTATCTAATGAGATATATATCTTAAGGTTCATAAAATGGCCTTTTAAACTATTTAATACTAACCTTTGTTAAGTACAAGCAATCCAGATCTAAGGCATCTTCAACAGATTTCATCACAAACTCTTTTTGAATTCCTGGAACAAGGGACAGCCTACTTGTCTTAGAAATCAATGTTTCTTTGTTAAGTTCCTCTTGTCATCAACAAAGATGTACTCTATTGCCCATTGGATTTAATCCTGACTTGGGATTGATGATCTTTGTCTTTTTCTTTGTTACTGTCCTCAGGTATTTTGAGATCAACAACTGTACAAATAGCAGTGTAAGATTCATGTCAGAATTCATGGAGAAATCTCTCTTGGAATTTCTCAGAATTTTTTTCCCCAAGAAATCCAAGTTTGTATAACAATGATATTGATTGATATTATTTAGAGGTAGTAGAGGATACAATTCTATTGTTTTCTGTTTTTCATTCTCCCATTACTTTCTAATGTGAATAAACCCATGGAAGAATGTCTACCTGTCAGATTTAATGGAAGTGTGGGAAACATTGAAACCCTAATTGATTGTACAATGTATATTGAAACCTTGGACAAGCATAAGAACATAATATTCCATCTGTGCAAATTTTCATCAATATTTCCTTCTGTAAAAGAAATTTCTGAAGCAAGTTTTCTTTATCATGCAATCTTATAGGAAAGAGGATAAAGCAAAATATTTTTTCTGCAAAAATTGGAACAATATATTTGGGCAGATTTAGCAGCAGGCAACTCAGCCAGTCCCCTGTGACTCTGGATTTGATGAAGCATCTCTCAGAAAGATAAGCTCTCTACTCAACAGCTGAAACCAACAGGAGCATGAATAAATAAAAATTACAAATTCTAGGAATGGGATTCTATCATTTTATCAGGCAGAATTAAATCATGCATGTAAACAATGCCCACATCTGAAGTTGGCTAGAAATATAATTTTAAAAGGCATTCAAATATTGAACAAAAGGAAGGCAGTAAAGATAGGGAGCCATTTGGTTTTAAACCAACTGTGATAGAATTCAAAACCAACATCTGAACAAAAGAGCAATAGGTACA
Source organism: Laticauda colubrina (assembly GCA_015471245.1). Lineage (NCBI taxonomy): Eukaryota > Metazoa > Chordata > Lepidosauria > Squamata > Elapidae > Laticauda > Laticauda colubrina. The sequence continues at coordinate 10,065,748 of BLBF01000041.1, read as the reverse complement.
TCCAATTTTTATTTTACCAGTAACTGTCCTCTTATTTTCTTTTTTCCTCAGGCCCCAAGTTATTTAATATTATGTTACTCTTTTTAAGTAATGCATTTTATTGCAATCCATCTGAAATCTCAGTATGTAATGAATATTTTAGCTTTAACTACAACACAGGAGCACACCATAGATATAAAGTTAATGTAAACCACTACAAACTTGATTTCAGGAAGTACGATTTCAGCAACAGAGTGGTCAATGTCTGGAACTCACTATCTGATTCTGTTGTCACCTGATCAAACCTCTAATCCTTTACCCTCAAACTAACTTCTTTTTTTTTTTTTTAAGAATTTTATTAATTTTCTACAAACAGACATAACATACAAAACATTAAAAACATCTACTCTCATATATACTTCCGGTGTGTCGGTTGGTTCATCAGTTTTGTGCATTCATTTTATAGTCTCAATTACAGTTATATTACATAACCACTCATATTATCAATCCATATCCTAATATTACCAAAAAAAAATTAAAATAAAGTCTTTTTCTGACTATACTTTTAATCATTCATGCTTTGTGAGATAACAATACTTCAAACAGTTTATTCTATAACAAATCATATAGTCATAACAAATCAATCCTAAAAACCCTTCATAGATATAATACTAATGCTCTATTATTGTATTTTATCATCTAACCATTGATAAAAAAGATCCCAAATTTCATAAAATTGTTTATCTTCTTGCTCTCTAATTTCAAATGTCAATCTACTCATCCCAGCACATTCCAATATTTTCTTAATAATTTCTTCCTGTGATGGTATTTTCTCATTCTTCCAATTTTTAGCAAATACAATCCTAGCTGCTGTTAATACATTTACAATCAAATATTTCAAGTCTTTATTATATATATCAGGTAAGATTCCCAATAAAAAGATCTCTGGTTTCAAGTCTATGTGTTTCTTTGTCATTTTTTCCAACCACATGTGAATTTTAGTCCAATATTTTCTGGCATCCTCACAAGTCCACCACATATGATAATATGAGCCAGGTATCTGATGACATTTCCAACATTTTTCAGATTTGTTCTTGAACATTCTTGCTATTCTTGTCGGGGGGAAGTGCCACCTGTAAAACATTCCCTCAAACTAACTTCTATTGATTTCACCCCATGCCTAAGAGGTCTGTAATGGGCATGTATAAGCGCACAATCATGCCTACCATCCCTGTCCTATTGTCCCCAATTATTAGTTCCTATTTCTTGTATTTAAACTTATGTTTATTCTTATTTCTATTGTATTGTACAATATAATTATTGTAATCAAATATAATTTGTCAATTATTTCAACAAAATAAATAAGTAAAAATAAATAAAATAAATGTAGATTAGAAGTCCAATTTTGGAAATTCAGTTGCCTGCTTAAAGATTAGAATGTGATAGGAAGTTGAACAATGTTATATGTTCTTCACCTGAATCCCTCTTAAAGGAAACAGATTCCTTTTCTCATAAATGAGCCTTTGCTTAAGTTTTCAAGGGAGCATAAGAGCTAAAAATAGACAACATTTTTTTCCTTCAGAGCTTTACTTATACAGGCCTGTAATTAGAGCCTAAAGTCCTGTTCAAATAGGTCCAAATCAGAGGTGGTATTCAGCAGACTCTGACCTATTCTGGAGAACCGGTAGCAGAAATGTTGAGTACTTCTGAGAACCAGCAAATACCAAAATCTCTGACTGGAGATTTTACAGTATCCTTCCCTTGCCACACCCACCAAGCCACGTCCACAGAACCGTAAGTAAAAAAAATTGAATCTCACCAGTGGTCCAAATTATTTAAAGATCCATTCATTGCACCTTTTACTTTAGAGTTCTGGTCTGACTATGGGACAAAGACAGTGGTGGGTTTCACCAATTCAGGTGAACCAGTTGTTAAATTACCCTGCCCCTGCTATCAAAGTGGATCCTGAGCTCTGTGCTTCAATGGAGAAATGGACAACAGAGTAGCCGGTGTTACGGAAGGAGATGGCTACCTTCCCTCTTTTTTCTCCCTGCTCCGCCTCCTTCTTTTGTGCTGACCACTCCATTTCCCATTTCTCTATTGCAGTGAGTGCCCAGGATTTACTTTGATAGTGGGGGGAGGGGTAATTTAACAAACCAGGTTGCCCAGGGTCAGATTGATCATTGCAGGAGGGTCATCCCACATGTATGGCAGAGCTGGAGGATGGGGATGGGCCACACCTCCCACATCAGCCAACCTGACCCCGGGTGAACTAGTTGTTAAATTATTTGAATCCCACCATGGACAAAGACATCATTGGTTTCTGTCTTGGATAACCTATACCAGGAGCTGGGTGGAAATAATGAGCCCTTCCTTGATCTTTTAGTTCCTTCAGTAGTTTTTAACACATCAATTGCACCATCTTATTGAACTGCCTAAAGGAATTTAGGATTGGAGGTAGTGTTCTGCATTGTTTCTGTTACTTCCTCTGTAGGAAGTATGGATAGAAAATCTTCCAGTGGCCAGCATGAGTTCTTCCTTTCCTTTGTTTTTTTCCCTAGGACTTTAAGGTAGCTGGAGAGTACTGGATCACAACCAGTTTCCAATTATAAAATTAAACATCAATATTACTTTATTGTACATGTGTGTTGGAGGAAAACTGGAGTTGTATGGACTGATGATGAAGGATGATTGGGCTTGGATTCAGCAAACCAATAGCAAGCAAACTGAATGAGGAAACAGAGCCTAGCACCCTCACAATTCCAGCAGCAATGGTCTGCAACAATAGAGATGGAGTGCTTATGCACATTTCTTTTCTATCTCTCCTCTACCACAGAACAAACTGAGAAAATGCAAACCTAATGCTTCAGCAGTTCAGAACAGTAACTGACAGCATTACTAGCCAATTAATTTGAAGGTAGCTAAAACTTTTCTCATAAACTTAAGCAACAAAAGGTGAACAGAATTGCTCTTTATAAATTAGATAAATGCATAGACATAGAAGGTAATATTAGTATAGCATAATTTAGTGACTATGCTAGGAAATAAGTTTAACAATATATCATGAAAGTTTAACAAAATATAATAAATTATATATAATTTATATAATAAAAGCCTCCTGAAAATGCTGGAAAGCAACAAGACTTTTTTTGGGAAGGAGGGAGGGAGAATTAGATATTGCACTAATGGCGTCTGGTATATGGCAAATTGCAAATTTGGTCCTCTTGTATTTTTAATATCTACTTAAAGCCCATGTCCCACTGCACCAACTGATGCAAAGAGGATGTAAAATGGACAAAAAGCTTGCCATCCATTGGAAAACACGATCCATCTGTTGTGTACTCACTGCATACGTGTTTCATATGCTCTATCCGTCGAGCATCCGTCCACTGAGATTTCATCCGCGCAAGATGTTTTGAGCTCCACAAAACCTTTTGAGCAGATGAACTTTCCACTAAGTACGATGTACACTGACTCTGTGGCACCTGGCCTCTGGAACCACATACAGAAACATGCAGTATGCCTGGAGGGTGCCACACAACACCATCAGCGTTGTGGTCAGAGAAGTGCTGCAGGCCATCATCGAAGAATACGTGGAGGAACTCCTCCAGTGTCCCACCACAGAAGAAGGCTGGAGGAAAGTTGCAGAACAGTGGTATCAGAAGTGGAACTTTCCCCACACCATTGGAGCCATAGATGGGAAGCACGTGGCCTGCAAAGCTCCACCCAACTCAGGGTTCTCTTATCACAACTACAAGGGCTTCTTCAGTATCATCCTCTTTGCCATGGTTGATGCTGACTACAAGTTCATGTACATCAATGCTTCAGGCAATGGGTCAGCTTCAGATAGCCAGGTATACAAGGCCAGTGACCTCAAGGGTGGGCTGGAACGCAACCTCATCATGGGTTTTCCAGATCCAGACCCCCTACCCAATGACACACAAGATGTGCCCTACTTCATCATTGGTGATGATGTCTTCTCCCTCACAACCTACCTCATGAAGCCCTACACTTCAACATACCTTACCCGTGAAGAGAGGATCTTCAACTACAGGCTGTCCAGGGCAAGACGGGTGGTGGAGAACTCCTTTGGCATCCTGGCCAACAGGTTCCAGATACTTGTCACCACCATGTAGCATCACCCAGAGACCGTGAGGAGGATCGTGGAAGCTTGCTGCATCCTGCACAATCTCATGCGCACCCGCTACCCAGTGTTGCAGAACAGGCTTGTGGACCATCAACAAGGGAATGGGGACATGGAGCCTGGTGAATGGAGGCAAGGACGAAACCTGATAGACACTGTGGATGTACAAGGCCCCAACAGAGCTTCACGTGGAGAGAAGAAGCAGCGCAACCTCCTGAAACACTGCTGCAACTCCCCAGCTGGAGCAGTGGAGTGGCAAGACAGGATGATGGATGGTTACTGGATGCTTCCTTGAGCCTGTCTCATAACACTGATGAGATTGTGCCATGTATGTTGAGTGGCCTTACAATGAATAGGGCATTAATAAAGACCTTTGTTTATTTTGAAATGTGTTGATCAATGAATAAATTGTTATTGATAAAAAAGGGCCATATGTGTGGCAGCTGGGAGGGTGGACCATTCAGTCCCACTATGCTTGCACTGGAGGTTTATCTATTCCACAACTATCCTTACCTATCCCACAACTATCCTTACCCATCCCACAACTATCCTTACCTATCCCACAGCTATCCTTACCCATCCCACAAGCATGCAAAGGATTAACTATTTTTTCAAAGTTTTCACCAACACTTCATTAAGTAAAAAAAAATGAACCAAGTGTGTGAAGCAATGATAACCTTTATTAATAACTGTCTTAAGTAAACTGTATGACTTTATTAAAAAAGCAAAATGTACCAAGTAAAGTGTCTTTAAGCAAAGATAAAGTGAACAGGTAACAACTCAGTCTCTGGCACTGTTCTCAGTCACTCTGAGGCATGTCCATGGTCTCAGCTGTCAAGGGGCCAGGGACTGTGGAGGTGGCTGTGGCTGGAATGCTGGTCTGAGGTACCATTGGGGTACTTGGCCCTGAGAGTACAACAGGGGATGATGTGTTCAGGAAGCTCTCAGAGAGCTGACTCAGTCTCGTGAGGTTGAGAGGCCCTTCATCAAGGACCTGGGATGTTAGGCCCAAGACTGAAGACAGATTGTCTGTTGAGGGGCTTGGCTGTGGGGTGGAGGAAGGAGGAGTGTAGTGGGGCTGTCTGGTCTTCAGCTGGGTGAGGTGAGGCATCTGTGGCATGCGATGAACCTGAGCCTGGACTGGGAAGGGCTGCCTCTGCTGTGGGAAGTCCTGGTATTCGTAGCCTTGGTAAGTGAGGGGCTGTTGAAAGCCGTGGAAGGGCTGTAACATCACCTCGGGTGGAGGAGCAGTCCTGGACTGGGTAGGAGCAGGTTCAGCTGGGCCTGGAGGGTTGTGCAGAAGTGCTGTGATCTTCTGCTTCATCACCTGGTACTGGGCCTCGGGCAGGTCCATGAGGGTCTGGCTCACGTACGTGATGAAGGGCTTGCGGTTGAAGGATGCTATGTCACTGTGGACCAGCTGAGAGAGAAGATCTGTGCTGGTTTTGATTGTGTCCCTGATTTCCAACAGGACAGTGTGGCTCTGGCCCTCCAGTCTGCCTCTCTGCCTGCTTTCTGTGGAGGTGGAGCTGGGGGTGGGGGTGCATTGGTCTCTGGTGGCTGCCGCTTCTTCCTCCATTTGAGACAGGGGATCCTCCACATCCTCTGGCATGGGGAGTGCAGCTGTCGGTGGACCCTACGAGGATACCTGCCTGGACAGGGCAGCTGTCTCCTGGCTGGAAGAGGACTGACTGTCTGTGGGCTGTCTGAGGGAGAGGGGTCTCAGAGGGGCTGCTCCTCAGTGGCGGACCTCACCCTCCAGGAAGCTGCACTTGGCCATGACATACATCTCCCGGTCACTGAGCTTGACCGCGGCCTGACCAGATTTCTTCAGGTGCAGCTTGCCATACCAGGTGTGCATGTGCTTCCACCATCCAAGGAGTAGGTCTAAAGTGTAGCCCAGGTTCTCTGCCTTGTCTCTCCAAGTTGCCTGTTTTTTCTTGGTGTCGCGATAGAGTCTGTGGCCCTTTCTCCAGAGGTACTTGTTCTTCCTCAGCCATTCCAACACCTCCTCTTCATGCTCTTCGGAAAGGTTGTATGTTTCCTCTCTCCCTTCCCCTTTCCTTGCCTTGCGTCTTCCTCCCTCTGGTAGGGGCTTGAGCAGCAGGGCCTTCAGGGGCTTGAGCAGCAGGGCTTTGATGGCCTTGGGGCTGGTCCACCACAACAGCAGCACCAGCAGCACCAGCAGGAGAAGCACCAGGACCACCAGCAGCACCAGCAGCACCAGCAGGAGAAACACCAGCAGCACCAGCAGGAGAAGCACCAGCAGCACCAGCAGGAGAAGCACCACCACCAGCAGCACCACCACCAGCAGCAGCAGCAGAAGCACCAGCAGCTTCAGAGTCAGTGCCAGGGGGTGGGATGGTGGTTCTGTCCTTCTTTCCAGGGCTGGCAGGAGTAGGCAAAGGTTTTCTCTTCTTCCCTGACTGACGAACCATGGTGTTTTTCGAAGATGTCTGTGGCAGCACGTCTTTCCTCTGAATGGTGACTGCTTGCGAGCTGCATCCTTTTATATCCACGGAGCTGACACAATTCATCCTCCCCGCATGCGCAGTGAATGCTTTGCATCTGCTATGCATCCTCTATGCATCCTATAGGCGTCCGTGATGCATCCGCATCATCCGCTACACATCCGCTCTGTCCACTATGCGTCCACTTTGCACTTCTCCCCCGGAAGTCCTTCGGATGTGTCATCCGCTTCCATCTGCTTCCATCCGCTAGGCTTCCTACGAACATCCGCTTAACATCCTCGCTACATACTACCCCCGTCCATTCCTTTCTGTTGTTTTCCATTCTGTTTATGCAAATTTGGGGCACTTTTTGGAGCAGATAACAATGGATTGAGCCACCCCCGAAATTTTGCTCATCCGCTGTGTCCTTTTTGCATGTGTTTTGCATCCGTCGACCAGTGTTACCTAGCCTTAAAACTTTGTGGTGTACCACAAGGCTCCACCTTAGGCCCAGTATTCTTCAATAACTTCATAAATGACTTAGATAAGGGAATGAAGGGGAACTCATCAAATTTGCAGGCACTAGGCTGGCAGGAATACCCAGAAGACAAGTTCAGGATCCAAAAAGATCTCGACAGACTTGGACAATGGGCCCCATCCAACAACATGAAATTTAATGGGGAGAAAAGCAAGGTTTTACATCTAGGAAGGAAAAACCAAAAGTACAAGTATAGGTTAAGTAAAACCTGGCTGAAAAACACTAACTGTGAGAAGGACCTAGGAGTCCTAATGGATAATCATATAAACATAAGCTGGCAGTATGGGGCAGCATCCAAAAAAACTAATACAATCCTTGGTTGTAAAAACAAAGGCATAGAATCAAAATCATGAAAAGTATTGGTAGGCATATAATCAAAATCATGAAAAGTATTAGTACTACTTTATAAACCCTTAGAAAGCCTACACCTGGAATACTGCATCCAATTTTGGCCACCACATCACAAAAATATGTTGAGACTTTGGCAAAAGTGCAAAGAAGAGCATCTAAGATGATTAAGGGCCTGGAGACAAAAACACATGAAAAATTGTTGCAGGAATTGCTATTGTGAGTCTAGAGAAAAGAAGGATTTGAGGGACATGACAGCAATATTCCAGAATTTGAGGGGCTGCCACAAAGAAGAGATAACCAACTTATTTTCCAAAGCACCAGAAGGGAAGACAAGAAACAAACAATGGATGGAAACTAATCAAAGAGAGAAGAAACCTGGAATTAAGAAGAAACTTCCTAACAGTGAGAACAATTACCAATAGAAAGGTTGCATTCAAAAGTTGTAGGTGTTCATCACTGGAGATTTGTAAGAAAAGATTGGACAGCCACCATGTCTGAAATGGTATAGGGTCTCTTGCTTGAGCAGCAGCTGAACTGAAAGAACTCCAAGGTCCCTTCCAGCTCTATTCTAATTCTGATTTTGACTTTTATTCTAACTGCTAAGAATAGGCCTATTAACAGTTTGGATCAACTTTACCAGAGTTGATGCTGAACTGTTATCATATTTGGAGACTATAAACTACAAGAATCTGGATTGGAAAAAAGAGGCTTAAGCTGAGCCTGAGTAAGAGATATTTGTTTGTATATAAGAGTTATTTATTGACAACAGTGTTAATTATGGCTGGTCAGGCACTAGCTAAGAAATAATAGGGACATATTTTGACAGTTCCTTGGATTCAGGCTCATGCTTGAATAGTAGACATCATAGTTCTTTTCCACCATTGGCTGGTACACCTTACCCAGTGCAGGAAGATCTAGTTGTTGCAGAAATTGAACCCTAATTACCTCCCATAGTATCTGCAGGACAACATGTTCCAACTAAAATTAGCCTTTTCAGTTCTCAGAGGTGGAAGGATGCTGAGACTAGAAGATATTGCTTTTCTGTAGCCCAGATGTTTTGAAATAGTCTCTCAACAAAGATCAGACTAGCTCCCTCTGTGCTGTTCTTCGATAAAATGTTAAAAATAAAATTGCCCTGGAAGGCAGTCTCTTAACTTAAACAGTGCACCATCTTTCATTTATTTCATTCCTTTATGTCATTTTTGCTGCTTTCCTGTTAGGGGATTTATGATGTTATTTTTGGCTTTTAGTTATGCCGTGATTGTTTTAACTATTTTTATATTACATATTATGCAAGTCCCCCAAGTATTGTCAGATTTATAAATTTATACTGAAATCAGATCTTAGGGTATAAATATTTTGAAAAGGAACTTTCCTCTCATTGCAGAGCAGATATGGTGTGCAATAGTTCCACTCTTATGGTCAGGTCAAAAATCAACATATTTTTGTTGTAGTTAGAGACCATTTATGTAATATGGGGTATCAAATACTAGACAATTATTATTTTGCCATAATGTAAACTTGCTTTAGAAGAATAATCACAAAACTATTATTTATGGGTAACTGTTCAATTATGCTAAGATAAATATTCAAGAGTCTAGGAAGGAAGGGTCAGGGAATCTGAATCTAATAAGTTAAAATATATATACAAGTAGAACACTGTTTTGGCATCCATCAGTTATATTTAAATTATATTAAACTTAATATTAATCCAACCAAAAATAATGGGCACCTATGTGTACCTTTAGGAAGAATAAGAAGAATTCAGCTAATTGCTGGACCAATTGTTAATTCTTAAAATGTAATAGTGGTTGGTATGACATTGAGATGTGCCAAAGAGCTCTTTCCTGGCTAGTAGTTATCTCACATATTAATTTTGTTTCCAAATAATATTTGATTTTTGCAGAGACTCATGCTGTTTTGAAATATATACCAGTGTTCCGGAAGTTAAAAAGAAGAAAAAGGAAAGAATAACTTAGGTGAGGTTGGCAGCAAAATGAATGAAAGAATAAAAATGGACTTTGCACACTCTTAAGATTGAAAAGGACAGAATGATACATACCATTCATTAATTATACAGTAGTCTGAAGACTGAAACTACTTTCCATGCTTGAATCCACTGGGAAGATTATCACATCTTGGATGTATTATGTGAAGACTAAGTGGTGGCTCAGTGGCTAAGATGCTGAGCTTGTCAATCAGAAAGGTCAGCAGTTCGAATCCCAAGCACCACATAATGGAGTGAACTCCTGTTACTTGTCCAGCTTCTGCCAACCTAGCAGTTTGAAGGCACATAAAAAATGCAAGTAGAAAAATAGGGTTCACCTTTGGTAGGAAGGTAACAGTGTTCCATGCACCTTTGGCATTTAGTCATGCCAATCACATGACCTCAGAGATGTCTTCCGACAGCGCTGGCTCTTCAGCTTTGAAACGGAGATGAGCACCGCCCCCAAGAGTCAGGAAATACTAGCACATATGTGTGAAGGAAACCTTTACCTTCTGGAGAAGTTGAAATTATGGTTTGGAGAAATGCCATTCTGATGAAAGTGTAATTATGGCCTAATAAGAGTTGACACTGGCTTAATGACACATAATCATAATCAATGATATGAAAATATTGGTTGAATAGTAACTGATTTGGTTTGATTTGAGTTGATTTATACTTTCTTTCTGCTCTGATATGTACATATCTAGCATACTAGTTTGTGCATGATGTAACTGTTCATATAAATCTTCCTTTTTCATTTTCATTTATTTTGCAAAATGAAATAAATGATAAAAATGTTGATTAAAAATAAGTGGAGGCTCTATTTCTGTGTCTATGTTAGTTTATATAATAATTCTGCCAAATAATTCTGCCAAAGTGATATCTGTGCCATGACTTAACATTTCTTTTTGGTGGCATGGTTAGCGCAGAGGTAAGAATGTAGTACTGCAGGCTAATTCTGCTGACTAATAGCTGCCAGCAGTTCGGCAGTTCAATTCTCACCAGCTCAAGTTTGACTCAGCCTTCCACCCTTCTGAGGTTGGTAAATAAAGACCCATATTGCAGGCAATATGCTGACTCTATAAACTATTTAGAGAAGGCTGTAAAGCACTGCGAAGTGGTATATAAATCTTAATGATATTGCTATTTTTTACTTATTTATTATAAAATTTATTGGTTGCTCATCTTACCACTGGGTAACTCTGGATGGCTTATAATATTAAAATTATACACATTTTTGTAATGTATTTATTGATACAATGGCTTTGAGACAAGGTTCAATATCAATGGGAAAAAACATTGAGTGAATCCTGGAAGAATATAGTAAATTAACTCAAGGATAAGGTTGTATACTTCTCAGGAAGACTTTATGGAAAATACATAAAAAATTCCAGTTCCTCTCTGATGTATTCCACATCAAGAAGTCTTCAGATCTGATGTGTGTGTGGCTTAAGTTGTCAATCAAATGGAGCCATAGAAACTTTCAAATCATGTTTGATTTGAATATGTATTCATGTTTGGGAACATGCATTTCTTTATTGTTGACTACAGTAAAGCTCATGTGATGGTGAAAAGTAGACACTAAGTGTGTGTCTGGTGAACCCTGAGTTATATAAAGTTTGTGAAGTTAAATTCTTAGCAATTGTTTCTTTACGAAGTACTCCGGTAATTAGAATTCCATTTCAGAGACCACTGTACTTAGAATGAATTAAGGGCATTTCTAATTATTCAAGCAATAAGAGGTGTTAAATATCAATAAATAAACAAGGATGGACTTTTAACTCTCCAGCATTTTGATTTTTTGTTCCTTATACCAGTTCAATTTATTTTTAACTTTTCTTCCATAGATGTCAAATAGTGAGAGGAAAAATAATAAAATAGCAGAGCTTCCAGTACTGGAGTCCCACTACACTAAGAGCTGGAGAGTTGGCTCAAATATTTTATTTCCAACTAATATTTTTGCTTTCATACTTTCTTTCCAATACTTTAATTCCTTTTCAGCAAAAACATCATCAGCAAACAAAGATACCCCCATGAAAAAAAGCCCAAACTAATAAGAAAGAGAAAATCTCTACCCAGAAAGGTGAGTTGCATGCAACATTTATGTCAATTTTCTTCTTACTGATATCCCACGTATGTAAAATATTTTGTTGTCAGACATTTTCTTGAATTCTAGATACTAAAATCCACCTACATAATAAACCCTGAGAGATAAATTGCTGTCTGCTTTATTTGCATCTCAGTCTAGAATTCTTCCCTTTTAACACAATTCCATTGTCAGCCTATCATTCAAAACTCTTCTGTTTCCTGCAACAAATCATTTTAATAAATTCCTACTACAAAAGGAAAAAAATAAAGAAAAAATTGCCAGCAGTAATAACCAAAGCAAAATGTGGTTAATTAGCACGCTTCCATCTTTATTTGCATCCATCAGAATATTTTAATCTAGTACAGGGATTTGTAAAAGTCATTTAGGGTCTACTTTTAAATTCATGGGTAATATTATTTATACCACCAAATAACCCTAACCCAAGTTTTAAACCTAGTCATCTGTAACCTACTGCATAAAACAATTAATCCACCACATTTTGGCATTCTTATAAAAATCTCTGCATGTAAATATACTTTTACTGGATTCAGATTTACTCTACATAAATTTCCTTCTCAGCAGCCAATAGTCATTCTGTCTATTTCATTCTCATAAACAAAATAAAGAACAGATGGTGTCAAATTCAAAGGGCATTCCTCTTCATTCTCCATAGCTTTTTCAAGTTTAGTATACCACATATAAATACTAAAAATATACCAAAATACATCAAAAGGTAAAATGAGAAACAAAAGATAACTAACCAAGGTAAGAAGCAACCTATGAAGAAATTTCTTCATAGTGAGAGAACAATTAACCAATGGAACAGTTTGCCTTCAGAAGTTGTGGGTGCTCCATCACTGGAGGCTTTCAAAAAGAAGCTGGACAACCATTTATCTGAAGTGGTATAGGATCTCCTGCTCAAGCAGGAGGTTGGACTAAAAGCCCTCCAAAGATCCTTCCAACTCTATTATTCAATGTTCTTCTAGCACTCCCACAAAAGGCATCCACCGGTAGTCAAATTAACACAACAATAACCATATGTATATAGTGCCATCACTGTGCAAACACTTCCCTGATATATTGCAATGCTGACATTGGACATAAGTGCATAAGCCACAGGAATTGCATTGGGGTGTCCTGATGCACATATCATCACTTGTTTTCTTAGCTATATATACCTTTGAACCCTCTCCCCCTTATTAATTTGTGTTTTCAGTATTTATTTACTGGGGTCTAATTGCTGCTCCAATCCACTGGGGCTTTAAGTAAAATCAACTCAGAAATAATTTGAGTGGGACTCACACATTCTATGGAAAAAAAAGCCAATTGTAACAAATCACAGATGGCAGATGCTCCGTTCAGTCCCCTTTGGCTATCAGCCCTGGCAGCTTCAGAGCTGTTGGAAAGTATTAATGTGTTGCACATAAAGATTTAGCTTTGGGAAATCCCAACTGTCTATTCACATTTACTCTTCTGTAACTGTCTCAATTTCTTTTCAAGGTTGCCTATTGACCCTTCACTTGTCCAACAAACAATGCATTGTAGGAAAACAAACAACTTTACTCTGCACCCTGGTCTTTTTTTCTTCAGTTTAGTTTGGCCAGTTTCAGCTGGTTCTCTTTGGACAATATAATTTTAAATCTTTGGACTTCTCCATAATACACATTGCCAGTAACTTATTAGCATTTGCATTATAGAGCATAAAACTATATATTTAACAACCTTCATAGATTATTTAAATTTCTAAATTACATCAGACACATTTCCTTAAGCCATTCTTTCACTCACAGTCGGTATCTGTCTATGTAAACATGCAACAACATATGCCTACCTGATATCTCATGGGTATCAGCAAAAGAAGGTTTTCAAAGTTTATTTCAGAAAGCATGGAAGTTCCTTCACAGCAAAGATTTTTGTAACATTGTAACACAGTTCACAGGAACAGACCCATCTAAAGGGCCTGTCAAATAGGCCGATGGATGCAAAACGTATGTAAAAAGGACACAGCAGACGAGAAAGTGTTCCATCCATTGTTATCCGCTCTCAAAAGTGCGCTGAATTTGCATAAGCAGAACAGACAACAATGGAAAGGAACGGACGGGGGCAGGATGTAGCCAGGATGGAAAGCAGATGCTCCATGGAAGCCTAGTGGATGGAAGCGGATGGAATCAGATGGCACATCCGCAGGGCTTCCAGGGGGGCACAGCGAAAAGGACGCGCAGCGGAAGGAACGGATGCAGAGCAGATGCCCAGTGGATGAAGCGGATGCAGAGCGGAAGCCTAGCGGATGCAGAGCGGATGCAGAGCGGATGCAGAGCGGATGCAGAGCGTTCACTGCGCATGCGGGGAGGATGCATTGCATCAGCCCCGTGGATATAAAGGGAAGGAGCTCGCAAGCAGGTCACCATTTAGAGGAAAGACCTGCTGCCAGACACAGCTCCAGCCAGTGAGCCAGCCAACAACCATGGGGAAGAAGAGAAAGCCTCTGCCATCTGCTGCCAGCCCTGGCAAGAAGGACAGGGCCACCATCCCACCCCCTGGCCCTGACTCTGCTTCTGCTGGGGCTTCTGCTGCTCAGGCTGACTCTTCTGGTGCTGAAGCTTCTGCTGGTTCTGCTCCTGCTGCTGGTGCTTCTGCTGGTGCTTACTCTGCTGGCGCTGCTCCTGGTGCTGGGGCTTCTGCTGGTGCTTACTCTGCTGGTACTGCTCCTGGTCCTGCTGGTCCTTCTGGTCCTACTGGTGCTCCTGGTGCTCCTGGTGCTCCTGGTGCTGCTGGTGCTGCTGGTGCTCCTGGTCCTTCTGGTCCTGCTGGTGCTCCTGGTGCTGCTGGTGCTGCTGGTTTTGCTGGTCCTGCTGGTCCTGCTTTTGCTGCTACTATTGTTGTTGCTTCTGCTGCTGGTGGTGGTGTGGAGGAGCAGCCCCTACAACCTCGAAGCTCCTCTGATAAGGGCCCAGATGGCCCTGCCAAAGGGAGGAAGAGGCATACGCAAGAATGAGAATGGGAGAGGAGGCAATACTCCATCGAAGAGGAACATGTGGATGAGGTGCTGGAATGGCTGAGGGAGAACAAGTATCTTTGGCGGAAGGGACACAGGCTCTATCAAGACACCAAAAGGAAGCAAGCTGCTTGGAGAGAGAAGGCGGAGAGCTTGGGCTACACTTCGGAGGTGCTCCTCGGCTGGTGGAAGCACATGCACACCTGGTACGGGAAGCTGCACCTCAAGAAATCTGGCCAGGCCGCGGTCAAGCTGACGGACCGAGAGACCTACGTGATGGCCAAGTGCAGCTTCTTGGAGGGTGAGATCCACCACCAAGGAGCAGCCCCTCTGACAACCATCTCTCTCAGGCAGCCCGTAGAGAGCCAGTCCTCTTTTGGGAAAGAATCAGCTCCTGTGTCCCGGCAGGTATCTGTGGAGCGTGCCACGACAGAGACCCCCCCGACAGCTGCACTCCCCATGGCGGAGCGTGTGGAGGACCCCCTGACGCAGTGGGAGCAAGGAGAGGGCACTTCCACCAGAGACCAACCCACATCCACCCCCAGCTCCACCTCCACAGAAAGCAGGCAGAGAGCCAGACCGGAGGAACAGAGCCACACTCTCCTGCTGGAGTTCAGGGATACCATCAGAAGCAACGTAGATCTCCTCTCTCAGCTGGTACACACCGACATACCATCCTCCAACCGCAAGCCCTTCCTCACCTACGTGAACCAGACCCTCATGGACATATCCGAATCACAGTACCAGGTAATAAAGGACAGGATCACAGGTCTTCTTCACAACCCTCCAGACCCAGCTGAACCTGCTCCCACCCAGTCCAGGTCTGCTCCTCCACCCCAGGTGATGTCACTGCCCTTCCAAGGCTTTCCACAGGCCCTCACCTACCAAGGCTACAGCTACCAGGAGCTCCAGCAGCACATGCAGCCCTTCCCAGTCCAGGCACAGGTTCATCGTATGCCACCAGTGCCACTGATGCCACTGATGCCACTGATGCCACCCACGCCTCACCTCGCTCAGCTGCAGACCAGACATCCCCACTACACTCCTCCTTCCTCCCCCCCACAGCCAAGCCCAGCCTCAGAACATCTGTCATCGGTATTGGGGCTGACACCCCATGTCTTGGAGGAAGGGGCTCTCAACATCACAGGACTGAGCCAGCTCTCTGAGAGTTTCCTCCACACACCATCCCCTGTTGTCCTCTCAGGGCCAGGCACCCCAATGGTGCCTCAGACCAGCACTCCAGCAGCAGCCAGCTCCACAGCAACTGGACCCTTCACCCCTGAGACTATGGGCACGCCTCAGAATGACTGAGAAGAGTGCCAGAGACTGGGTGGCTACCTGTTGACTTTATCTTTCCTTGGGACACTTGGGTCATTTTGCTTTTACAGCTTGCTATTAATAAAGATTATCTTTGCTTCACACACATACTTCCTTTATTTTATTAAATAAAGTTTGGTGGAAACTTTTAGAAATGGTTTAAGCCTTTGCATGCTTGTGGGATGGGTAAGGATAGCTGTGGGATGGGCAGGGATACTTTGGGGATGGGTAATAGCTGTGGGATGGGCAGGGATACCTTTGGGATGGGTAATAGCTGTGGGATGGGCAGGGATACCTTGGGATGGGTAATAGCTGTGTGTTGGGCAGGGATACCTTTGGGATGGGTAATAGCTGTGGGATGGGCAGGGATACCTGTTGGATGGTTAATAGCTGTGGGATGGGTTAGGATACCTGTGTTATGGGTAACAGCTGTGGGATAGATAAACCTCCAGTGCAAGCATAGTGGGACTGTATGGTCCACCCTCCCAGGTGCCACACCTTTGGCCCTTTATTATCAATAACAATGTAATCATTCATCCACACATATCAACATAAACACAAATCTTTGTTAAATGCCCTGTTCATTTTAGGGCCACTCAACATGCATGGCACAATCTCATCAGTGTGATGAGACAGGCTGAAGGAAGCATCCATTAAGCATCTATTATCCTGTCTTGCCACTCCACTGCTCCAGCTGGGGAGTTGCAACAGTGTCTCAGGAGGTTGCACTGCTTCTTCCCTTCACGTGAAGCTCTATTGGGGCCTTGCACATCCACAGTATCTATCAGGTTTCGCCCCTGCCTCCATTCACCAGGCTCAATGTCCCCATTGCCTTGTTGGAGGTCCACGAGCCTGTTCTGCAACACTGGGTAGCGGGTGCGCATGAGATTGTACAGGATGCAGCAAGCTTTCACAATCCTCCTCACGGTCTGTGGGTGATGCTGCAGGGTGGTGAGAAGTACCTGGAACCTATTGGCCAGGATGACAAAGGCATTCTCCATCACCCACCTTGCCCTGGACAGCCTGTAGTTGAAGATCCTCTCTTCACGGGTGAGGCATCTGGAAGTGTAGGGCTTCATGAGGTAGGTTCTGAGGGAGAAGGCGTCATTCCCCATGATGAAGTAGGGCACATCTTGTGTGTCGTTGGGTCGGGGGTCTGGATCTGGGAAGCCCATGATGAGGTTGCATTCCAGCCCCTCCTTGAGGTCACTGGCGTTGTATACCTGGGCATCTGAAGATGACCTGTTGCCTGAAGCATCGATGTATATGAACTTGTAGTCAGCATCAACCATGGCGAAGAGGATGATGCTGAAGAATCCCTTGTAGTTGTGATAAGTGGACCCTGACTTGGCTGGATCTTTGCAGGCCACGTGCTTCCCATCTATGGCTCAATGGTGTGGGGGAAGTTCCACTTCTGATACCACTGCTCTGCAACTTTCTTCCATCCTTCTTCAGTGGAGGGGCACTGGAGGAGCTCTTCCAGGTATTCTTCGATGATGGCCTGCACCACTTCTCTGACCACAATGCTGATGGTATTGTGTGGCACCCTCCAGCCATACTGCATGCTCCTGTACATGGTCCCTGAGGCCAAGTGGTGCAGAGTCAGTGCCAACTTGAGTCCAGGGTCCAGGCTGGGCCGGAAGTTGATGCTCTGCTTGGTCAACCTGGGTCTCAGCCGCTCCATAACTTTGGCAAACATGGCTGGCGGCATCCTCATGAAGTTCTGGAATGCATGAGTGTCTTCGTTCCTCAACTCCACCATCAGCTTGTTGTACAGTCCGTACTCTGCTCTTCTGGCGATCCATCTTCGGACCCAGACATTTCTTGGCTGCCTCCTTTTCTTTGCGTAGAACAGGTGACAGAGCCTGTAGATGGCTTCCAAAAGGAGTGTGTGGCGATCCATGGTGGAGATGACTGGATGCTGTGGAAGAGCAAGAGTCAGATGAAGGCTGCAGAGGTCTGCACAGCAGGGCTGCTGGACTGAAAGTGAGATCCAGGTGAGTTCCTCCCCCTTTTTGTAGGAAATATATGTTTTCCGCTCGGTGTCCTTTTGCATCCTCTAGGCATCCTGCAGACATCCTAAATATCCGAGATACGTCCCCTATGCGAACGTTTTTTCCGTTTTAATGCTTTGTATGTGAGCTACATCCACTTTCATCCTTTATACATCCATGCTACTATTGCTGCATGTCCATTCTGCATCTGTTTTGCTTCCTCCCTGTGTCCGTTTTCCACTGGAGCGGATGCGAGTTGTGCGGATGTGCAGCAGATGCCTAGCGGATATAGTGGACGCGTAACGGATGATGACGTACGTCTAATGGATGTTCCCTGTATGCATAGCGGATGTAGAATGGACGCGTTGGATACATTTTCCGCTCAAAAAGTTTTGTGCAGCTCAAAACTTTTTGAGTGGATGAAATGTCAGTAGACGGATGCTGGACGGATAGAGAGGATGAAAAATGGACGCAGTGAGTGCAGAACAGAAGCATCGCGTTAACCAATGGATGGCAAGTGTTTCTCTCCGTTTTACATCCTCTTTCCATCTGTTGGTGCTGTGTGACAGGGGCTTAAAGTCACTTTTCTGTGAGCTGGGAAGCTATAAATATGATAGATAAACTGAAGTAAATATGAAAAGTGATCATGGATACAAATGCTGTTGCTAATTATCAAGGCATAAAATATTCATTCATTGTTCTGAGTTTTTCATAATCTTTACATTACTCCTTGATATTTTTTTTTAATTTCTGTTTTTCATGTGGCATTCAATGTAATGTCTAACTCTCTAAAACTTTGTGCCATATAATGGTAGCAGACCAGAGTCAGATGTTTCATAGTTTTTAAAGATTTTCCTGTTTAACTAATTTGTCAGCCATTATTTTCCAAAGATCAAGAAATGATCTGAAGGGTCCTTGGTGATTTCTAAGCTTGGTTGGTTTCTTGCAGATGTTTCTTTACCCAAACTAGGTAACATCATCAGTGCATCATCACTGACACTGTAGTAGAAGGAGTGGCAGAGCTTGGGGGCAGAATCAAAAGAGGAATCAGTGTAGAGTGTCTATATTGCCACGAGGAGACTAAGTTCAACCTCTCCTTGAATTCCATTGACTCTTACTGTCAACCCTGAAGTTCACCTAACCAAGGCCATTTGAATGCTTCATTGTTGTCACATGAGGTAAAGATATTATGAGATAATGAAAATCCTGGACTCTAAATTGCACAGGGGCCAGTTGCAGTACCTAGTGCAATGGAAGGGGTACCCACTCTCCGTAGGCACTTGGATCAAGACCTGGGTTGTGAAGGCAGATAGATTGGTCAAACAGTTTCATGATGAGTATCCCCCAGAAAGCTAAGGGAGGAAGATGGGGCTGAACCATAAGTAACCTCTTATGGTTTCTTTTCTTTGCAGGAAGTCCTTTTCAATTAAGGGGGGGGGCACCTATCAAACCTGAAGCTGATCTAACTGAGACTATTTTGACACTTCAATGTTCCCCCACTGGATCTGGAAAGGGAGGAGGGAATAGAGAGAGTTGGGGTTTGTAGCCAAAACAAAATACTTTCTTCTGGGAATCAAGGACGTTCCCAGGTGTGTTCTGATCCAGCCTTAGCAGAAACAAGAAACAGACTTCTTGTCACAAAAAATCACTATTTACCTCTTATGAATTAATTGTATTCACCCACCAAAAAATCCAGGCAATAGTCCTTCAGAGAGTTAACAGCAGCAACAGACTTTATTAGTTCCTTGCAATAATTGCAAGGCTGTGAGCTCCCAGATGAAAGGCTGCAAATTAAGTTCTGGCAAGCAGTCTGTGGCACAAAACACAAGCAAAATATTCAGAAAGATGAACTGTTGTCTCCTACGACAATCACTCCCTTTTTCTTCTATTTATTCCCCAGCCAGGGAAGGGCCATTCAGCATCCACATGTGCTTTGCTTCCTGGAGTTGACTCCTTTTTCTGTTATTCCTTCTCCTAACAGCTCTGTGCATATGTGCATCTGCAACAGGCCCTAGCTGTTCTTCGTCCTTGCTCATATCAGCCTCCAAAGGCAGCTGCCTCTCCAGTGGCTGGGAAATGTCAGCCTGGCTCTATCTCTGTGTCCAACATAGAGCATCCATCAGAGACTTCCCCAGACTCCAGAGCTGGCCCAAGTTCCTCCCCAACCTCCTCAGCTGATTCTGCTGATTCTGCAGTTCCATTGGCAGCTGGTGGGCCATAAGAAAGCTGGAGAGAAGAGAAGTTATCAAGCAACCAGACAACATCTTGATTGGACCATGTGACTGGTTGTTTGGCGAAGGTACTATCTTTAGTTGAGAAGATTCCTGTGCATGATTATAAATCAGTTTAATTGGAACATAACATGTGGCCGTGGTCTTCTGCACCTGACAGATACTGAAGATTTTTAAAAAAATTAGTTTGAAGATAGGGAAACTTTTTTTGTAATATAATTTTCTTGTTTATTCCCA
This sequence comes from Laticauda colubrina, assembly GCA_015471245.1. NCBI lineage: Eukaryota > Metazoa > Chordata > Lepidosauria > Squamata > Elapidae > Laticauda > Laticauda colubrina. The sequence continues at coordinate 10,045,436 of BLBF01000041.1, read as the reverse complement.
TAGTTGTACAGATTTTTCTCTGTTTCTTCTTGATTCAATGCTTCTCCACAATCAAGACTAGGTAATGTTAGTATTTTTTCTCCTTATTCATGAGCATTTATAACTTCAGAACACAATCCTGGATGATGACTATTTTTTAAAAAAGTGAATCCAGAACTATATGGTTCTTTTTCATTTTTGGAGATATTTTGTGGTATATGGATATTATTTTAACTTTTACAGGTTCTTTGATCCCTCATATTTCTTTTTAAGACTTCAAAAATATAAAAACAAGGACAAATAGGCTGAAAACAGCTTCTATCCAAGGGTAGTGACTCTATTGAATTCTGTATAGTGCAATATTACAGGTTTTCAATTCAAATTATAGAATGTGAAGGGTGTGTGTTTGTTTTTTATTTTCAGTCATAATGTACACTGAAGATGGTATTTAATTTTGTTGTATGAGGTACAATGACAATAACAGTGGTGCGATTCAATTTTTGTTTATTACTGGTTCTGTGGGCGTGGCTTGGTGGGTGTGGCAGGGGAAGGATACTATGAAATCTCCAGTCAGAGGTGATATTTGCCGATTCTCTGTACTCCTCAAAATTTCTGCTACTGGTTCTCCAGAACTGGTCAGAACCTGCTGAATACCACCTCTGGTCAATAAAGTAAAGTAAAGGTAAAGTAAAGGTAAAGTAAAGTAAAGTAAAGTAAAGTAAAGTAAAGTAAAGTAAAGT
>BLBF01000041.1:9958833-10044707 GCA_015471245.1 Laticauda colubrina | reverse complement strand
AAGTAAAGTAAAGTAAAGTAAAGTAAAGTAAAGTAAAGTAAAGTAAAACTAAAAAGCCCTACATATCTATTTTTATGCTTCTTTAGCATTAGTGTGGTGAAATTGCCTCAGTAAATTTATCTTTATTTTTAGTTGGTTTTTTAACATGACTGAATTTCTCTCCCAGAGACTTGATTGATTCCGGATTTTGGGATGGTGCAGGATCTGAAGGGTGGATGTGGTTGGTGCCAGGTCAGTTTCTAGTTCCGGTAGGGGAGTACGGCTCAACGCATCGGCGTGGGAAATGTCTTTGCCCGGTCAGTGGATCAGTTTATAATTGTAGGCTGCAAGGAACTCAGACCACCTTGTCATTCATGGGGATAGTATATTTGGGGTGGCCCTGTTCCCTGCTTGTATTCTCAGTAGAGGTTTGTGGTCTGTAATAAGGGTAAAAGTCCTACCGTAAAGGTATTCATGGAACCGTTTGACACCGGATATTGCTGCTAATGCCTCTCTGTCCAATTGACTGTAGTTCCGTTCAGTTTTTGATAGTGTTTTGGAGTAGAACGTGATTGGTGCTTCTCTCCCGTCAGGCAGAATGTGGCTCAGTATGGCTCCAACACTGAACGGTGATGCGTCGCAGGTGACTGTCAATGGTAGTGTCTCACTGTATTGCATTAATACAGAGTCGGATGTGATTAAGTCTTTTACCCTCTGGAATGCTGTCTCTTCACGTCGTCCCCAGGTCCAGGTGGCTGCCTTGTCTAGTAGCCTATGTAGTGGTTCCACCATCGTTGCCTTCTGTGGCAGAAAAATGTAAAAATTTAAAAGTCCCAAGAATGCTTGCAAGTCTATTTTGTTTTTTGGTCTAGGTGCTTCTTTTATTGCTTTAATTTTTTCTCTGTGGGGTGGATGCCCTCTTTATCAATTTGATACCCAGGAACTTGACTTTTGAGGTGGCTAATTGGCACTTTTCTTTTTTAACCTTGAGTCCCGCCTTCTGGAACCTTTGTAAGACTACTCTGAGACGGGCTTCTAGTTGGCTCACATTGCTGGCTGACACCAGCACGTCATCAAAGTATGGGACTACTCCTTTTATCCCCTGTAATAATTGCTCCATTAGGCTTTGGAACACCCCTGGGGCCACGCTGACTCCAAATTGCAGTCTTTGGCATTTGAAGGCTCCCCTATGAGTCACAATCGTTTGCGCCTCTGCTGTCTTGGGGTCGACTGGTAATTGTTGGTATGCTTGGGCAAGGTCGAGCTTTGCGAAGACCTTGCCTCTCCCCAATGAGTGTAGTAGGTGTTGTACAACCAGAACAGGATATGCGCTTTGCTGTAGTGCATGGTTTAGGGTAGCCTTACAGTCACCACAGATTCTCACGGACCCATCTGGCTTAACTGGGTCATGATTGGGGTTTCCCATTTGGTGTGGTCAATTGGTTCCAAGATGCCTTGTGCTGTTAGTTTGTTTAGCTCATCATCAATCTTTGGTTTTAGTGTGAAGGGGACTCGCCTCGCTTTTAGCCTAATAGGAGCTATTGTTGGATCTAAATTAAATGATATAGGGGACCCTCGGTACTTGCCTAATTTCCCATTGAAGACGTCCTGGAACTCCCTCATTACGTTCTCCTCCCAGTCTGTCTCGGTGATGCTGTTAATGCCGGTAATACTGATCCCTAGAGGTTTGAACCCGAATCCCAACAGGCTTGGCCGGTTTCAGTCTACAATGGTTAGAGGCAAGATTTTCTTATGTTCTTTGAAAGTTATTTGGAAATGTCCGAGTCCGACTACCGGTATTCTGTTTCCTTGGTAGTCTTTTAGTACTAGAGATTGGTGTTCTAGTTCAGTTCTGCCAAGATGCGGTACCAGTCTTTTAATGGTATCCCATGATACCATTGATAGATATGATCCGGAATCCACTTCCATTTTACATTCTTGGCCCTCGATCCTGACTGCCACATGTACTTTTCAGCCATTTGTTGCGTTAGAATGATCGATGGTGATGGTTTGGTGTGTTTCTTCTCTTCTGAAGTTCTTGTTTCACCATTTGCCCTTGATTTCGCAACTCTCACGGCTCCACAATTGTCTATCTTTGGTTCTTGATGGTGTGTTGTCCCTACGTCAGGGGCTGTAGCTCTTACAGTTCTGGCATACTCTTGCGATGTGTCTCCGTCTCTTGCAGTACCAGCACATGGTATCTAGGAACCGGCACTCGGAACAGGAGTGGTCTCCGCCGCACCCAGCACACTGAAAACCCGACTTACGAGCTTTCTTCAGCCATTGATCTCATTCAGCCTGGAGTCTGTGGATCTCCTCCTCATCATCGTCATCTATTTCGGACGATCCACGATCCGCGTAGTGTGTGGTGGTCTTGTGCACTCTCTCTGCCTTCTTCTCTGTGCCTTGGCTTGTCTCGGCCAGTGTTTTGGATGTCAGTGCATTCATCTGCTGCATTTTTGCCAATGATTTTTTGGTTGCTTCCACTGCCGTGGCTTCAGCGATAGCCTCAGTGACTGTAATCTTTGGTTGGGTTAACAGTCGGCTTTGTAGGGTGAGGTCTCTCAGTCCAAGGACCATGTGATCCCTCATGGCTTCGTCCATGTTTAGGAATTTGCATGCCCCTCCAATGTCCCTGAGAGCTGTTACAAAGTCTGCAATGCTCTCACCCACTCTTTGTTCCCGTTTGTAAAATTTGTGTCTACGAATAAGGCTGGAGACGGTCGGTGTGTAGTGAGCCTTCAGTAGCTTTTCTAGATCTGGCCAGGCCATCTGTTTCACATCTTCTGGTTTTGCTAGCGCCTTGGCCATCTTGAACACTGTGGGCCCACAGTGCATCAGGAAGATGGCTGAAAACATGAGGATTCCCAGGCCTCTGTTGCTGGGTTGAATGGTGCGGGTGGCGACTTGGTTTCAGCCATTTCGTCTGCTCGGTTCTCGATGCCACGTGCTCGACTGGTCTCCTCTCCAGTCCCATCCTCGTCACCAGTGTAGTGTTCGTGAAGAATGAGACCGGAGACCGGAGACCAGCATAACTTCAGCTCTTTTAATTATTGCAAAAATTCCATCTGGACCAGGAGCTGCGGCAGCTCTTTTTATAGAGAGGCTGCTCACAGCTAGTGGCCAATGACAGCTACTTGATTTTCCCGCCGCTGAGCTGGCCAATCACAGGTTAGCTGTTATTGGCCAATCAGCGTCGAGTAGTAAACCAATCCACTTCCAGTATTTCTTAACCAATAGGAATAGGAGTATGTTAATATGGCACAGTTCCTTTCCTGATAATTATCCCTAATAGCTCCAGGGGCTGATAGAAAAATTATAGCTATGGGAAATGGGAGCACAAACCTCAATCTCAATCTCATTTCTTTCTCCTGCTCCAAGCTACTGTATAGGGATATGGTGGATCAGTGGCTAAGATACTGAGCTTGTCGATCAGAAAGGTAGGCAGTTCAGCAGTTCAAATCCCTAGCACTGTGTAATGGAGTGAGCTCCCGTTACTTGTCCCAGCTTCTGCCAACCTAGCAGTTGAAAAGCATGTTTAAAAAATGCAAGTGGAAAAATAGGGACACATTTAGTCATGCCAGCCACATGACGACGAAAACCTTTTTGGACAGTGCTGGTTTTTCAGCTTTGTAATAGAGATGAGCATCGTCCACTAGAGGCAGAAACGACTAGGACGTATGTGCGAGTGGAACTTTTGCCTTTACCATAAGCTATTATATAATAGTAGGTCTTGGGTGACAAAAAGAATAGCAAGAGATGTGAGAAGTAGAGATTTTTCTTACATCTTCTACTGAATGACAGATGCTGTATCTGTACTACACATTGCATGTTAGAAGAAAGAAGGGGAACCAATGGCTTCTTTGATCCTGCTTCAGCTAATCTCTGCTTAATTCAAAATCAGAAATATTTAATGTAGTTGACAAATTCCAGCTAATAGTGTTTGCCTACATATACAAATGGCACCTGTTGTCTGCCAAATGGAAGCAAGCATGCTAACCTTTAAAGCTCATGTCACACTGAACCAACGGATGCAAAGAGGATGTAAAATGGACAAAAAACCTTGCCATCCATTGGTTAACGCGATGTATCCGTTCTGTACTCACTGCCTCCGTTTTGCTTCCTCTCTATCCATCCAGCATCCGTTTATGGACGTTTCATCCGCTCCAAAAGTTTTGGGCTGCCTAAAACTTTTGCGCGGAAAATGTATCCAGTTCGTTCGTTCTGCATCCACTACGCATCCGCTAGGCATTGGTTACGCATCCGCTACGCATCCGCTGTATCCGCTAGGCATCCGCTGCGCATCCACACAACTCCATCTGCCCGGACGCAGGGAGGAAGCGGAACGGACGCAGAACAGATGCAGAACGGATGCCTAGCGGATGCAGAACGGAAACAAAGCATTTCAAATGGAAAAAACTTTCACAGAGGGGACCTATCTCGGATAGCAAGGATGTCTAGAGGATGCCAACAGGATGCCTACAGGATGCCTAGCGGAAAACCTATACTGCCTATAAAAAGGGGGAGCAACTCGCCTGCATCGCACTTTCAGAGCAGCAGCCCAGCGGTGCAGACCTCTGCAGCCTTCATCTGCCTCTTCCTCTTCCACAGCATCCAGTCATGTCCACCGTGGATTGTAACAAACTCCTTTTGGCAGCCACCATCGTTCTGCAACAGTGCGAAGCCATCTGCAGGCTCTGTGAACACTACTGCGAGAAGAAAAGGAGCCACCCAAAAAGAGTCTGGGTCCGAAGATGGTTCGCCAGAAGAGCAGAGGACGGACTGTACAACAAGCTGATGGTGGAGCTCAGGAGCGAAGACACTCGGGTGTTCCAGAACTTCATGAGGATGTCTCCAGCCATGTTTGACGAAGTTGTGCAGCGGCTGACACCCAGGTTGACCAAGGCAAACACCAGCTTCCGGCCCAGCCTGGAACCTGGGCTCAAGGTGGCACTTACTCTGCGCCACCTGGCCTCAGGGACCTCCTACAGGAGCATGCAGAATGGCTGGAGGGTGCCATCCAACACCATCAGCATTGTGGTCAGAGAAATGGTGCAGGCCATCATCGAAGAATACAAGGAGGAGCTCCTCCAGTACCCCTCCACTGAAGAAGGATGGAAGAAAGTTGCAGAGCAGTGGTATCAGAAGTGGAACTTACCCCACACCATTGGAGCCATAGATGGCAAGCACATGGCCTGCAAATCTCCAGCCAAGTTGGGGTCCACTTATTTCAACTCCAAGGGCTTCTTCAGTATCATCCTCTTCGCCATGGTCGATGCTGACTACAAGTTCATATACATCGATGCTTCAGGCAACGGGTCATCTTCAGATGCCCAGGTATACAACGCCAGTCACCTCAAGGAGGGGCTGGAATGCAACCTTATCATGGGCTTCCCAGATCCAGACCCCCTACCCAACGACACGCAAGATGTGCCCTACTTCATCATGGGGGATGACGACTTCTCCCACACAACCTACCTCATGAAGCCCTACACCTCCAGACTCCTCACCCGTGAAGAGAGGATCTTCAACTACAGGCTGTCCAGGGCAAGACAGGTGGTGGAGAACGCCTTTGGCATCCTGGCCAACAGGTTCCAGGTACTTCTCACCAACATGCAGCATTGCCCAGAGACCGTGAGGAGGATCATGGAAGCTTGCTGCATCCTGCACAATCTCATGCGCACCCACTACCCAGTCTTGCAGAACAGGCTCGTGGACCTCCAACAAGCCAATGGGGACATGGAGCCTGGGGAATGGAGGCAAGGGCGAAACCTGATAGACACTGAGGATGTGCAAGGCTCCAACAGAGCCTCACATGAAGCGAAGAAGCAGCGCAACCTCCTGAGACACTGGTGCAACTCCCCAGCTGGAGCAGTGGAGTGGCAAGACAGGATGGTAGATGCTTAATGGATGCTTCCTTCAGCCTGTCTCATCACACGCATGAGATTGGGCCATGTATGTTTGGTTGGCCTACATTGAACAGGGCGTTTAATAAAGAGTTGTGCTTATGTTGACATGTGTGGATAATTATTACATTATTATTGATAATAAAGGGCCGTAGGAGTGGCACCTGGGAGGGTGGACCATACAGTCCCACAATGCTTGCACTGGAGGTTTATCTATCCCACTGCTATCTTAACACATCCCACAGCTATTTCCCATCCCACAGGTATTCTAACCCATCCCAAAGCTATCCTTACCCATCCCACAAGCATGCAAAGGCTTAAACCATTTCTAAAAGTTTCCATCAAGACTTTATTAAAAAAAAAGAAATGAAACAAGTGTGTGAATCATAAATAGACTTTATTAACAAGAAGCTATAAAACAAAAATGAGTCTCTGGCACTCCTCTTGGTCGCTTAGTCTCAGGGGTGAAGGGTCCAGTTGCTGTGGAGGTGGCTGGTGGTGGAGTGCTTGTCATCAGCTCCTTCAGAAGCAGAAGCAGAAGCAGCAGAAGCGCCAGCCCCAGAAGAGCGAGCCCGTGCTGCAGAAGCCCCAGCAGAACCAGAGTGAGGGCCAGGGGGTAGGATGGTAGCCCTGTTCCTCTTGCCAGGGCTGGCAGCAGATGGCTGAGGCTTGCTGTGCTTCCGCATGGTTGTGGGGTTGCTGGCTGACAGGGAGGCTGGCAGGAACCAAGGCTGGCAGGAAGGCTGGCAGGGAGGCTGGCACCAAGGTTGGCAGGAAGGCTGGCAGGGAGGCTGGCAGGCAGGCTGGCAGGCCGGCTGGCAGGCAGGCTGGCAGGCAGACATGAACCAAGGCTGGCAGGCAGACATGAACCAAGGCTGGCAGGAAGGCAGGCACCAAGGCTGGCAGTCAGACCGGCTGGCAGCAAGGCTGGCAGGGAGGCTGGCAGCAAGGCTGGCAGCAAGACTGGCAGCAAGGTTGGTAGCAAGGCTGGCAGGAAGGCAGGCAGCAAGGCTGGCAGGCAGACCGGCTGGCAGCAAGGCTGGCAGGGAGGCTGGTAGCAATGCTGGTAGCAAGGCTGGCAGGCAGACATGCAGGCAGGGCAGGCAAGGCAGTCGATGCGTCCGGCAGCAGGTCTTTCCTCTGAATGGCAACCTGCTTCCGAGCTGCTTCCGTTATATCCGCGGGGCTGATGCAATGGATCCTCCCCGCATGCGCAGTGAATGCCAGGCATCCATTAGGCTTCCTCTGTGCATCTGCTAGGCTTCCGCTCTGCATCCGCTTCATCCGTTCCACGTCCGCTCTGCATCCGCTCTTTCCATTCCTCGTCCGCTTCGCTGAGACCCCCCAGAGGCCCTGTGGATGTGCCACCCACTCCCATCTGCTTCCATCCGCTAGGCTTCCATTCCGCATCCGCTTTGCATCCGCCCTGCGTCCTCCCCACGTCCGTGTTATCCTCTGGTTATGCAAATTTTTCCCCCTTTTGAGAGCTGATAACAACAGATGGAACATTTTGCTCGTCCGCTGTGTCCTTTTTGCATCCGTTGGCCAGTGTGACATGGGCTTAAATGACAACATGGTTTTTTTTGTATCTTTGGAGCTGCAATAAACCTTCTGTTTAATGGATTAATGGGGGAAGGGTATCTGTAAAAGCCTGTTGAATCTGGATGGGGTTTTATGTACACATAAAATGGTGAATGTGGCATGACACATCCATATTTTGTGCATTTTGCACATTTTATGCATGTATAAAATATGGAGGGGATTTCACATATCCATATTTAATGTATTTTTTGCATATATAAAATGGCAAAATGTGATTTGATGCATGCACAGAAGCACGAACAGATTTTATCTGTTGTACCCAAAGTCTATTAAACTGAGATTTGTTACATAAAGGATGCAGTGGATTTGCAAAATATTTTTTTGTATGCATCAAGTGATTCCACATGATTTTTGTTCAATTGGCAGGAAACTTGTGGCAAGCTAAACCACATAGTAATTTATCATGAGTCATTGCTCAGTATCATACTTCAGTACTTTTAAATGAATATATAATTAAAATTGTTTATTTGCTAAAATAATGCTTGAATTGAAACTGAAACTAACATTTCATAACATAACATTTTTAGGCCTGGTTTGTTTCAATTTATGGCCTATTGACACACTCCTAATTTCGGGGTAATACTTTGGCAGCTTTCACTTACATATATAAGTTTTATTGTTGTTCCATTCTTTCATTCCCTTATTCTTCAATTACAACTTGGACATAGCAAGAGAATACACTTTGCATGCCATAAAGCATGACCCAATAATGGCAATAATGGTAATGGTCATAAAAGTAAAAATCAAGCAAACTACAGCAAACATTTGGGCTAGAAGTTACTGTTATATACATAAAACAACTTTCATTTCCAACTACCAAATGACAGAAATCCAATCAAACAAGTTAAATATACGTAATCAAAAATATATTCAAATGTGAATACAAAATCAAAGCAGAACACAAAATTAAAATTTATTTTTAAAAAATAATATATATATACATTCAAATAAAAATAAGTAGTCTTTGCATATATATTTTTATTCAAGCTGCCCAACAGATAAAGCATTATCTTCTCAGTTGATCTAGTCTTCTGATTTCCAGTATCAAACTATGCAATCTTTCTTCCAGAAAAGATGCATAAAACCTTCTGTACTATTTGAATAAAAGAGCCTATATGCTCTACACATTGCACATTATAATATCTACCTGAAAACCCCATTAATGGATTCATTTAAGTGGGAAAATTTCTATTCTTATAATAGTAATATTATTAAAATAGCTCAGCAAATTGAAAGTTACCCTGAGAAATTTACTAATTTATCCAACAAATTAACATAACAGCAGTTTCCAATGACAATAAAATAAAAATAGTCTACTTTAATAAGTATATCAAATGGCAACATATTTCATATCTCCAGACAATCTTTCCCAGTAGTTCTGAGATGGGATGTTACACGAAGAAAGATGATTGGCCTCAGAAGCAGCGCCAACAACCTAAGCTTTTGGAGTGAAATTTGCCCAGGACCATAAGAATAAGACTTTCTAGTGAATTTGATGAGGTGGATGAAACTGGATGACCATGAGTTCTAGTCCTGCCTTAGGCACAAAGCCAGGTAGGTGACCTTGGGCCAATCACTTTCTCTCAACCATATGAAGGAGGCAATGGCAAATGATTTCTGAAAAACCTTGCCAAGAAAACTGTAGGTCTAGTCCTGGCAGTCTCCAATAATCTGAGGCAACTGAATATAAGAAAATAAAAAGTGTAACCTCATGATAATCAGAATATAGAACATAGGCTATTAGAGTTGGAAGGGACCTTGGAGGTCTCCTAGTCCAACCACCTGCTACTATACCATTTTAGACCAATGACTGTCCAGTCTCTTATTAAAACCCACCAGTGATGGAGTACCCACAACTTCTGAAGGCAAGCTATTCCACTGGTTGATTGTTCTTATTCTCAGGAAATTTCTCCTTAGTTCTAGTTTGGAGCTCTCTTTCTTTAGTTTCAATCCATTGTTTTTTGTCTTGCTGGGGTGCTTTGGAAAATTGGTTGACCCCCTTCAAACATTGGAATATTGCTATCATGTCTCTCCTGGACTTTCTTTTCATGAGACTAGTCATTTCCAATCCTACTACTCACCCCTATTTACCACAAAAATATGCATGTTCTCTATCAGAGGAAAATTAGGCAGATGACCATCCCACACAAATTCCACATTCTCAATAAATCTAAGAATAGTTTGCTTGGTAACAGTCAGTTAAGAGCAGATGTGGTGTTCAGCAGGTTCTGACCAGTTCTGGAGAACTGGTAGTGGAAATTTTGAGTGGTTCAGAGAACCAGTAAATACCACTTCTGAATGGAGATATTACAGTATTCTTCCTCTGTCGTGCCCACCAAGCCATGCCCACAGAACCTGTAGTAAAAAGTTTTGAATCCCACCACTGGTTTAGAGGTGGCTCCGGACCAGCATTACCAACTTGGTTATGTGAGTGATTTGAAAACAAAGCAAAGCAGTTATGTACCTCTTGCCAAGCCTGATAACCCTGCACATCTGCAGAGCTTGTAGGGTCCACCTCCCATTAGAGAGAACTCACTCTACGCTCAGGATTAGAGGTAACTATTGTCAATTTTCTCAACTTCAACTCAGAGCTTCATCATCCTGTTGTTGGATTTTTGTTTTTTATTTGTTTAAAGCAATATTTAGTTCATTTGACATAATTCCAGAGGCACCTGGTAGAAGTACATAAATTACATGGTTTGTGTTGCAACATTAGAATATTTTTGTCATTTGTCTCTCTTGCTTTTTGCATATTTGTCCATGGATGCATCTTCCCATCTCCCCTGCTCCAGCTATTGCAGCAAACTATATATAACTATTGGACAAAGTGCCTGATGATAGATAGCACTTGCTATCTATCTATTGACAATAATTTAATCTACAGCCATTTATTTAAATGGCACTGTTCCAAAAGAGAAGACTGAGCATACCGGAGATAAAATTCACTTCAAATGTAGGAGCATTCAACCCTTTCTTCTGGCTTCCCCATCTTCCCCTTGTTGGATATATTATCCCATTTTTCAAATTGTTTCTTTAATGGTGTGGAATAGAACAAGGATCATTTGGTGTCATACTTTCAATTTCTATTCTGTTGCTGTTTGTACACAAAAGAGTTAAAGATGGGATAACCAAAGATACCTTCTTTTTGCACTAGTCCTTGCTAATTACCCATAGGGTTGTTTTCAGTGCCATTTGATCTATAACTACAGATATATAGATTATGTAAATTTATATCTGTTGTACCTGTTTCTTTCTCATCCAATTTTTGCTTGCCCTTTACTTGTTCTTTGTTTTTGAATTGTGCTAGTTTTAGTAAATAAACATCAAGTTATGTTTTTGTGAATTGAATTGTGTGTGCTCACTCTGATCTGGGAGTGCGTAAGATACAAACTAAACTGGAAATTATCCCCAGTATTTTCCCCACAATCATGCGGTCCCACCTGTACCATGCAGAGGTTACCAGCAATCCTTGGGAAAATGTGTAATATCCTTATCCTCTGTATTCTGTTCACTTACATGGTGCTAAGAGATGTTTGGAACAAGAGTGGTCCTGACATTGACAAATGACTCTGGGCAGTCTGGCATTAATAAAACACATTGCAATATGAGGCAGCTACTGGTAAAAGTATCTGCTTGCAAGTTTAATATAAAGCCCATGTCACACAGCACCAACGGATGGAAAGAGGATGAAAAACAGAGAGAAACACTTGGAATCCGTTGGTTAATGCGATGCATCCATTCTGTACTCACTGCGTCCATTTTTCATACTCTCTATCCATCCAGGATCCGTCCACTGAGATTTCATCTGCTCAAAAAGTTTTGAGCTGCACAAAACTTTTTGAGTGGATAAAGTATCCAACATCTGCGATGCATAAGGGGAACATCCATTATACGTCCGTTGTCATCCATTACGCATCCGCTATATCTGCTAGGCATCCGCTGCGCAACCGCGCAACTCTCCAGCAGAAAATGGACACAGGGAGGAAGTGAAACGGAGGTGGAACGGACATGCAGCGTTAGTTGCACAGACGTAGAAAGGATGTAAGCGGATGCAGCTCGCATATAAAGCATTAAAACGGAAAAAACTTTCATATAGGGGACGTATCTCGGATATTTAGGATGTCTGCAGGATGTCTAGAGGATGCAGAAGGACATCTAGCGGAAAACCTATATTTCCCATAAAAAGGGGGAGAAATCACCTGGATCTCACTTTCAGTCCAGCAACCCCAACAGTGCTAGGATTCCCTGTTCTATGGGAAGAAAAGAAGGCGTCCAAGAAGTGTCTGGGTCCGAAGATGGATTGTGAGAAGAGCCAAGTATGGACTATATAAAAAGCTGATGGTGGAGCTGAGGAACGAAGACCCACGTGCATTCCAGAACTTCATGAGGATGCCACTAGCCATGTTTGATGAAGTTGTGGAGCGGATGAGACCCAGGTTGACCAAGCAGAGCATCAACTTCCGGCCCAGCCTGGACCCTGGACTCAAGGTGGCACTGACTCTGTGCCACCTGGCCTCCGGGACCACGTATAGGAGCATGCAGTACGCCTGGAGGGTGCCACACAACACCATCAGCATTGTGGTCAGAGAAGTGGTGCAGGCCATCATCGAAGAATACCTGGAGGAGTTCCTCCAGTGCCCCTCAACTGAAGAAGGCTGGATGAAAGTTGCAGAGCAGTGGTATCAGAAGTGGAACTTCCCCCACACCGTTGGAGCCTTAGATGGGAGGCACGTGGCCTGCAAAACTCCAGCCAAGTCAGGGTCCACTTATCACAACTACAAGAGCTTCTTCAGCATCATCTTCTTCACCATGGTCGATGCTGACTACAAGTTCATATACATCGATGCTTCAGGCAATGGGTAAGCTTCAGATACCCAGGTATACAACGCCAGTCACCTCAAGGAGGGGCTGGAACGCAACCTCATCATGGGTTTCCCAGATCCAGACCCCCTGCCCAACGACACGCAAGATGTGCCCTACTTCATCGTGGGTGATGATGCCTTCTCCAACAGAACCTACCTCATGAAGCCCTACACTTCCAGATGCCTCACCCGTGAAGAGAGGATCTTCAACTACAGGCTGTCCAGGGCAAGGCGGGTGGTGGAGAACACCTTTGGCATCCTGGCCAACAGGTTCCAGGTACTTCTCACCACCATGCAGCATCGCCCAGAGACCGTGAGGAACATCGTGGAAGCTTGCTGCATCCTGCACAATATCATGCGTACCCGCTACCCAGTGTTGCAGAACAGGCTTGTGGACCACCAACAAGGCAATGGGGACATGGAGCCTGGGGAATGGAGGCAAGGGCGAAACCTGAAAGATACTGTGGATGTGCAAGGCCCCAATAGAGCCTCACGTGAAGGGAAGAAGCAGCGCAGCCTCCTGAAACACTGGTGCATCTCCCCAGCTGGAGCAGTGGAGTGGCAAGACAGGATGGTAGATGCTTAATGGATGCTTCCATCAGCCTGTCTCATCAAACTGATGAGATTGTGCCATGTACGTTGAGTGGCCCTACAATGAACAGGGCTTTTAATGAAGAGTTGTGTTTATGTTGAAATGCGTGGATGAATGATTAAATTGTTATTGATAATAAAGGGCCATAGGTGTGGCACCTGGGAGGGTGGACCAAACAGTCCCACTATGCTTGCACTGAAGGTATATCTATCCCACTGCTATCCTAACCCATCCCACAGCTATTACCCATACCACAGGTATCCCTACCCATCCCACTGCTATCCTTACCCATCCCACAGCTCTTACCCATTCCACAGGTATCCCTGCCTATGCCACTGCTATCCTAACCCATCCCACAGCTCTTACCCATCCCACAGGTATCCCTGCCCATCCCACTGCTATCCTTACCCATCCCACAAGCATGCAAAGGCTTAAACCATTTCTAAAAGTTTCCACCAAGACTTTATTGACTAACAGAACTGAAGCAAGTGTGTGAAGCAAAGATAATCTTTATTAAGAACAAACTGTAAAAGCAAAATGACCCAAGTAAAGTGTCCCAAGCAAAGATAAAGTCAACAGGTAGCAACCCAGTCTCTGGCACTCTTCTCAGTCACTCTGAGGCATGCCCATAGTCTCAGGAGTGAAGGGTCCAGGTGCTGTGGAGGTGGCTGCTGCTGGAGTGCTGGTCTGAGGTGCCATTGGGGTGCCTGGCCCTGAGAGGACAACAGGGGATGGTTGTGGAGGATGCTCTCAGAGAGCTGGCTCAGTCCTGTGATGTTGAGAGCCCCTTCCTCCAGGACATGGGGTGTCAGCCCCAATACCAATGACAGATGTTCTGAGGCTGGGCTTGGCTGTGGGGTGGAGGAAGGAGGAGTGTACTGGGGATGTCTGGTCTGCAGCTGAGCGAGGTGAGGCGTCAGTGGCATCTGTGGCATGGATGGCATCTGTGGCATGGGTGGCATGGGTGGCATGGGTGGCATGGGTGGCATGGGTGGCATGGGTGGCATCGGTGGCATCGGTGGCATCGGTGGCATCGGTGGCATCGGTGGCAACTGTGGTGTGTGATGTACCAGTGCCTGGACTGGGAAGGGCTGCCTGTGCTGCTGGAACTCCTGGTAGCCGTAGCCTTGGTAGGTGAGGGCCTGTGGAAAGCCTTGGAAGGGCTGTAACATCACCTGGGGTGGAGGAGCAGACCTGGACTGGGTCAGAGCAGGTTCAGCTGGGCCTGGAGGGTGGTGCAGAAGACCTGTGATCCTCTCCTTGATCACCTGGTACTGGGATTCGGACATGTCCATAAGGGTCTGGTTCACGTAGGTGAGGAAGGGCTTTCTGTTAGAGGATGGTATGTCGGAGTGTACCAGCTGAGAGAGGAGATCTACGCTGCTTTTGATGGTGTCCCTGATCTCCAGCACGACAGTGTGGCTCTGTCCCTCTGGTCTGGCTTTCTGCCTGCTTTCTGTGGAGGTGGAGCTGGGTGTGGCTGTGGGTTGGTCTCTTGTGGCAGTGGCCTCTTCTTGCTCCAACTGCATCAGGGGGTCCTCCACGTGCTCCGGCACAGGGAGTGCAGCTGTCGGGGGGGTCTCCATCGTGGGGCACTCCAAAGATACCTGCCTGGACACAGGAGCTGACTCTTGGCCAGAAGAAGACTGGCTCTCTGTGGGCTGCCTGAGAGAGAGGGTTAACAGAGGGGTTGCTCCTCGGTGGGGACCTCACCCTCCAAGAAGCTGCACTTGGCCATCACATAGGTCTCCCAGTCAGTGAGCTTGACCGCGGCCTGGCCAGACTTCTTGAGGTGCAGCTTCCCGTACCAGGTGTGCATATGCTTCTACCACCCGAAGAGGACCTCCGAAGTGTAGCCCAGACTCTCTGCCTTCTCTCTCCAAGCTGCCTGCTTCCACTTGGTGTCTTGATAGAGACTGTGTCCCTTCTGCCTGAGGTACTCATTCTCCCTCAGCCATTCCAGCACCTCATCCTCATGTTCCTCTTTGATGGAGTACTGTCTCCTCTCCCTATCGCACGATTGCCTCTTCCTCCCTCTGGCAGGGCCTTCTGGGTCCTCATCAGTAGGGCTTTGAGGTTCTAGGGGCTGGTCCACCACACCACCACCACCACCACCAGCAACAGCAGCATCAGCAAAAGCAGCACCAGCAGCACCAGCAGCACCAGCAGCACCAGCAGCATAGGAGGACCAGGAGCAGCACCAGAAGAGTAATCACCAGCAGAAGCACCAGCACCAGCACCAGGAGCAGCACCAGCAGAAGCACCAGCACCAGCACCAGCAGAGTCAGCTCGAGCAGCAGAAGCCCCAGCAGAAGCAGAGTCAGCGCCAGGGGGTGGGATGGTGGCCCTGTCTTTGTTGCCAGGGCTGGCAGGAGTAGGCACAGGCTTCCTCTTCTTCCCCATGGTTGTTGGCTGGAGATGTGTCTGGCAGCAGGTCTTTCCCCTGAATGGTGACCTGCTTGCGAGTTGCATCCTTTTATATCCGCGGGGCTGACGCAATGCATCCTCCCCGCATGCGCAGTGAATGCTTTGCATCCGCTAGGCATCCGCTACGCATCCGCTCCTTCCGCTGTGCGTCTGCTGCACTGTGCTCCCCCGGAAGCCCTGCAGATGTGTCATCCGCTTCCATCCACTTCTATCCGCTAGGCTTCCGTGGAACATCCACTTAACATCCTGGCTACGTCCTCTCCCCGTCCGTTCCTTTCTGTTGTTGTCCGCTCTCTTTATGCAAATTTGGGGCACTTTTGAGAGTGGATAACAACGGATGGAACATTTTCTCGTCCGCTGTGTCCTTTTTACATACTTTTTGCATCCGTTGGCCGATGTGACAGGTCCTTAAAGTGTTCTAAATCTTAATGTGGTACTACCGTACCACAGTGTGTTGCTAGCCAGCTAATGATAGCTAATGACTAATACAAGGGGAGAAAAGGTGAAAAATATATTTTGCTTCGACTCATGAAGTGCTTTTTAGGAAATATCAAGTCAGTTGCTAAACAGAGAATA
Source organism: Laticauda colubrina (assembly GCA_015471245.1). Classification (NCBI taxonomy): domain Eukaryota; kingdom Metazoa; phylum Chordata; class Lepidosauria; order Squamata; family Elapidae; genus Laticauda; species Laticauda colubrina. The sequence continues at coordinate 10,028,763 of BLBF01000041.1, read as the reverse complement.
TCCAAGGAGAGGAAAGGGTGGAAACAAGTTATAGACTGTTAATCATATTTATATCAGGTTTATAAACATAACAAGAAAATAGTGATCAGACAATATTAGGGAGAGATTGTGGTTTAGTGCTTTGTTGAAAAAATATCCAATGCTGTTTCCACAGTTCTTGTTCAGCATCATGAAAGACAATCTGCTTTTAAAATTATTTCAAAGGAGAGGATAATTCTAGTGCAAGGGTGTCAAACTCATGGCCTGTGGGCTAGATGCATCACATTCTGGCCCCACCCTATCTGTTTAGTAAAGGGAGGAAAAGTCCTGGTTTGTCATGTGATGCTGCCATGACAATGCAAGTTTGACATCCCTGTTTCTAGTACAATTTTTTATGAATGGACTATGGATTTATGGTGACCAAAGCACGTGTTTGAATTTATGTTTTTTGGCAATCCTCTCTCTGTATTGTTCCAATTTGTGCTGCCGAAGTGAGCACAGCAATCCTGTCTCCATTGGCATACAGCTTCCTTGGCTGTCTATGCCTCAATCCAAAGGACAGTCATCATGAGAGAAATCTTCCCCTTGTGCTTTTTCAGATTAGGAAATATGATGGGAAATTTTGAAGTACAAGTATGTCTGAATCCTTGAATAGTAAATGTGACTGACAAGCAAGTACTGAAGTGCATAACATGAGACATGTTACTGGAAGGCAAAATCACGAAACTACATCTTACTTACTTTGGCAACATCATGTGAGGGAATTCACTGGAGAAAGCAATTAGGTTTGGAAGTGTTACCAGTAAAAGTAAACCAAGCCATAAAAGAACACAGTAGCTATCAAAGTTGACACTAGGAAGAGCACAGAACAATTCAAAGAAGTAATACAAGATCAGAAGATGTGGAGAGACCTGGCTCACAGAATCACCAAGAATCGAACACAAGTGAATGAATAATATTATCATCATATCATGAGAGTCTGATTAGTAAACTAGTTAAGCCTGGTTTAGAAGGCATGACTATTAAATTAATACATAACTGGTTGAAAATGCTATTCGGAAAATGCTTATGAATGTTTCCTCATAAAACTAGTCAATCTAAAAGCCAAACCTCATAATTTATTAAAAATTTAGATCAAATGATGAAAGCAATTGCTTATCAACTTTGCAGAAGATCTTAGAATGAAAAATTCAAAATGCAAAACAATGTTGATAAATTAAGGAAGTGGCCTGAAAATAACATAATGAAATTTAAAAGTACTGGGACAGAAGAAAGAAATTGAATGTACTAGGACAGAATGGGGATAACTACTGTACATTGGCAATAGGATTTGTAAAAAATATATGTACTAGTAAAATCTAAACATGAGTGAGTGATATGTGACTTCAGGAAATGCAATATAAGGCAGAAGAAGCATGTCCTTTTGTGTTAATGAGGCCCTACATCAAAAATTAAGCTTTGTTGTAGACCGGTGGTGGCTAACCTTTTCAGCACTGAGTGTCAAAATGGGAGCATGTGTCAGAAACCAGAAACCCATGTGTAACAGAAACCAGAAGAGCAGCTCCCTGATGTACATGCATGGGAGTGCCAGAAACCAGAAGCTTAGCTTCCCGGCACACACATGGTCTTCCAGTTTCTAACACGAATACATGTGCAAAGACCAGCTGAACAGCATGCACATATGCTCTGGGGGGCTGCTCTTCCAGTTTCCAGCACTCCTGCATGCACAAAGTCAGCTGGATGGCATGAAGGTGATTGCCAGAACCCCAAAGAGCAACAGGCAATGGCTGATGTGCCCGGAGAGATGGTTCTGCATGCCACTTCCGGCATGTGCGGCATAGGTTCACCATCACATTTCCAGACAGTACTAATTAAGAAAGATTCAAATAAACTTTAATAAGTTTAGTGAATTCCATGAAAGAAATAAAGATTAAGTACTATGAACAGAAATGGAATGAAGAAAGAATATTTGGCCTTGCGATATCTGAATATAAAAATATAATAAAAGACCGTCCCATAAAAAAAAATTGGATCCTATGTTCTCTCTGCTCAGCATTCTTGACACAGAATAATGGATTTAAATAATATGAAAGAAATCCCACTGAATGTGAGTAAACTGTAGGATGATTGAACACTAAAATCAGTTATAGACCAAGGTAGTCAACTCCTCTTTATGTATTCAAGCAAGGACTAGACCACACCCTGAATGTTGTGATTCTATGATTCTATGAAAGTTGTTTAACAGAAAAGAACATCAGCAATAGCACTTCTTTATTAATGTAAAGTTCAAAAATGGGCAAACAAATTAGGAAACAAAAATAAAAAAGTCTTTTTATATAAGAAATCTTAGAATTATGAGATATTTTATGCAACTAAAATTAAAACAGACAATTTCTTTCTTTTTGCCCCACAATCATATGGACAAAAATGAGGAAAAATGAAGAACAAAGAGAGAGGAACAGGCTTAAAGGCTACTGACTTGTATATATTTGTTAAAAAAATTTCCCATGATTTCAGAAATATTGTTCATACCTGCTGGGCCAAAATTATTTTCTATAAATATGATGCTTTCCTTAATTCTCAGCACCCAAAGCCATCACCACCAACCCATCTAGGCAGACTCATTTTGTGAAAAAAAAATTACTCACCTCTTTTTAGATTTTCTGCATTTTTGCCAAAATGTATTATCAGAACTTCATGAGACCTTTAGAGATATGCTGAAAGGGATTCTGAGTGAATAAATAACAACATTTTGCAATGATTATTTCATTAAAAAAATAAGCATGCAATGTTTTGTCTTAAAAAATAATTTCTTGTAGTTCAATTTCATTAAAAGAATGATTAGGTCAGTTGTGTGAATACTGCAAAAACTGTTTTAAATTAACCCGTCCCTATATAAATCTCACAACTTCTGGTTTCCCTTATCATCATAATCAATTCTCACCAAACAGAATCTAGAGACACGTGCTTAGTTCAAAAGTATTTTCCAAAGATGTGCATAAAAAGTTATTGATGCTAATAAGTCTCGAAATAGGTATACAACCATTTCCAAAGTTCTGGGGCTATATCAATTTTCTGAGATATATTCCTGAAATAATGATTTAGAATAATAGTGAATCTTTCCAAGAGTGTCTATCCTGTCAAAATCCCTTGAAGAGTATAGCTTAAAATCACTTTGCAAGCTACAATGGAAATGCTAACAATGGAGATATTTTGAAATTCCAAATCAAAGTCAAGATCTAAAAACTACAGAAATGTTTCATCATGATTTGAACAAGTTGTTCAGGCTAGGAAATACTAAAATATGTGTTGAAGTGGTATGTCACAGAGGAACGGTCAAACATTCCTAACAGAAACTGGAAACAATGATAATCAAGCATGTTTGACTGTAATTACTGAAGCTAAGGTGTTACTAAAATTAACAGTGGAATTCCTTTTTCACAGGGCCACATTACACGTTAGAAGACAGGCATCAAATATGGTTGTTTGTTCATTTAACCTATTGTCCATGTGGACTGAGGAAGTGCAAGCATTTCATATTTCATTCATTCAATCAATCAATCAATTTACATGGCTCTCCATGCATCTATAACTCCAGGCACTTTCTATTAATTAAAAACAATCATCCCACTCAGAAAAGGTTTTAAAAGAACAAATATATCACACCTGAGTAATTATAATGTAATATAAGGTACACAAAGTGGACTCATCCAATGTCCTGAGCCAATGCCCAGGGGAACAGCCAGGTTTTCAGTGTTCTACAAAAAGCCAGCAAAGATTAATATACTGTATTAATATACTGTTCCAGAAAGCAAAGACAGGCCAATATCAACATACTGTTCCATAAAGCAGAAGTAGTGACAGAGAAGGCATGCATTTTGTGTCCATAATGTATGCTGTTTAATTGAAGGAATCCAGAAGAGGCCCACCCTGTTGCAGGATGGATAAAAAGAATTGGAGACATGCTGTCCCACCTGGCCTTGTGCCATGAAATCCATTATAGATAGTAACTAACACCTTGAATTGCACCTGGAACTCAGTGCAAGCCAATGAGCTTGCAAAGTAGAAGGATTACATACATACCAAGATATACCCCTAACTACCTACATGTATGCAGTGTAATGGCTGCTCCCATTCAAGGAATATTAGAATTCACATGAAAGTCTGATAACATACTGTAACAAAAAGCAAAAAAACAAATACAGGGTAAATACACTGTCACAGACCTATGTATGAAAACATGACATAGATCAAGAATATGTAAGAAAAACACAGGAAAAAATTTCTACTACTCTGAAAAGTAGTAGAATTTATTTATTTAAAGATTTATTTAAGATGTATATACTGTATATTGCATTTTGTCTACTAAAATTTGTGAACCAATAAGTATGAATATGTATGAAAATGCAAAATACTGAAATAAATTTGAAATATTTTTATTGATTAAATTTCTTGTTTTTAATAAAACTATTGTTGCATCAGATCACCTTAAAAATGCCAATACACATTTTAGATAGGTTTCTCTCCATGTTTGGGATCTGGAACAATCTCTATCCATTGCTCCCATTGTAAAGCAGAAGTATTCATCCTAATGGAAATATTATCATCTTTGATTAATCAATTAGAATTCGAAGAAAAGAAAACATTGTAAAATCAGCGGGTAACTCTCATAATATGTCTTCATTTGGTTCATTTCACCAGTGCTTTTATATTAATATTAAAGAGCCACTCTCAAACAATACATGTATTTTCAAGGTTTCACTCTTTAATAAACCTACACAATGAATTCTGCATATATTCTAGAAGAGGGCCTTTTCTATAAAAATTCACTCAAATTATATTGCAGTGGATCAAAAACAAAGGAAAGATCACATATTGTTTCTCTCTGTTACTTGTTTTTATTTAGTCATTTGTTTTAATTTTGTCCAGCTTATTTCTTTCACAGTTATTGTAACCTGATATGATGTTGATCTTATAAATAATCCAGTATATACATCCCAAAATAAATTAAAAATCAGGGAAAATTATGTTTTGGTTTTTTAGAAGATGCCAGGGGGGGAAGGAAATGAGCAAATAATCATTGTTACAAGGCTTCAATAATATCAATTTTTAGTTAGTCCCTGCAATCTGTTGACTTTTTGTCTTGATTAAAGATTACAGCAAACAATAGAATTCACATTATTGTGATATTAATTTCCCTTTGCTTATTCCAGAATTGATCATCTAGCTGCTAGACACACAAGTACAGACATCTTTAGGGCTACCAATTAGTGGTACCAGCTGCTCATCTAGATTCTAGGCCAGGAATTATTACACACAGACCATTAGCTCTGAAAGGAATTTGGAAGTTCTCACTAGGCTGGAAATTCTGAATATTGTGTAACAACATACTGCCTGGCCATATGCATCTCAGCTGGCCTCCCTTGAAGCCATTTCACAATCCAAAGTCTGTTGTTTCACAGCCTAGTGATGCAGGAGGAATATTCATATAGTTCAGACAATTACCTTTCCAGGAAAAGATTTCCTTTCTTTTGGATTATTGAGTTATTGTCATCTGTTTAAAGTGGATACTTAAGAAAGCCACTTGTGTGTGATGATCAAGGTGTTGAACTACCCCAGGAGACATGTGCTGAAGTCTTATCTCAATCATGGAAATTCTTCAGGTATCTCCTTCTGTTATTTTCCTCCATTTGGGATTTGGAGCATAGTACCTCTTACGCCAGAGCCAACAAGGGGATAAACAGCATGGTGACTTCCAGTTTGCAGGGCTTCGGTGGCAGGCAGGAATCCACGATCATGCGCAGTTTCTGCCTGGGCTTGCAACCGGAGCCCCCCAAGCCAGCTGCCTTCGGGGCTAAGCCACCCTGTAGAGGTCAGTGAAGATGGGGGAGACTCCAGCAGGGTTGTGGAAAGCCACATCTTTCCTCCCCAGCTGGCTAAACTCCCTTTCCCGAAGGCGGCAGAGAGGCGGTCAGAAATGGCCACCTCAAAGAAACCCTCATCCGGAAAAGAATGTGCAGGAGGAAGAAAGTGCTGAAGTGAAAGTTTTATCCCGGCTAACCGGGACAAAAAGCAAAAACTAAGGCATCCCGGAATTCAATTTTTTTAAAAAGATACATCACTCCCAAAGAAGATTCGGAAGTAGCGAATGAAAGTGAAAAGGGAAAGATTTTTTTCTTCACTCTCCTTCCTTACATTGACAGTGAACAGAGATGAATGAGAAATTGGAAAAATCTGCTTTGGCATCAACAGGCATTTAAGCTGGAAAATTTAATGCCAAGGGGATAATAAAGATTTCTGAATATAAAAGGAAAAAAAAAACAGAAAGATATTTTTTTTTTTTTTGCTGTAAATGGGAAGGGAGAAGAAGAGAATAAGAACAGGATTTGAAAGGAGGAGATAGCCTGGAATCTAAAGAATTTAAAATTAAAGGGTCTGTCACATAGGCCGATGGATGCAAAACGTATGTAAAAAGGACACAGCGGACGAGAAAATGTTCCATCCGTTGTTATCCGCTCTCAAAAGTGCCCCAAATTTGCATAAAGAGAGCGGACAACAACGGAAAGGAACGGACGGGGAGAGGACGTAGCCAGGATGTTAAGTGGATACTCCATGGAAGCCTAGCGGATAGAAGTGGATGGAAGTGGATGGCACATCCACAGGGCTTCCGGGGGAACACAGCGAAGTGGACACACAACGGAAGGAACGGATGCAGAGCGGATGAAGCTGATGCAGAGTGGAAGCCTAGCGGATGCCTAGCGGATGCAAAGCATTCACTGCGCATGCGGGGAGGATGCATTGCGTCAGCCCCGTGGATATAAAAGGATGCAGCTCGCAAGCAGGTCACCATTCAGAGGAAAAACCTGCTGCCAGACACAGCTCCAGCCAGCCAACAACCATGGGGAAGAAGAGGAAGCCTGTGCCATCTGCTGCCAGCCCTGCAAGAAGGACAGGGCCACCATCCCATCCCCTGGCCCTGACTATGCTTCTGCTGGGGCTTCTGCTGCTTGGGCTGACTCTTTTGGTGCTGGGGCTTCTGCTGGCGCTGCTCTGGGTGCTGGTGCTTCTGCTGGTGCTTACTCTGCTGGCTCTGCTCCTAGTCCTGCTGGTGCTGCTGGTGCTCCTAGTTCTGCTGGTGCTGCTGGTGCTGCTGGTGCTTACTCTGCTGCTGCTGATCCTGGTGCTGCTGGTGCTGCTGGTGCTGCTGGTCCTCCTTTTGCTGCTACTGTTGTTGTTGCTGGTGGTGGTGGTGTTGTTGTGGTGGAGCAGCCCCTATAACCTTGAAGCCCCTCTGATGAGGGCCCAGATGGCCCTGCCAGAGGGAGGAAGAGGCATACACGTGAACGGGAAAGGAGGCAATACTCCATCGAAGAGGATGAGGTGCTGGAATGGCTGAGGGAGAACGAGTATCTATGGCGGAAGGGACACAGGCTCTATCAAGACACCAAAAGGAAGCAGGCTGCTTGGAGAGAGAAGGAGAGAGCCTGGGGTACACTTCAGAGGTCCTCCTTGGTTGGTGGAAGCACATGCACACCTAGTACAGGAAGCTGCACCTCAAGAAATCTGGCCAGGCCACGGTCAAGCTGACGGACCGAGAGACCTACGTGATGGCCAAGTGCAGCTTCTTGGAGGGTGAGATCTGCCACTGAAGAGCAGCCCCTCTGACAACCCTCTCTCTCAGGCAGCCCACAGAAAGCCAGTCCTCTTCCGGCCAAGAGTCAGCTCCTGTGTCCAGGAGCGTCCCATGATGGAGACCCACCTGACAGCTGCTCTCCCCAAGGCGGAGCACGTGGAGGACCCCCTGATGTAGTGGGAGCAAGGAGAGGGCATTTCCACCAGAGACCAATCCACATCCACCCCCAGCTCCACCTCCACAGAAAGCAGGCAGAGAGCCAGACCGGAGGGACATAGCCACACTGTCCTGCTGGAGATCAGGGACACCATCAAAAGTAGCATAGATCTCCTCTCTCAGCTGGTACACACTGACATACCATCCTCCAACCGCAAGCCCTTCCTCACCTACGTCAACCAGACCCTCCTGGACATGTCCGAATCACAGTACCAGGTGATCAAGGACAGGATCACCGGTGTTCTTCACAACCCTCCAGGCCCAGATGAACCTGCTCCGACCCAGTCCAGGTCTGCTCCTCCACCACTGGTGATGTCACAGCCCTTCCAAGGCTTTCCACACACCCTCACCTACCAAGGCTACAGCTACCAGGAGTTCCAGCAGCACAGGCAGCCCTTCCCAGTCCAGGCACAGGTTCATCGTACACCACTGGTGCCATCAATGCCACTGATGCCACCGATGCCACCGATGCCACCAATGCCACCCATGCCACAGATGCCACACATACCACAGATGCCACCGACGCCTCACCTCGTTCAGCTGCAGACCAGACATCCCCACTATACTCTTCCTTCCTCCACCCCACAGCCAAGCCTGGTCTCAGAACATCTGTCATTGGTCTTGGGACTGACACCCCATGTCCTGGAGGAAGGGGCTCTCAACATCACAGGACTGAGCCAGCTCTCTGAGTGCTTCTTCCACACACCATCCCCTGTTTCCCTCTCGGGGCCAGGCACCCCAATGGCACCTCAGACCAGCACTCCAGCAGCAGCCACCTCCACAGCACCTGGACCCTTCACCCCGAGAGTGAAAAGTCACGCCTCAGAGTGACTGAGAAGAGTGCCAGAGACTGGGTTGCTACCTGTTGACTTTTTGTTTGTTTGGGACACTTCGGTCATTTTCTTTTACAGTTTGTTATTAATAAAGATTATCTTTGCTTCAAACCCTTCTTCAGTTCTTTTAGTCAGTAAAGTCTTGGTGCAAACTTTTAAAAATGGTTTAAGCCTTTGCATGCTTGTGGGATGGGTAAGGATAGCAGTGGGATGGGCAGGGATACCTGTGGGAGGGGTAATAGCTGTGGCATGGGCAGGGATACCTGTGGGATGGGTAATAGCTGTGGGATGGGCAGGGATACCTGTAGGAGGGGTAATAGCTGTGGGAAAGATAAACCTACAGTGCAAGCATAGTGGGACTGTATGGTCCACGCTCCCAGGTGCCACACCTATGGCCCTTTATTATCAATAACAATGTAATCATTCATCCATACAGTTCAACATAAACACAACTCTTTATTAAATGCCCTGTTCATTGTAGGTCCACTCAACATACATGGCACAATGTCAGGTGGAGCTCCATTCAAAATCCAGGAAAGAAATACTTAGTCTCTTTAGTTTAGAGAAAAGACATCTTTTAATCAAAGTGAAGTGGTAGCAACCAAAGAATTCTGAATCTGAGAAATTAGGCGCGCAATTCACATATAAAAAGTGAGGGAAATGTTCCCACCCCCAATAGTTCAGATGACACTTCCAATTAGAAGTTGTGAATATGATCATGTGGGCATCTTCAGGTGATGATGAGGCCTCTGTCCGTTGACCTTGGCATATTTTGATAATGGGTTGCAGTTGTGCAGAGAAAAGAAAGCTAAGCAAGAAATAGAAACCTAACTCTATTGTATGCTTCCCCCCCCCCCCATTTACACAACAGAAGAATTTAACACCTCCAGCTCACTTCCCAGACTTTCCCTTCCTCCCCCCATTCCTTATGGCAGTCGAAAGATGCAAAGCAATAGTAGAAGATCTTGAAGGCTGACATTCGGCCCTCCTAGAAAAAGGAAAACCATCAGTCCTAGAGGAGAGAGAGGAGAAAATATAAAGACAATTATTAATCATTCAGCAATTACAAAACAATGCACTCCTAAGGCTTATCAGGATACTTGAAACGAAATGCTTTGATCAACTTAGGGGCTTTAACGTCGGTTTCGTTTACCCATTCGGCTTGTGAAGAAGGGAAATGTTTCCAGGCTACAAGATACTGGAGTTGACCCCTCCATTTGCAAGAGTCCAGAAATTCTTTAACTTCAAAACGTTGTTCACCTTCAATCAGTATTGGTATGGGAGGGTCAGCTTGGATGGGTCTTAGATCAGAAGTACATTCAGGTTTTAGCAAACTAACATGGAATACCGGATGAATTCGTCGAAGAGTTTTGGGTAAGTTCAGCTGGACTGTTACAGGATTTATAATCCGTTCAATTGTGAAAGGACCAACATTCTTAGGACCAAGCTTCTTTTACTTTTGAGTGGTCTGCAGGTATTTGGTGGACAGGAAAACCTTGTCGCCCACTTTATATTCTTTCTGTGGGGATCTTTTCTTGTCTGCAAATTTCTTATGAGCTCGATGGGCCTCATCTAATGCTTTGCGTGACACTGGCCAGTTAAGTTGGAGTTGAGTTATCCATTCATCCAACGAATGGATGTTAGGCTTTTCATGAGGAAGTTCAGGTATGGGAATGAAATCTTGTCCCGAAGCCACTTTAAATGGAGTAAATCCAGTACTACTGTGTACGGAGTTGTTATATGCCACTTCAGCAAACGGTAGTAATTCGGACCAGTTATCTTGTTGATAATTTATATGACATCTAAGATATTGTTCTAACACTGCGTTAGTCCTCTCACAGGCCCCATTAGTTTGGGGGTGGTAGGCGGAGCTTAACCCCTGGGCGGACCCTATTAACTTCAGGAACTCTTTCCAAAAATTTGAGGTAAATTGGACCCCTCTGTCAGAGATTATGCATTCCGGAACACCATGTAACCTATAGATATGTGAAATAAACATTTTAGCCAGCATCTTAGCAGAGGGAATCTTGGAACAAGGTATGCAATGTACTTGTTGGAAAACAAATCAGTCACTACCCAGATGACCGTGTTTCCACCACTTTCGGGTAATTCTAGTATAAAGTCCATAGAGATTTCTTTCCAGGGAGTTGTTGGTCTAGCTACATTTTGTAACAATCCTACTGGCTTACCAGGAGGTCTCTTTGCCAAAGCACAAATTGGACAACTAGCTACATAAGCTTCAATGTCCTTCTTTAAAGTAGGCCACCAGAATTGCCGTTTAACCAGATGTAAGGTCTTCACAAATCCAAAGTGGCCAGCTGCTTTAGAATCATGAGCCTGTTGTAGTATTTGGCCCCTCAGCACCTGTGGCACATACAACGTGGACCCCACCCAAGCCAAGCCATCTCTAATTGTATAGTCACTTGAATGAGCCAGGAACCATTCGTCCAGTGTTAAAGCTTCTTTTAATTGTTCGGTTAGGTCATTCGATAAAACCACTTCTTGGTTCTTCATTTGGGCTCTGGTGATCACTGGGGCGGCTAGATGTTTGGCTGAGACAATTGGGCTTATCACCTCCTGGTGCATACTATTATATTGGAGTAGTCTAGAGAGAGCATCCGCCATGAAGTTCTTCCCGCCTGGAATGTACTTCAAGGAGAAATTGAATCTCTTGAAGTACTGGGCCCAGCGAACTTGTTTAGGGGACAGTTTCAGGAGCATTTTTAAGGCTTCCAAATTCTTATGATCAGTCCATACCTCAAATGGGTGTTTTGCTCCTTCTAGGAAATGTCTCCAGGTCAGTAAGGCCCAACGAACTGCAAAAGCTTCTTTCTCCCAGACGACCCATCTTCTCTCTGTTTCAGACAGCTTACGGGAGGTATACACACAAGGCTGTAAGGTCCCTTTCTCGTTGGCTTGAAGTAATACCGCTCCAACAGCCACATCATTTGCATCGGCTTGAATCACGAAAGGAGTGTCCATATCCGGGTGCTTCAACACTGGTTCTGCAGCAAACAGTTGTTTTAGCTTTTCAAAAGTGGCTTGGTACTCCATGGACCACTCCAGCAGCTTTCCTGGCCTTGGCTTCACCTCCCCTTTTGTTTTCAAGAGATTTGTGATGGACATTGCTATCTTAGCAAACATCGGGATGAATTGCCGGTAAAAATTTGCAAATCCCAAAAAGCTTTGAAGTTGTTTTCTGGCCTTCAGATGAAATGCGATATCCCAAATAGTCAATTTTGTCTTGGTGGAATTCACACTTTGACAATTTAGCAAACAACTTAACGGCACACAGTTTTTGTGGAACCGACCGCACTAACTTCACATGTTCATCCAGAGTTTCCGTGTAGATAAGGATTTCATCAAGATAAACCAGACCCCCCCTGTATAAATGTTCATGTAACACTTGATTGATCATTTGCATGAATACAGCTGGGGCCCCTTGTAAACCAAAAGGAAAAACGTTGAATTGGAAGCAACCCATCGGGCAGTTAAAAGCGGTCTTCCACTCATCCCCTTCCTTAATTCAAATTCAGTAGTATTCTTCTCTCAAATCCAACTTCGTGAAAATCTTTCCCTTCACTAAATGGGCCAACATGTCCTTCATCAAAGGAAGGGGGTACACATTTTCTACAGAAATAGCGTACAAATTTCTGTAATCCACCACCAAGCGTTTGGAACCATCTTTCTTTTCACGGAACAACACTGGGGCCGCTACTCGGGGTCTAGCAGGTTGAATGAAACCACGTTCCAGATTTTTATCTATAAACAATCTTAGCTCTTCCAATTCCCCTGGGGTCATTGAGTACAACTTTGGTTTCGGGAGCTTCACCCCAGGCAAAATCTCAATAGCACAGTCTGTTGGACGATGAGGCGGAAGCTCATCCGAGGCCTTCTCACTGAACACTTCTTTTAAATCCCAATACTCTTTGGGAATTTTCTCCTCATCTTTCACGGGCTCAGTACCAGTGGAAGCTATTTCAATTAGGTCCTCAGGCTTCGGCTGGGATCTGGCCCCTCCTCTCGGTCGCTGCTTTGTGCATATGCGCAACAACCCCTTTCTCCAGTTAACCTGGGGGTTCCATTTCCGGAGCCAGGGCAATCCCAGTATTAAAGGTTGCTCCATCCCAGGGACCACAATAAAATGCAGGGTCTCATCATGCTCTCCCATGATCATTTCTTTAGGTTCTGTGACAAAATGGGCAGGGCAATCTCCAGCCACTGATCCATCTAGTTGGCAAAAGGAAATGGGCATCTTCAAAGGTTTTAGCTTTAGGCCCATTTTCTTCACTACTTCCGTGTTGATTATACACCTAGTGCACCCAGAATCTAACAGGGCTAGCATTTCCCCTTTGACCCCTGAATTGGGTACCCTCAACTTTACCGGAATGGTCATAGGGCCCACGCTTGGACTTACCAGGAAGTCGTCTTCCGAGTCAGAATCCTCCTCCTCAGGGATCACTGGGGCTTCTGATTCCTCTCCTGCAGGAGGGGTGACTTCTGCTGTCTCTTTTGACTTTAGTGCTGTTTCGCAAGGCTTCGCTGGGGACTTTTCAGGTTTCTTTCCTTCCTTTGGTGGCCCCTTTGGCTCCAACTTGACTCTGCAGTTCACAGCCCGGTGACCTTCTTTCCCGCATCGAAAGCAGGCCGAGGGGTTGGGTCTTGCCGCCACTCCTCCCTTCTGAGGTTTAGGAGCCTCTTGAGGACGTGGGGGGGAAAACTTGCTCCACCCATAACCTCCCCACTGTTCGGATTAAATCAATCTCCACTTCTTCTGCCAGCAAGTACCACATCTGCAAGTCATTGGGGTCTCTTCTAGTAGTGCATCTCTGGTACACATCTTCATTTAAACCATCTTTAAACAGTTCTATCAGGGCTTCTTGGGGCCAGCCTCGGAAATGGCTGGCTAACTGTCTAAATTCTTGGGTGTAGTCAGCCACAGACCTCCGCCCCTGTTTTATGGCTTTCATCCTAATTCGGGCCTTGCGCTCTACCAATGAGTCCTCAAACCTAGCCTGCAGTGCATCCATGAATAGGTTATAATTCAGCAGCTGAGGAGCATTATCATTATGCAAGGTCACCATCCACTCTGCCGCTATTCCCTCCAGAGCCCTGGTAACACACCTCACTTTGGCTGCTTCTGAGGGAAAATCCTCCCCATATTCTTCCATATGGCTCCAAACTTGAGCTAGGAAAAATCCCAAGGTTTTGGGATCCCCCCATATTTTACTTCTAACAGAGGCAGCCTAGGAGCTCTACGCCTTCTAGGAATCACACCTCCCGCTGAAGGCCCCGGGGCTGCTGCTGGATCGGGTTGATTTATGGGAGAGGGAGTTGCTCTGCTTCTTCTGGCTGGGGCTACTTCCGCTCCCCCTTCATACCTTTGTGCAGCTTGAGGTTGTTCAAAGGCTTCATTAAGGAGTCTCCTGGCTTGATCCAGCAAGAGTTCCATCTTTTCCTTCTCTTGCCAAGGCTCCTCTTTTCCATGCCGGCGGGTAGTTGTGACCCCGGGGGGGGGGGTCCTACTCCAGATCTTTCCAACCAACTCCCACCGACCATCTGGGCTTCACAGCTGGATCCTCTTCCAAACTGAGCTCTGCTAGCGATTGGGCCTCCTGAACCAGCACAGAATCTTCCCCTCCAATGCCTCCCGGATCCTCTTGGTCACTATTTGAAGATGACATGATGTCCAGGCCCCCTCAGAAGAAAATTGGGTATTCTCTCCAGGTAGGCTGGTGGGAGATTCAGAATAATGTCAGGCAGAGCTCCATTCAAAATCCAGGAAAGAAATACTTAGTCTCTTTAGTTTAGAGAAAAGACATCTTTTACTCAAAGTGAAGTGGTAGCAACCAAAGAATTCTGAATCTGAGAAATTAGGCACACAATTCACATATACAAAGTGAGGGAAATGTTCCCACCCCCAATAGTTCAGATGACACTTCCAATTAGAAGTTGTGAATATGATCATGTGGGCATCTTCAGGTGATGATGAGGCCTCTGTCCGTTGATCTTGGCATATTTTGATAACGGGTTGCAGTTGCGCAGAGAAAAGAAAGCTAAGCAAGAAATAGAAACCTAACTCTATTGTATGCTTCCCCCCTCCCCCATTTACACAACAGAACAATTTAACACCTCCAGCTCACTTCCCAGACTTTCCCTTCCTCCCCCCATTCCTTATGGCAGTCGAAAGATGCAAAGCAATAGTAGAAGATCTTGAAAGCTGACACACAATCTCATCCGTGTGATGAGACAGGCTGAAGGAAGCATCCATTAAGCATCTATCGTCCTGTCTTGCCACTCCACTGCTCCAGCTGTGGCTGAAACACCAGTGTTTCAGGAGGTTGTGCTGCTTCTTCCCTTCACGTTAAGCTCTGTTGGGGCCTTACACATCCACAGTATCTATCAGGTTTCGCCCTTGCCTCCATTCACCAGGCTCCATGTCCCCATTGCCTTGTTGGAGGTCCACGAGCCTGTTCTGCAACACTGGGTAGCGGGTGCACATGAGATTGTGCAGGATGCAGCAAGCTTCCACGATGTTCCTCACGGTCTCTGGGCGATGCTGCCTGGTGGTGAGAAGTACCTGGAACCTGTTGGCCAGGATGCCAAAGTCGTTCTCCACCACCCGCCTTGCCCTGGAAAGCCTGTAGTTGAAGATCCTCTCTTCACGGGTGAGGCATCTGGAAGTGTAGGGCTTCATGAGGTAGGTTCAGAGGGAGAAGGCGTCATCCCCCATGATGAAGTAGGGCACATCTTGTGTGTCATTGGGCAGGGGTTCTGGATCTGGGAAGCCCATGATGAGGTTGCATTCCAGCCCCTCCTTGAGGTCACTGGCGTTGTATACCTGGGCATTTGAAGATGACCCGTTGCCTGAAGCATCGATGTACATGAACTTGTAGTCAACAGCAACCATGGCGAAGAAGATGATGCTGAAGAATCCCTTGTAGTTGTGATAAGTGGATCCTGACTTGGCTGGAGCTTTACAGGCCATGTGTTTGCTATCTATGGCTCCAACGGTGTGGGGGAAGTTCCACCTCTGATACCACTGCTCTGCAACTTTCTTCCAGCCTTCTTCAGTGGAGGGGCACTCGAGGAGCTCCTCCAGGTGTTCTTCAATGATGGCCTGCATCACTTCTCTGACCACAATACTGATGGTGTTGTGTGGCAACCTCCTGGCATACTGCATGCTACTGTACATGGTCCCAAAGGCCCGGTGGCGCAGAGTCAGTGCCACCTTGAGTCCAGGGTCCAGGCTGGGCCAGAGGTTGGTGCTCTGCTTAGTCAACCTGGGTCTCAGCTGCTCCACAACTTCATCAAACATGGCTGGTAGCATCCTCATAAAGTTCTGGAATGCACGAGGGTCTTCGTTCCTCAGCTCCACCATCAGCTTGTTATACAGTCCGTACTTGGCTCTTCTCGCAATCCATCTTCGGACCCAGACACTTCTTGGATGCCTCCTTTTCTTCACGTAGAACAGGTGAAAGAGCCTGTAGATGGCTTCGCACTGTTGTAGAACGATGGTGGCTTCCAAAAGGAGTGTGTGATGATCCATGGTGGAGATGACTAGATGCTGTGGAAGAGCAAGAGCCAGATGAAGGCTGAAGAGGTCTGCACAGCAGTGCTGCTGGACTGAATGTGAGATCCAGGTTATTTCTCCCCCTTTTTATAGGAAATATAGGTTTTCCGCTCGGTGTCCTTTTGCATTCTCTAGGCACCCTGCAGACATCCTAAATATCTGAGATACGTCCCCTATACGAACGTTTTTTCCATTTTAATGCTTTCTATGCGAGCTGCATCCGCTTTCATCCTTTCTACGTCCATGCTACTCACGCTGTGTGTCCATTCTGCGTCTGTTTTGCTTCCTCCCTGTGTCCGTTTTCCGCTGGAGCAGATGCGAGTTGCGCGGATGCCCAGCGGATGCCTAGTGGATATAGCGGACATGTAACGGATGACAACGGACGTCTAACAGATGTTCTCCCTATGTGTAGCAGATGTAGAACAGACGCATTGGATACATTTTCCACTCAAAAAGTTTTCTGCAGCTCAAAACTTTTTGAGCAGATGAAATGTCAATAGACGGATGCTGGACGGATAGAGAGTATGAAAAACAGACGCAGTGAGTACATAACGGAAGCATCGCATTAACCAATGGATGGCAAGTGTTTTTTTCCTCTTACATCCTCTTTCCATCCATTGGTGCTGTGTAACAGGGGCTGAAATTTTAACAGGACTTCTAAAAGATACATTTTAACTGGAACTTTGTTACTAAAAACTAACCCCAGGAAGAGAAAGTGAAAAAAGGAAGAAGGTGTCAAAAGAAACAGCTTGTGTGCATTTGGATTGCTTGCTGACTTTGGGACTTTGAGACTTATATTTGAAGGATTAAAAACACTTGGGTGGTTGTTTTAAAAGAAAAAAAACTCTACAATGGCATCACTTGTGGACGAACTGAAAATAAAATTTAAAAAAATTAAAGAAGAACAAGAAGGGAAGGGCTCTCTTGGTTCCGTTTTTCAAGTCTTAGAAATGGCATTCTCTACTTATGAGAAACTACAGGAAAAGACTATACAACAAGAAGATTGGGACAAAGAAGAAGCCATTTTAAATGAACAAGTAACTTTACTTGGGGAAGAAAGGTGAAAGAAGGGAAAGATAATGGAGAATTTAAGACCTAAAAAAACAACCAAAAAAGGGAAAACTAAGGTGAAGAATGGATATAATGTGAGAAAGCAACAGAAAAAAGGAATACAGAAAAGGGAAATTGAGGCGGAGAGACAAGGGGGTAAAAAGGGCAGAGAGAAGAAGCAAAGGAGGAGGGAAGAGAAGAGAAGGTACAAAGGTGTGAAGTAAGATGTAAAAAAACAGGATTTATTTAGAGATAATGTGTAAAAATTTAATTGAAAAAGTGATTCTGCAAAGGTACATATGATTGTATTGTTATATTTGTATTTAGAAATAATGTTAGAAAATTGGAAACAACGTATGATTTAGTGAAACATTTGTGAATAAAATAAATTGAATAATTTATTTTATAATAAATTGAATTATTCAATAATTCAATAATAAATTGAATAAAATTATTCAATAATATTATTCAATAATAAATTGAATTAAATGAGAGAATTAATTTAGAATGGAATGGGAACATTTTAATGACATAATGTTTTAAAATGCAAGTGAAGTGAGGGGGGGGAAGTAATTATGGAAAGTTTATAAGCGTTCCCATAGAAGCATGATACCTATTTGAAAAGTAATGTGTTAAATGTCTAAAAGTTACATGAATATTAGCATTAATGATAGAATTGAATTGGTATGGATTGTTATTTTAATTATATTATATATTTATATTTTTCTTTTCTTTTTCTTTTTAAAATGTACTTTGTAGCTTCAATGTGTGAGCAGAACTGAAGTCATGTTGGATGACCCATTGAATTAAATAAGGAAGTGTGTCTCAAACTCAGTAGCTCTGCTAAATAAGAAAGTGTTCCAGTTTGTGCACAAGAGAAAAAAACAAGATAAGGCTAGAACAATGGGGAATTGTAATAAAGTGCTGCAATGTCAGAAACTGTGTAACTGTTTTTGCTAGATAGGGAGCTAGTATGAACCTTCGAAATATATGTTTCAATTTGAAAACAGAAAGAATGTGAGCCAAGCCCTCGTACGAGGGGGCAGACAGTTAGGGTATAAAAATGCTGCCCGTCACTGCAGACACGTGAATAAAACCATGTTTTCCTTGGATCAACAAATCTTTTGGTGGTTTTTTTTTATCTGCTTCCACCTCAGAAATGTACTACGCAGAATCCGAATGGAAGTTATGTTCTACATTAAGTGTAATAAGATATGGAATGGTATATAAAAATGAGTATGAACTTGAATTGGTGTCTGTACAAAGAGATGTAACCTGGGATCAGGCTGCTTTCAGAAAAGAAGTTTTATGTTTTCATGTTCTGTATTGTGTTTGTTTATGTTTTTTTTTTTAAATCAATAATTTTTTTTCAAAAATAAAAGTGGGGGGGATAAACAGCATGAGACCAGATTTCACCAGCTGCAGTTTGATAATAACAGCTAGATCACTATGTCATCTCAGTCCAACCCATCCCTCTAAAACACAGGTGTCAAACTTAAGGCCCTGTCACACTGCCCAACAGATGCAAAACGGACACAACGGATGAAAAAAATGTTCCATCCATTGTTATCCGCTCTCAGAAGGGGCAAAAATTTGCATAACTGGAGCGGATAACACGGACGCGGGGAGGATGCAGGGCGGATGGAAAGCGGATGCGGAACGGAAGCCCAGCGGATGGAAGTGGATGAGAGCGGATGGCACATCCGCAAGGCTTCCGGGGGACCTCAGCAAAGCGGATGCGGAACGGATACAGCGGATGCAGAGCGGATGCACAGCGGATGAAGTGGATGGACAGCGGATGCACAGTGGAAGCCTAGCGGATGCCGAGCGTTAATTGCGCATGCGGGGAGGATGCATTGTGTCAGCCCCGCGGATATAACGGAAGCAGCTCGGAAGCAGGTCACCATTCAGAGGAAAGACCTGCTTCCAGACACATCGACTGCCTTGCCTGTCCTGCCTGCATGTCTGCCTGCAAGCCTTGCTGCCAGCCTTGCTGCAGCCTCCCTGCCAGCCTTGCTGTCTTCCTGCCTGCCAGCCTTGGTGCCTGCCAGCCTTCCTGACAGCCTTGGTGCCTGCCTCCCTGCCAACCTTCCTGCCAGCCTAGGTTCCTGCCAGCCTCCCTGCCAGCCAGCAACCCCACAACCATGTTGAAGCACAGCAAGCCTCAGCCATCTACTGCCAGCCCTTGCAAGAGGGACAGGGCTACCATCCCGCCCCCTGGCCCCCACTCTGGTTCTGCTAGGGCTTCTGCAGCACGGGCTCGCTCTTCTGGGGCTGGGGCTTCTGCTGCTTCTGCTTCTGGAGGAGCTGATGACAAGCACTCCAGCACCAGCCACCTCCACAGCACCTGCACCCTTCACCCCTGAGACTGAGCGACCAAGAGGAGTGCTAGAGACTCATTTTTGTCTTATAGCTTGTGTTAAGAAAGTCTATTTTTGATTCACACACTTGCTTCATTTCTTTTTTTTTAATAAAGTCTTGCTGGAAACTTTTATAAATGGTTTAAGCCTTTGCATGCTTGTGGGATGGGTTGAGATAGCTGTGGAATGGGCAGGGATACCTTTGGAATGGGTAATAGCTATGGGATAGATAAACCTCCAGTGCAAGCATAGTGGGACTGTATGGTCCACCCTCCCAGGTGCCACACCTATGGCCCTTTATTATCAATAACAATGTAATCATTGATCCACACATGTCAACATAAACACAACTCTTTATTAAATGCTCTGTTCATTGTCGGGCCACTCAACATACATGGCATAATCTCATCAGTGTGATGAGACAGGCTCAAGGAAGCATCCATTAAGCATTTATCATCCTGTCTTGCCACTCTACTGCTCCAGCTGGGGAGTTGCACCAGTGTTTCAAGGGGTTGCGCTGCTTCTTCCCTTCACATGAGGCTCTGTTGAGGCCTTGCACATCCTCAGTGTCTATCAGGTTTCGCCCTTGCCTCCATTCCCCAGGCTCCATGTCCCCATTGCCTTGTTAGAGGTCCACGAGCCTGTTCTGCAAGACTGGGTCGTGGGTGCGCATGAGATTGTGCAGGATGCAGCAAACTTCCATGATCCTCCTCACGGTCTCTGGGCGATGCTACATGGTGGTGAGAAGTACCTGGAACCTGTTGGCCAGGATGCCAAAGGCATTCTCCACCACCCGCCTTGCCCTGGAAAGCCTGTAGTTGAAGATCCTCTCTTCACGGGTGAGGAGTCTGGAGGTGTAGGGCTTCATGAGGTAGGTTGTGAGGGAGAAGGCGTCATCCCCCACGATGAAGTAGGGCACATCTTGTGTGTCGTTGGGCAGGGGTTCTGGATCTGGGAAGCCCACGATGAGGTTGCGTTCCAGCCTACCCTTGAGGTCACTTGCGTTGTATACCTGGGCATCTGAAGCTGACCTGTTGCCTGAAGCATCGATGTACATGAACTTGTAGTCAGCATCCACCATGGTGAAGAGGATGATGCTGAAGAAGCCCTTGTAACTGAAATAAGTGGACCCCGACTTGGCTGGAGCTTTGCAGGCCACGTGCTTCCCATCTATGGCTCCAATGGTGTGGGGGAAGTTCCACTTCTGATACCACTGCTCTGCAACTTTCTTCCATCCTTCTTCAGTGGAGGGGCACTGGAGGAGCTCCTCCTTGTATTCTTCGATGATGGCCTGCACCACTTCTCTGACCACAATGCTGATGGTGTTGGGTGGCACCCTCCAGCCGTACTGCATGCTCCTGTAGGTGGTCCCTGAGGCCAGGTGGCGCAGAGGGAGTGCCACCTTGAGCCCAGGGTGCAGGCTGGGCCGGAAGTTGGTGTTTGCCTTGGTCAACCTGGGTGTCAGCCGCTGCACAACTTCGTCAAACATGGCTGGAGGCATTCTCATGAAGTTTTGGAATGCACGAGTGTCTTTGTTCCTGAGCTCCACCATCAGCTTGTTGTACAGTCCATCCTCTGCTCTTCTGGCGAACCATCTTTGTACCCAGATGCTTCTTGCCCGCCCCTTTTTCTTCCCATAGTAGAGTTCACAGAGCCTGTAGATGGCTTTGCACTGTTGCAGAAGGATGGTGGCTGCCAAAAGGACTGTGTTACGAACCATGGTGGACATGACTGGATGCTGTGGAAGAGGAAGAGGCAGATGAAGGCTGCAGAGGTCTGCAGAAGAGCTGCTGGTCTGAAAGTGGGATCCAGATGTGTTGCTCCCCCTTTTTATAGGCAGTATAGGTGTCCCTTTGCATCCTCTAGGCATTCTTTAGACATCCTTAATATCCGAGATAGGCCCCCTCTGCAAAGGTTTTTTCCGTTTTAAATGCTTTGTTTCCATGCTGCATCTGCTAGGCATCTGTTCTGCATCCGTTCCACGTCCATTCCGCTTCCTCCCTGCGTCCGAGCAGATGTGAGTTGCGCGGATGCAGAACGGATGCATAGCGGATGCTTAGCGGATGCATAATGGACAGATTGGATACATTTTCCGCGCAAAAGTTTTGAGCAGCTCAATACTTTCTGAGCGGATGAAACGTCAATAAATGGATGCTGGACAGATAGAGAGGAAGCAAAACAGAGGCAGTGAGTACATTGCGTTAACAATGGATGGCAAGCTTTTTTGTCCATTTTACATCCTCTTTGCATCTGTTGGTGCAGTGTGACAGGGGCTTTAATCATGTTGTGTGACATATCATGACATTTTTTTGTTTTTGCAGAGCCAGGGTGGGCATGGTCTGACATGACACATCTGGTACATGGGCTGCCAGTTTGACACTCCTGCTCTAAGACCAATCTGATTAGGGTGTATGCTCTCCACATTGAAAAGTATCAGTGGAAAGCCTCCTAAATATCTTCCATTTCTAGTCTTAATATTCCTCCCATTGGTCTATTCAACTGTCTCCATCCCATTATTCCCTCTTGTTTTTCCTAATAGCAGTAGCACTTAGACTAACATACTCCTCTAAGCAGTTTACAGTGTCAGCATATTGTTCCCAACAATCTGGTTCCTCATTTTACCAACCTCAGAAGGATGAAAGACTGAGTCAACCTTGAACCAGTCAGGATCAAACTCCAGGCTGTAGGCAGAGTTAGCCTTCAATACTGAATTCTAACCACACTTTTAAATTAACATTATTATTTCAATGTTAACTATAAGAATATCTTAAAATTGAACCTTTTGTTTTAATATTCAGACAGCTGACCTGATTTAATCCAAAAGTTGTTGAAACAGAATATTTACCATCCATTATGTTTAAAATCATTGCCAGCCAAACTAGGTCCACAATGTACATCATAAATTGGAATAGAATTCTGATACCTCAAATGTACTTCAGCAAACCCATCCCTGAATGACATTGTCAGGAGACAGATAAAGCCAAGCATGGCAACAACTATCCCCTCAGTCCCTTAGGAGGACAGTGGCTATGTTATTAACAATGAAGCAACGTTCCTCCTGAATGCTTCTGACTGCTAAAAAGCTTCTTGCACATACATTTATTGTTTCCTTTGTGCTTTAGGCCAGGCACATATAAAGCATTCAATGTAAATGTGTCATTTCCCATTACAAAGATCACCAGGCACATGCTGTGACCATGTCTAGGAGATTTCTAGGAGTTTTCTCAGGGCATTGCATTCAAAGGACATGCTGATTTTTACAGGCTGTTAAAGAGCAGTCTCTCAGATCATTCTTTTCAGTTTGATTTTTTATGATGGTTACCTCATGTGGCAGCAGAGGATCATGGATCTCCATATAAAAGACATAGAGGCATGGCTGACTTTTAAACTGTGTTCTTTTTATGTAAAGTTAACTGCTTTGGACATCTTCTTTCAAGGAAAATCTGTTTCAAAAATTATGACTAGAATTAAAATACAAGCTTCTTTTAAAAAATCAGTTCTTTCATTTTGTTTATATATCATTATACAGTAGATCATGCAAGTTGAGCTACATTCAGCAACCTTTACATGATACTGTGTGTGTGTGTGGATATACACAGTGTATATGTGTGTGCATGCATATACACAGAAAGAGAGGATGTTCCCAGTTACACAATTCAGCAAGCTTTTATTACATAGAGCATTTTTATTAGATGAAGCCAAGAAATCAAAAATTCCCACAAATATTCTACATAAATCAAGTTCTGAATCAAACACTTCATATACCCATCTTGACATTTTGCATACATTTAAAAATATGATAAGCAGAATCTTATGATTTATTTAGAGTATCTGTGGGAGGGCAAGTGGCAAAATGTATGTTATGATATGATTCAAAAGTCATACATGTATGTAAAACTGGAGTTTCCATCATGTCATCCCTATGCCTGCTGCTATTTGTTACAGACCTGTATGGATTCATTCTTGCATTCTCAAAAAATATTAACCTGCCCAAAGTTATTTCTTATCCCTTGACCAAAAAAAAATCCAGACATATATTTTCCTTCTCCTTTCTGTAACTGCTATTCTAAATGGGCAATGCTACTTACCAGCTAGGAAAGAAAAAGAATGAACACAAGCCTAACTGAAGATACTAAAATTCATACCTGTCCCTAATTCCTTTCTGGAAGACACATGGCCCAGTGAAGACTCCATGAAAAGTGTTTAAATGCATGTGCATATTGACAGACCATTCAAAAAGCTGAGCCTAATGCTACCACATTAATAACCTGCCATGTTCTTTGCTCTTAATAGCACCACCACTTTCTCATTGTTGGATTCCAAGTATTGAAAAAAAAATTTAGAGTAATGAGAGGTTGTGGCTAGGTTGTCATCTTCAAAAATAATCAGAACTTTGCTATGCCCCTAGTAAGTTGACATATTTTATTTAGAGAAAGGGCAATTTCCCAATCTACTTCTGCTGTATGTGTCATACAAGAGTAAAAATATTAGAGTAAACTTGAGGCAGGAGTTGTTGAAAACTGAATTGGAGAGCTTTTATTGTCTCAGAGGCATACTTCAAAAGCTGTTATTTATAAAATTGTGGTGGCTTTTAAAATTGTGTTTTGTTGTTTGGTATTAGTGCTGATTGCCATAGAAGAACTACAGTGCTACATTTTGATGAACAGAAAGAACTTGGATTGTCTGGCTACAGAGTTGTCAAGCAAACAACAATTGCATGTTTCTTTTTTATATTATGAGGAATTCTTTTCTGTACTTATAAGGGCGTTTGTCAGAGGATTCTAAAAAGACCTCAATTCTTTTATTGTATATGTATATGGGTTTAATTTGAGAAGTTTTGTTCAGTTTAATTGCTGCAAGCTATATTTCATTGAATCTATTGGAAGATAGGCTAACCTGCCTTAAAGATAGTAAAGAACTGCTGTTGTGACTGCAACAATTTGGGAGGTCTGTATCTTTAATGGTGACATTGGCAGCAGAAACTAAAGAGAGTAGAGAAAGGTGGAAGGAAAGGAAGATTCAGTCTAGATAACAGGGCCTCCATGTAAGGCTTTAATTGACTGGAGAAGGCAGTGTGGCATGTGACACACCACTGAAGATTTTATTGTCTATTGGAGACCATGAGGTCATTTGTGGCTTATAATCCAAGGCACTGAATTTCCCTATTCTGCCATGGTATGAGGATAGAATATTGGAAGCTACATCTGGTTGTTTATACCATGCATTCAGACCAAATATGTAAGAATGAGAATTGCAGAATTTGCAATTTGTACCTGCATGTCACTACAGAGGGAACAAGTGACAAAATATATGTTTTGAGGTTTCACTGCAAATTTTGCCTCTTGCATATGTGTATACAATGTTGTACGCATGAAAGGGGAGAGCTTGTATTTTGATGTTATAATGAATGCTTCATCATTTTAATATCATATTAATTAGGAACAAAAGCAATGTGCAGTGAATATGAATGCGGATATGAAGCAGCTGTAACATTTGAAAAAATGCTGAATCAATGAATTAACTATCTTCAGCCCTAATCTATGTTGGAACACAAGGAAGATGTCATGCCAAAGTAAAAAAGCAAAGATGGGAAGATAAACATGTAGCCTACAATATGTGCCATCAATTCATGGAGCTTATCATTACATTTTCTTTAGATGTCAAGCAGGTCTTATGATACCAACATAGCTAAAATAAATAGACTTCTGTCCCTGAAGGGGATTTTGTAGGAGCAGGTGTAACACCAATGAAATCTATTGTGCAACATTTGGCCTTGAATTATTCTTGGCCTGACATCTAGTTCTGTGAAAGAATGGAATGGGAACAGATATAGATTTTTTTGTAATCAGTTGGCAAGCAAGGTGGCTGCATGAGGATTGAACTTGAAAAAATGGTTCCATGCCAATATCATGTCATTGTGTTGTTCTCTTGGCCTCAGAAGTTGATGCTAGCATTGACCATGATTTGACAGTGTTATTCAATGTTGTATATTCATTAAAAGGAAACTATGACCCACAAAAGCCAGAGTTGTACATTTGTGCCTACCTAAAGCCTTGTCACTAAAAATTATTTCAGCTTTGACATGTTGCACATTTTTTATCAGCAATTGCTTTGACTATTTGATCTAAAACAGAGTAGTCTAAAACAGTAGGCTAGCCCTGTACAAAATTCAAATAACAAGATTCAAGGATCTTTCCATAGGATTAATTTGCAATACAATAAATGTATGTCTCTTTTATTCCCCAAATTTGTTGCAACAATCTTCATGTTCCTTTTAATCAAATATTTGCTACCCTGTTCATTCTAATTGCATTTGCTGGTATCTGAACTGCTGTCTGAAAAAGAAGTACCATTATGCCTGAATTATTTCATGTATTTTTTCAGTGTCCTCTTACATTTTTTATTCAAATTCAAGGAATAAGTGTGCACGATGTCATTACTGAAGTATATCCTTATTCATATTTAATTAGAAACAAGTTTCACTGATTTCTACTTCCTTTCAACTGATGCTTTGACAAAGCACTCTTTCAACATGCCTCCACTAAGCAAGATAATACCATGTTTCCAGCTGTCACATTGCGGCTGCTACACTCTATTGATTTGACAGGTTCAGTGGCCTTTTAGCTCTAGTCGTTAGCACATCTACAGAAGCTTTTTCCAACAAAATGAAGTACCTGGCAAATTAAGCACAATGCTTTGGACTGGGGATGTTGTGACAGAACCCCTCACTATTTAATGTTGAGGTACCATTTCCAAACATCATTCCAACTACCAATTCAACTTACCCATGCAAAATAAAGGTGCACCATCCAGTAATTTTACAATACTGAGCTTGTGTCCTTTTGTTTGTTTTATTTGATTTAAGGCATTATTTATACTTTGAACTTATATCTGCCAGTATTTGTGTAAGAATCTGCCAATAAATGATGAGTCATAGTTTGATTTCCTTAATTAAACTCTGAAAGATGAAAGCAGGCTATAGTGATTGAACAAAATAATAAATCAACATGTTTTGTTTTTATTTTCTGGATAATTGGGTTTTACAACTAAAATGTCTCTCTTTTAGTTAGTATTTGGAAGCTAACAATTGGATCTAGCTTTGGACTTCTTGTAAAATATCTGTTCTTTAAAATAGGAACTTTGTTTCCACTTGTTCTCTGATAGGACAAATAATGCCATTAACAAATTCTATCTAGCATTAATATTTTGCTTTAAGGTATGATTTAATTTTTCAAATATGCGAGATGTTTACCAGAAAATATTTTGCATGCTTTCAGCAGTATAGTTTGTTTTTTTTTTAATCAGTGTAGTGCTTTTCAAACCTGGCAATTTTAAGAGGTCCTGACTTTAACTCCCAGAATTCTCATGCCAGCTTTCTGGGAGTTTCCACATATCTTAATGTTACCAAGTCTGAAAAACGTTAGACTGGGGACTGTTTATCCTACAAAATTTTCTCCTTTGTCCAATAGTTAACCCAGGACTGAATTCCAGTACTTTAACTTTAATAGCCATTCACTTCTACATTTAATTTCTTCTTCTTATCTTAGGTTTTGACTGAAGCTATAATACATTCCCCTAGCTATATTAGTCTGCTCATGTTTTTAAAAATCCTGCAAATTTTATTCTACTCAATTTGTTTGCTTACTGATTAACTGGCAAGTTAGTTATATACTTTTTACATTTATCTTTATTGTCAGAATACAACATGTGTACTGTTGAAAGAAATATCCTTCTGGGTTCAGTTCCAAGTGGGGAAAAAGACACTGGAAACGTGGAGGCTGCTTGGAAGGTTTAATGGTGGACAGGACCACATGGCCTGGAGCTCCAGAGAAGGGTGATCACATGCTTCAAGGTGAGAAGAGATCAAGAAAAAAGGGCTCAGGTGCTGAGAATGCCTGGGTTTTATACCCTCTGTTGGGATTTGAATTGGAGCTTTTATTCTAATTGGTTGTCAGACTCCCAGGGGCAACTCTGTAGGCTGTCCTGAGTTCCAGACTTGGTCTAGCCTTGCTGGGTGATTATGCCCTTAAAAGGGCTTTTGGCAATTGCTATAGCTTTACCTGGAGTTCCTTGTTATGTAAAGTATTCTCACTCAGGCCTTAATGGCCCACCCATTAACAAAGGTGGGGGTGAGATTCTGCTTCTGGGGTGAGTTTCTGCTTTTGAGTTTCTACTCTTTTTAGAGGAAATATTCTGCCTTTTTAATATTTCCTGGGCTATTTCAATTTTCTAGGAGATGGGTGAGTGCTAACTTCCTACAGTACAATGAGATTGGCTGAGCCTTCCTTCGTGTATACACACACACACCCAGCACAACTCACAGTGAGGACCCAGTCCCAATCTTATTACACTACTTATTACACTACAATAATTAAAAGACTCTGGATAGTTTCCAGCATACAATAAAATATAAGTATATGTAATAAATAAAGTTTACAAGGAAATAACTATCAAAAAGTATTCTCAAAGTTCCCTTATTTTTTGTCTTGTCTAGTCTTTATTTCCCAAATAGTTGTGTTCATAAAAGTTATTGCATCTATTGGATTGACTTTTTTTTCCTTTAAAAACAAATTTGTATGTCAACCTTTCTTAAGCAAAAGGACTACAATTTTGTTTTTTGAAAAAGAACATTTTTAGAGAAAAATACAAAATAATAGGTTCTCCAGAGGAAATCAGTTAAATCTGAACTTCCCAAAATGAGAACATTCTTCAAAAAGTTGAAGACCACATGTCAGTTTGCATCTTCTACAATATTCTTTAAATTAGAAAATGCATTTATTTCTATATCCTTCCTGGTTTCCCCAACAATAATGTTTGAAATGGCATAAAAACTTGATGATTACACATGCTTTTAAAAATCTGATTGAGCTGCTGCACACATCATCCAGCAATTTGCTCTCAAACTATTCATATACTATCTACTGAATTGCTTTCAGCTTATAAGGAAAAAGTTCATCTTCTATTCACAGCTTGTACCCTAGGAGACTCAGCTACAGAAATGTCTGTGCATATATGTTTATATAAAGAAACTGAAGTTCTCACTTTTCTAACTTTCTTTCCCTTCATAGTTCACTCCTGACAGTGAAACAATTCATTGAGACTGCTGTGGAAAGAAAGGGAGGTCCCTTGTGCTAGAAGCCAGAACGTATGATGAACAGAAGTTTAGTCTACAATGCATTTGGTGGCAGTGTTGTAGAATGACGGAATAGCCTGAGGTGAACATGGAGCGAACTTCAGCTTTTACTTTATTATAACAATAAAGGGTTGCCGCAGCTGCCGCACTAACAAGGCAACCAGCTAGCGGACAACAGTTCATGCATTTGACAGCTCCTTTTTATAGCCAGCTGTCAAACAGCATCAGCCAATAGGAACGATCCGTGTTCCTGCTGAAAACACGGACTGGAATGAAGACTTCAGCTCAGTCTTTTCCGAACACCACACTCCTTTCTCCCAGAATGGAGCATGCATCGTCCTTCAGAAAACTCGGGCGCTTGCACAGGCGGCCAGATCTTCTAGGTTCTGATGAAGATGCTGCTGGAAGGAACTTTTCTGCTTGTTGGGCAACTTTTGGTGCCGATGAACCTGGCATCTCAGCTTCAGGCATCTCTGGGCAAGGGACAGATGGCTGCTCATGTAGGTCTGCATTCCTGTCAGATTCGAGGGAAGTTTCTTTAGGAGCCGGCAGTTTCTCTGTCGCAGGAATGTCTTGAGGGACATCTGCAGACGAACTCCAATGCCTTCTAAGTTAATCGATATGGTGGTGCCAGATGTTCCCGTCTTGCAGTTGGACCCTGTAAGACTTAGGACTGGTTACCACCACAATCTGCCAAGGCATCCACAAAGGGTGTCCTGCATAATTCTGGGCATAGACCTGGTCATTTTCAGTGAACTCCTTTGTTTGGCTATTTGATCCTAGGGCGTGACTGGGGCATAATATGGATGGAGTCTGTCTAAAGTAGTCCTCAGACGTCTACCCATGAGAGGTTCAGCCAGGGACCTATTAGTGGTGGCACAGGGAGTTGTGTGCTGGGTTAGAAGATACTTAGCAAGCCTAGAGTGCCAATCTATGGGCCCAAGCCTTTCCAGGACCTTCTTAGCAGATCTGATTGCTCTTTCAGCCAGGCCATTACTGGCAGGATGGAAAGGAGCTGTAAGTACGTGCCTGATTCCCAGGTTAGCTAGGAAAACCTCAAACTCACAGGAAGTAAATTGGGGGCCGTTATCAGACATGATAGTGTCAGGGAGGCCATGAGTAGCAAATATCCTTCATAGAGCCTTAGTGATGGCTTCTGAAGTTGTGGTGGTCATCAAGGTCAGCTCTACCCATTTAGAAAAAGAATCAACCATCACCAGGAATGTATGCCCATGAAAGGGGCCAGCCAGATCAATATGCACCCAGGACCAAGGGATCCCAGAATCTTCCCACCTGCCTGGAGATGATGTGGGTGGATCAGGACTGGTAACTTGGCATGGCTGACAAGCATTCACCCAACTTGTAATCTGAGCATCCATGCCTGGCCACCATACATAACTGTGAGCTAGGGCTTTCATTCTGACAATGCCAGGATGCCCTTCATACAGGACGTTTAAAACTGAGGCTTGCAACTTGGAAGGGATAACTACTCTAGTTCCCCAAAATAAACAGCCTTGCAAAGAAGACAGTTCTTGCTGGCAAGTTTTGAAAGGCACAAATTCGGGGGCATAAGGAATTGCAGGCCACCCCCTTCCCACCCAGTCAAGGACTTGGACGATTACCTTGTCCTTGGCAGAGAGGGCAGCAATATCAAGGGCGGTGATGGGAAGTTTGAGATCATTGATCAGGAACACAGCATTAGTTGGTGCAGGATCCTTCACAGAAACAGGCAGGGGACAGCGACTAAGAGCATCAGCATGGCAGAGACTCTTGCCAGATCGATGAATCAGTGTATAGGAATAGGTAGGCAGAAATAAAGTCTACCTGGTCATCCTTAGAGACAAAATCTGAGGAGTTTGTCGATTGCCTGACAGAAGGCCTAACAGAGGCTTGTGATCCGTAACCAACTTGAAATAGTGTCCATATAGAAACTCATGGAATTTTTTGACAGAAGCAACTTCAGCCAAAGGCTCCTTGTCAATTTGGCTGTAGTTGTGCTCAGCTGGGGAAAAGGTTCTGGAGGAAAAGGCAATGGGTGACTCAGAACCATTAGGCAGTCTATGACTTAAAATAACACCTCTGCCAAAAGGAGAAGCATCTCCTACTAAAACTAAAGGTAAATGCTCATTAAATTGGATCAGAACAGCATCGAATATGAGCAATGATTTGACTATACAGAAAGCATGGGCTTCCTTAAGTCCCCAATGCCCTGAGGTGGTTTCCCCCACCTTAGACAAATGGGCTGAGGCTGTAGAGGTAGACTGAGGGTTGGCCTGTTCTCCCTTTGACTGGCTTTTTGCTGCCTGAGGCGATTTACATCATTAGCCTCTTCATAGCCTTCTTCTATGGGGGCTTCATCATAATAGATGGCTGAGCTGCTCTGGCTAATTGAATTTCCCTGAATTTCTGCTGCTGAAAGTGTTGATAGTTCAGCAGCTTGAGACTCTTCAACTGCTAATTTAAGGGTTAAATCCCCTTTAGCCAACAGACACCTTTTTAGCCTTAAATCCCTTACTCCACAAACTAGTTGGTCTAATAACATGTCTTCCAGATAGTCTCTAAACCCACAATGCAAGGCAGCTGTTCGTAGGGCAGCCATGTACCCACTAATAGTCTCTCCCTCAGCCTGAATCTTCCTCCTAAAAGCATGACACCTGGCAATTTGGGATGGCTTAAGGGAATAGTGGTTGGAAAGAAGTTCCTGCAATACTTCCCATGGAACAGTCTTAATTGAACGTGGAGCCAATAATGCCGTAGCAGTGTCAAACGCTGTGGCTCCACAAAAACTTAAAAAGTAGGATTTTTTCCGATGGTTAGAAATGTCAGCGAGTTCTATGGCATCTAGGAAACAGTCAAATCGATTTCTATATGATTCCCATGTTTCTGCTGTTGGTCTGAAAGGTGGGAATGCAGGGTTCGAAGTCATCTCAACTCAGCAGTGCCAGATCTTCTGAGGAAAGTTGAAATTCGTGCTTGCAAATTGTGACAGTACGCTCTTAAAGTGACATACAGTTTGAAGGTGACTTTGGCTCTTTTTTGTAGTGACTTCGCTCAGCGATTCTTTGCCTGGTTGCCTCTTATATGTATCCCACCCTCGTCACCAGTATTGTAGAGTGGCGGAATAACCTGAGGCGAACACGGAGTGAACTTCAGCTTTTACTTTATTGTAACAATAAAGGGTTGCCGCAGCTGCCGCACTAACAAGGCAACCAGCTGGCGGACAACAGCTGATGCCATTTGACAGCTCCCTTTTATAGCCAGCTGTCAAACGGCATCAGCCAATAGGAACGGTCCGTGTTCCCGCTGGAAACATGGACCAGAGTGAAGACTTCAGCTCAGTCTTTTCCGAATGCCACAGGCAGCTATCCTCTGAGTTTAAAATAATTTGCTAATCCTACAGCAGAGTTGTTGTACACAACAGCATTCCAAAAATTCCACTTGTCTTCTATTTAGTAATTATAGCAATAGCAATAGCAAATGGCAATAATCTATTTTAAATAATGCTTCTGTCAACAATGTATCAGTGGTTGTGAAATACCTTTCAGACATTTATCAGATCAAACTCTTCCTTCTAATGATTTACATTAAATATTTTATATCTTCTCAAAACAAATGAAGATATTTTGAATAATCAAATAGTGTAAACATATCACTATGGATGTATCTTTGCAAACCAGGTGGTCAAGTGGTTAGAATGCAATACTGCAGCTACTTTTGATGCCATCTTCCAGAAGTTTGGCAATTCGATTCTCACTGGCTCAGCCTTCCATCTTTCTGAGGTCAGTAAAATGAGGACCCAGACTGTTGGGGCAATATGCTGACTCTGTAAATTGCTTAGATGAGTATGTAAGTCTAAAAGAAACCTGAATGCAAAGCAGGTCTCCCACAAAACCTTCCCTAGTTTTCATTAAGATAAATGGAGGGGGGAGAAAGTGGGTGAAAAGTTTCAAGATTCCATTAATGTTGCCTAATAAGAAAAGTAATATTGGCCTGCATGACTTTGGCTTTCAAGTCTGGTCTTACCTTGAAGGGCTACAGAAGTAAATCAGGTCAGGAAATAGATAGCAGAAGGATTGCAGGAATAACTAATTTGTTATTATTGTAGGGTATAATAACAGAATGTTGAACATTTTTCCAGTTTCCCCACTGCCCCCTCTCATACCAAAGATTATCAAGGCAGGATTGTTTTGGTTTTTTTGTCATACCTTTTGTTTTTTCAGGACTCAGTTGTCTCATATTTTTCCAGCAAATCTTCATCACAGTTATCTTTTCAATCTCTAAAAAAGCACACTCAGAAAAAGTGCTTAGATATCATAAATGCACTGAATATCAATGTACTAAACCTAATTAAACTTTTGGATTGATATAGCAGTGTATTTCATATTTTCTCATGCTTGCTTCAAAGTATGAAAAAAATGCAACTACACTGAATTTCTGCATATTATATCAGCTTAGTCAGAAATATAATTTGGAAGCTTTTTTTAAAAAGCATATAACAAGTTGTTCCACTGAAATTAAGCCTGAGACAAAGCTGTCTGTCAAATACAGGAAATCAGAACTCAAGGCTATTCAAATGAATACATGCTTATTGCATGCTAACACTCTGTACAAGAATCTGAACTACCAACAATCAAAACAAATTGGTGATAGATAAAAGTCAACAGAATTCAAGATGGACTGGATTTAGATCTCTTGTGGGCATGAAGGGACTCAAGACTGATGATGTACTTGTCCCCTCCTTCAAGCCCAGCCTGGTCATCTTCTACACTGTCACTAAAAATAGTAGTATTTCTGAGAGAGTGGGGGTAAGAATAGGCAGCTTACTTTGCTTGGTTCTCATTTACTGAGTACTGAAGGGATCACCTCCCTTGTTATAAATCTCTATGTTTGTAAGATGTACAGGTATGGACAGGATTTTTTTCAAAAGACCTCTCCTACAAATCTGAATGATTAGACATGCCTTTCTCTTTGTTGGAAGTCTGTCTTTCTAATACATAAAGAGGGCCCTTTCCTGCAATGGTCCCAGGAGTTGCATTTTCTCAGTGTTCACAAAGAATGCTTTCTATTTTTAAGGAAAAAAAATGTGTGTGCTTGGTACTTAATAGGAAAGTATACATTTGGAGAGTAGATTGTATAATATGGTCTATGGCACAGAAAGTAAACAGTTTCATCCTAAGATCAGCTCCGATAGTGAAATCTTATTTCTATTTACATAAAAGCAAGTTCAGTTCACTGCATCTAATTGCCCAGATAAATAAGGTATGGCAATCTTAGGGTGTTCATTCACATAACGAAATCTTATGCTAAAAAGTTCCATATAATCCTCATATTTCGCATGTACTCATGAGGAAATAAACTGTATATTAAGCTTTTCCTGCTGTATTCATCAAATAGCGGCAGGATCACTTCAATTGAACTTTCTTGTTGTTTAAGAAACCTATGCAGAATGCCCTAGATCCCCAGCATTAATTTTGTATAATAGGAGTTATGAAAAAATTGCAATTCAAATTCCTAATCAACTTTTATTGTTTTAAGAATATTATAAAAATAAATTAAACATTTTTCTTTTTCCCAGTAAGTTTAATGATTTTATAATTTAAAACAAAGGAAAAGAAAAAAAAAAGACAGTGTCCTTACATTTTAGCAAAGTGATAGCTCTGGGCACAAACATTTTTTGATCCAATAAGGGATGGTAGTAGTAGACAGAGGACTGTGTGACTTCTATTCTCCTCCTGGACCTTGCTATAAATTAGAAAAGTTGTTAAGGTCAGAACAGGGATTTAAACAAAGAAAAATTACTTTCATTCATTATCACCATCTTTGTAGTGCCATCTAAGGGGAGCCAGTAATATTTTATTGGATGGAAGAAATATAGTTAGGACAACAGCATGGGATTTTATGATATACTTCTAAATAATGATGCTTAGAAAAAGAAAAAAAAATCACATGAGGCAGTAAATTTTTAAGCTTAGCACACAAAACCTAATAACTGGAGAGATCAGACATGAATGGGTTGTCAGAAGAATGATTGGAGGCTAGGTTTTGAGTTGGATATTACATTTTTCACCAGTCCAATATGATTTGGATGAGTAATTGTGAACAGTTCACCTACCCTGATACAGCATGATGTGGAATCCTGAGAGTTTAACACCATGTATCTTAAAGTAGTTGGGGATGTGAAACATTGATTTAAACCAGGAATGGACAACTATGGCCCTTTTATGACCTGTGGACTTCCAGACTTCCTAAGCTGGCCATGCCAGCTCAGGAATTCTGGAAATTGAAGTCATAAAGGGGCCATCATTCACCACCTCTGATTTAGAGGGTATATATGATCAACTTAGACCATTGTAATCACTGTAAAAGAGGACTGATGGGGAGAGAGATGGGAGACAACTATCTATTTTTTTCTTTTCTTCTGTCAATGTTAAGTTAAATATGTACGTAAGCTTAAATTTAAATTAGGTTTAAAAGAATAATTAAAACTTTAAAAATCTTTGAACAATTGAATAAATGTTCTACTGTCCTTCTCCCTTCCAACTAACTCTAACCCTGTATATGAGGTCAGAAACTTTTAAGGGCATTATGTGTTTGACAGGATAGAGACTGCCCATGGAAAAAGGTTTTATTCTGCTAATAACTTTATATATGATCAAGAATTGGGGAGGAGCAGTTTAATTCAAATGGGAGGAAAAGCCCTAGCAGTTTTGTAACAACTGTGAAGCTGCTATAAAAATATGAGAACAAGAAAAGATGCCATACAGTAGTTCTAGAAATTGATCTGCAAACTCAGGATGACCCCAATGGAAATCTAGCCTCTGTGAACTCATTATATAGCTTTAA
Source organism: Laticauda colubrina (assembly GCA_015471245.1). Taxonomy (NCBI): domain Eukaryota; kingdom Metazoa; phylum Chordata; class Lepidosauria; order Squamata; family Elapidae; genus Laticauda; species Laticauda colubrina. The sequence goes on along the minus strand of BLBF01000041.1, from coordinate 9,993,143 downwards.
GGAAGTCCTTTTCTTCCAGTTTAAGAATCCTTCATCTATTCTGGCACATGAGATGCATAAGAAAATCAGTGTAATTTACAGAATTGATGCAAGGGTTCCAACTACATAATGTGGATGAAGATTTTAATGTTTGACAATACAAAAAAGAAACTATAATTTAATTAAAAATTAAATTGAGAAAATTAAATTAGGAAAAGAATGTAAGAAGAAAACTCAGGATCATAGACATTTGATGGATGCGAACGCAGCTTATTCATCATACTTGCAATTTGAGCTCTTCTGAATTTCTTTTTGCATTTATTCCTAACAGTGACTTTTTTTTTAATAAAGCAAGATCACCATTTCAGCTCTTTTATGTTCCCCTGTGTCCTGATAAGAATCAGTTCACCTTATGACAATGTTTGTTGAGTGTCCAAATATTTGCCAACTCAGTATGCAAGTTTGCATAAGCTATACAATGAATCTGCATAGCAGGAAGTCATATTTGAAGAAATCTGAAGAACATTTTCTCCCACAGAATGAAGAAAATGAAAGAAAAAAATGTGTTGGCATCTGGCAAGATAGAGGCAAAAAGCAGAAGTGCTAATTTTGCATCACCTTTTTATATGGATTATTTATGACTACTCAAAATGTTACACATATTCTGGTCTCTTCTATAAGCTTTTGATGCTCTGATCTTTTACTAATTTTAATGCAATGATAAAGCACTTATCAAACACTCATATGTCATCTGCAGAACAGATATTTTAGGAGCATATTAAATTTTGCCCATTTCGCTACAAATCTCACAGATTTTGAGATCTTGTCAAATTTGGATCATCTTTTTTTTTTTTTGAAAAGTTATTTATTGACTATAAGGCATTTATAATGACTTTTTAAGATAAGTAATAAGAAAATAAAAAAGCTAGATCATGCAAGCTTTTCAAAAATATATCTTCAGAAAAATTAAGTATATTATGGTGATTATAATCCTGACTAATTGTAGACTTTTATGGATGGCCTTTCTATAAACATTCCATGAGAGATCATTACCTGTATAATAGGTATGGGAATGTTTTCTGTCAGGATAAAGTAGACACACTGTGTATGGAACCAACTACTACTGCAATATTTGAATATCTTCATTAATGACTTAGATGAGGGAATAGAAGGGGAACTTACCAAATTTGCAGATGATACTAAGCTGGCAGGAATAGCTAACACCCAAGAAGATAGGCTCAAGACCCAAATGGATCTTGACAGACTAGAACACTGGACCGTATCTAACAAAATGAAATTCAATATAAAGAAAAGTAAAGTCCTACACTTAGGCAAGAAAAACTGAAAGTACACATATAGACTGGGTGAAACCAGGCTCAAAAGCAGTAACTATGAGAGGGATCTTGGAGTCTTAGTGGATAACCAGCTAAATATGAGACAGCAATGTGCAGCAGTAGCCAAAAAAGCTCATGCAATCCTAAATTGCATTAACAGAGGGATACAATCAAGATCAAGAGAAGTACTAATACCACTCTATAAAGCCTTAGTAAGACCACACCTAGAGTACTGCATCCAGTTTTGGTCACTACATTACAGAAAAGATGTTGAGACTCTAGAAAAAGTACAGAGAAGAGCAAACAGGATGATTAGGGGACTGGAGGCTAAAACATACAATGAATGGTTGCAGGAAGTGGGCTTGGCTAGTCTAGTAAAGAGAAGGATCGGGGAGACATGATAGCGGTCTTCCAATATTTGAGGGACTGCCACAGGGAGGAAGGGGTCAAGCTATTTTTCTAAAGCACCTGTAGGCCAGACAAGGAATAATGGATGGAAACTGAACAAGGAGAGATTTAACCTGGAAATAAGGAGAAACTTTCTGACAGTGAGAACAATCAAGCAGTGGAACAGCTTGCCCTTGGAAGTTGTGGGAGTGCTATCACTTGAGACTTTCAAGAAGAGATTGGACTGCCATTTGTCAGAAATGGTGTAGGGTCTCCAGCTTGGGTGGGGGGTTGGACTAGATGACCTACAAGGTCCCTTCCAACTCTGATTATCTGTTATTGTTAGTTTGTGTTCACAGAGGGAATCATATTGCCTTATTGCTCCATATTATTCCAAAGCTAAACTCAGCATGGTGATTCCACAGAAGTTCTATCATCCAAAGCATGTTCAAGTCAGAAGAATTCTGTTGCATTGATATTCGGTTTCCCCTCTGGTCTGCGTTCCTGGCGGGAGCACGGACCACCCTGATTGGCTGAGGCCATTTGACAACCAGCTATATATAGTGCTTTCAAACGGCGTCAGCTGTTGCCGCTTGCTGACTGCTCGCTAGTTCGACAGTTGTGGCAACCCCTTTGTTTTTAAATAAAGATTCCTACCTTGTTGTTCCGAGTCCGCCTCAGTCCTTATCCGCCGCTCTACAACACTGGCAACGAGGATGGGATACAAATAAGAGGCGACCGGACAACACAGCTGAGCGCAGTCACTGTTAAAGAGCCGGAGTCACTAAGCAAAAAGAGCCGCAGCCACTATGAGCTGTCTGTCACTACCGCTGATGCCATTTCGTGAGCGCGAAATTCAATCTTCTAACAGAATAGGCTGTCATTGCTAAAGAGATGTCTTCACCCCCTGAGTTCCCGCCATTTAGACCGTAGGCAGAGACTTGGGAATTGTATAGGAGCTGTTTCAACTGCTTCCTGGATGCTATAGACCTCAATGAAGCTTCAGTCCATAGAAAAAAGTCCTATTTCTTAAGCTTTTGTTGGGCTGCGGTTTTTGACACTGCCACAGCATTGGTAGCCCCATGACCTGTCAAAGAAGTCCCTTGGGGGGAGCTGCAGGAAATCCTCTCTAACCAGTACTCACCCAAGCCCTCACAAATTGCAAGGAGATATGCCTTTAGGAGGCAAGTTCAGGGTGAGGGAGAGACCTTCAGTGAATACATGGCTGCTTTGAGGTTTGCTGCCTTACATTGTGGATTCAGGGATTATTTAGAGGATATGCTCCTAGACCAAATAGTGTGTGGGGTTAAAGACCTAAAGCTACAAAGGTGGCTATTAGCTAAAAAGGACCTAACCTTAGCAACAGCCATTGAGGAGTCTCAAGCTGCTGAGCTTTCTGCTCAATCTGCAGCTGAAATTCAGGGTAGCCCAATCAAACAAATTAGCTCATCAGCCCAATTTGATGAGGTTTCTCCTGATGAAGACTCTGAGGATTCAGCTGTTGTAAACCATCTTAGACAACAGAGACCCCTTCCAGTAGATTCAAAATCAAAAGCTAGTTTTTCTCCCCGGCAGCAACCCATCTGCTTAAGCTGTGGGGGAAATCACTTAAGAACATCCTGTAGGTTCAGGAATGCCATCTGTTTAAATTGCCAGAGGAAGGGCCACCTAGCAAGAGTCTGCCAAGCTGGGAAACCTTTACTCAGAAAGTAAACCTTTACTTCAACCAAACCCCATCTTTCAAAGGCAAGTGGAAGACTGCTATACCTGTTACCACTTCAATCAGTTCAACAACAGCTCTAACAAAATCAGTATTTTTGTCTCCTTAGAAGGTAAACCTTGCAAGATGGAGGTGGATACAGGATCTGCTCTATCCATTATTTCTTGGAACACCCTTAAGAAGCTGCTACCCAGATTTCCAAAGAAGAAGCTCCTTGACTGACACCTGACTCTGCGAGATTACCAAGGCAAGAATATTCCTGTCCTCGGGAAAGGCAAGTTCCTCATTCAATTCCAAACTTTTAAAGGCCATCTACCTCTTGTTGTGGTGAATGGTGCTCTCCCCAGTTTACTAGGTTTAGATTGGTTCCCTGCCCTTGGCCTAAATATAACAGGCATCAACTCAGTTTTTAACACTGAAATAGACTCCCTATTCAAAGACTATGCTGATGTATTCAGTGAGGGTTTGGGATGTTACTCAGGCACCCCCATATCATTTAGTGTAGACCCTCAAGCAACTCCTGTACGCTTAAAACCTCGCAGGGTGCCTTTTGCAATCTGCCCTAAGTTACATAAGGAACTTGACAAACTAATCAAACAAGGAGTATTAGAACCAGTAGATTTCGCTAAATGGGAGACCCCCATAGTAACCCCTCTTAAAAAAGACAGTAACATTAGGATATGCGCTGATTACAAAATTTCCCTGAATAGATACCTCCAAATCAGCGCTTATCCAGTTCCCATCATCCAGCACCTTTTACATTCTTTTGAACCTGGGTCTATTTTTGCAAAGCTAGATATGTCCCAGGCATAACAGCAATTCCCAGTAGATGATCACACAGCAGAATTACAGACAATAGTAACTCACAGGGGAGCTTTTAAGTGCAGATGCCTCCAGTTTGGCGTGGAGTCCCTGATGGAGAGGCTACTTCAAGATCTCCCAGGGGTAGTTCCTTATTTCGATGATATCTTCATTTCAGCCACAGATAAACCTCAGTTGTTACAGAGAGTAAGGTCAGTTCTAGATAGATTCAGGCAAAATGGCCTCAAACTAAAGAAAGAAAAATGCACCATTGCCACTACGCAAGTTGATTTCCTGGGCTATAGGATTGATGCCTCCGGCATACACCCTATAGAGTCCAAAGTCAGAGCCATCCACGAGGCACCTACCCTCACCAACAAAACCAAACTCCAGGCCTTTTTAGGACTTCTCAATTTCTATGCTGCGTTCCTACCTCACAAAGCTTCAATCAGAGGCAGAACCTTTACAAAACTTTTGGACAAAAAGTTCCCCTGGCATTGGGGACCTAGGGAAGCCCATGCCTTCCACTCTATTAAATCCTTGATCACCTCTAATGCAGTTTTAATTCAGTTCAACCAACATCTTCCATTAGTTCTTGCTGCAGATGCTTCCCTTTTCGATATAGGGGCTGTTCTTAGTCACAGACTGCCAAATGGCTCTGAGGCACCCATTGCCTTCTTCTCCAGAACTTTTTCTTCAGTTGAGCGTAACTACAGCCAGATAGATAAAGAAGCCTTAGCTGCAGTTGCCTCTGTAAAAAAATTTCACGAATTCCTCTATGGCCATCACTTTGAACTAATCACAGATCATAAGCCTCTGCTAGGCCTTTTGTCTGCTGATAAACAAACACCTCAGATTCTATCCCCAAAGATGACCAGATGGACTTTGTTTTTGGCTGCTTATTCATACAAACTGATCCATAGACCTGGAAAAAACCTCACACACGCTGATGCTCTCAGCCACTGCCCATTGCCGATTCCAGTTGAAGACCCTGCACCAATCCATGCTGTTTTCAAATTCAACGAACTCAAGCTACCCATTACTGCTTCTGATATTGCTTACCATTCCTCAAAGGACAAGGTAATTGCCCAAGTCCTTGACTGGGTGGAAAGGGGGTGGCCAGACATCCCTTATTCCCCTGAGTTCCTGTCCTTCAAGGCACGCCAGCTGGAACTGTCATCCCTTCAGGGCTGTTTGTTATGGGGAACAAGGGTGGTCATTCCTTCCTCGTTGCAAGCTTCAGTTCTGAAGCTCCTGCATGAAGGCCACCCGGGCATCATTAGAATGAAGGCCTTGGCCCGTAGTTACGTCTGGTGGCCTGGTATGGATGCCCGGATCTCCAGCTGGGTAGGCGCTTGTCAGCCTTGTCAGGCAACAAGACCTGCCCCACCAACTGCATCCCCTGGAAAGTAGGAGGATGCTGGATCCCCTTGGTCCAGGTTGCATATTGACCTGGCTGGCCCAATGCAGGGGCATACATTTCTAATAGTAGTAGACTCCTTCTCAAAATGGATTGATGTGGCCTTACTGCCCACAACAACCACCCTTGCTGTTACCAGGGCCCTAACCAGACTATTTGTGACTCATGGCATCCCTGACACAATAGTGTCAGATAATGGGCCCCAATTTACCTCCTGTGAATTTGAGCTATACCTGGCCAACCTGGGGGTCAGGCATGCCTTCACAGCTCCTTTTCACCCTGCTAGCAATGGGATGGCTGAGAGGGCAGTTAGGTCAGTAAAGGAAGCCCTAGAGAGATTCAGCCAAAGTGACTGGCACTCCAAGTTGTCTAGATTTTTACTATATCAGCACACAACCCCTTGTGCCACTACCAATAGGTCCCCAGCTGAACTCCTTATGGGAAGATGCTTGAGGACTTCCCTGGACAGGCTGCACCCCCACTACGCCCCTGTGATTCCTCTAGGATCTGACAGCCAGCCTAGGAAATTTAACTTAAAAGACCTAGTCTATGCCCGCAATTATTCAGGCTACCCCTTATGGTTGCCAGGACAAGTCATAGCTACGACAGGGCCTAGGTCATATAGGGTGCTGCTGAAGAATGGTCGCACTTGGCGCAGACACATCAACCAGCTAAGGAGACGCTGGGAAGTGGCCGCTGATGGATCCGGTCTACCACCCACTGACCCAAGCCTACCATCGACCGATGACAGCCTGCCACCGCCAACCGAGGACACCCAGGGGAACCGCGGACGGAGGGACCTACCTTCTCCAACACCTGACGACCCTTCAGCAGTTCCACATATCAAGGCTCCCACGACGACCAGCTCCGAAGAGGCACAGGGCATGGAGGACTCCGATCTTCCAACAAAGACTCCTGTTCCTCGATGTTCCGACCGCCAGAGAAGGTGGCCGGCCTACCTAAAGGACTACGCATGCTCCTTACCAGGGGAAAGGAGTGTTGTGTCGACATTCGGTTTCCCCTCTGGTCCGCGTTCCTGGCAGGAGCGCGGATCACCCTGATTGGCTGACACCGTTTGACAACCGGCTATATATAGTGCTGTCAAATGGCGTCAGCTGTTGCCGCTTGCTGACTGCTCGCTAGTTCGGCAGTCGCAGCAACCCCTTTGTTTTAAATAAAGGTTCCTACCTTGTTGTTCCGAATCTGCCTCAGTCCTTATCCACCACTCTACAACAAATTCTATGGCTCTAATTTCTGTGGGGCTAGTAAGGACAACTTTATTCTCTGATTTAATTTCAATTAATCTTTAAAAGCTTAGTTGTTCAGAGCAATTCATTTCCCAGCCGGCACTGAGCTCTGAGAAATAATTATCTTGCTGATTTTAAGCTTCCATTGTAGTTCAAGATTTTGCATTTAGATCATTAAAATTATTTTTATCATTTTCTTTTGGGTTTTGAAGGTAGTATGCAAAGTAAGGTTCTTTTTCTCACCCCACATATGAAAACATATGACAAATGCTAACTTAAAAGGAGAGGATGAAATCTATAATGGAAAATATATTTAACACACATAAAGAAAAAGGTGGATATACATTCAATAATATACAAATAAAAAAAAATAGTCTCAGCATACATGGAGGGCACCAGAACAGAGAAAAAGTCAAATCTTGAGTTAGGAATTGAGATGTTCTTATGCTGACAATGAATAAATCTGTATTCAATTAAGAAGTGTCAATTAAACTTCTTAAGAATATTTACTTCAGTTTAGATCTACCCACTCTGAACTGACAAAAAGTATCCTATGGTTGAAAATAAACATTGTTTAGGATTGAGCTGTTGGTTAAAATCACAAAGGGACAAAAATGTTACATGAAAAATAATGGACAAATCTTCCACAGTTTGATGGTTGCCCCAGAATACAGGAATTGGGCACACCACACTACCCTTTTGTTATCAATACCCTGGACTGCAGCATAAATAGTCAAAGAATTCAACAAGAAGGTCAGTTATGCCACAGAAGGAAATGAATAGTCTGTTGAATTACCATTACAGTGTCTAGAGAAAATCAAAGACCTAATAACTGAAAAATGAAACCATATTTCATTCAATATCATGCCATTCTTCACCTCCATAGATCTAAAATTGGCTTTAAAAAATCAATTGCTGCAGTATTGCACAACTCACCAGAAACAGCAGAACATTTCAAAAAAAAAAGAAAAGAAAAGAAAGAAAGAAACTAAGAAACTTTTGCCTCATCACCCATATCTAATATGATGGATATATCTACAAACAGATCAAAAGAACTACCATGAAATCATGCTTTTCAGGATTCATAGTAGAATCTGAAAACAATAACATTTCCACAGATATAACCCCAAATATGGATCTGTTGTGTGGATAACATATTTGTTATTATTATATAAAAATAAGCTAGGCAACCCCATAAAACTATCAACAACAGCGTGCATGGAATCAAGCAGGCACAGCTAAGAAGTAAAATATTACTATGCAAAATTAGAGCAAAGTATATTTGCAATAGTTCTAGTGATAAATGTTTATATGGTTGTCTATGTATGTCTATGTCTATATATGTGCTGAGTACCTGAAATGTTTAAATATAGAGATTAATAAAATCAAAGGATATGGAAACTAACAGACTTTTTAACTAAATGATCCAAATGTTTAAATCCTACTTTCTTCCTTCCTCCTACACATGCTTAATTTCAGACTTATAAACTTTAATACTTTTTTTTTTGCTTGATTAAACCTTATGATAACAAAATGTCCCATGCTTACACTTTTTTAACTCACTCTTGTCCTGTTCTCCAGAACCAGCTGACATTCCTGTTTTGCTATTGTCCAACAGATCAAGGCTGTGTTTTTATTTTTGCTGCTTCATTGGAGATTCCTCCTCTAATTTCAGCTGCTCTCTGGTCACTTCTTCTTGGCCATGCATTGTCTGGTTCCTGGCTATCTTGGCTACTGCTTCCTTGCTCTAGATCCCAATGGAGGGTCTCTGGTTCCAGCAGCAAACCTAGGACAGATATTCATCCTCTTTTTTAAAATCTAAGGGTCACTTTGCAAGTGATTCTAATGTTAGAATTTTCTCTGCAATTTTTTACTTGTTTAAACTATGCACCTAATTGTTAGTAGCAAAAGCCCAAACAAGGCTGATAGGACAAATTACCAAATATGAACAGCCAATGAACTCCATTCCTCCATGCACTGATGATGTTAATTAGACTGGTATTGAAATGTCTACAGAGAATTTTTCTCTTTACTGTCATCTGGTGGTCAGCTGGAATTTTGAAGTCCAGTGCTGGTAGCCCTAGTTCAATCCATTCCATGCTTTGTCTCATTCCAGGTGTATGAAGAATTAAAAAGGGATTTGGTTCATTTCAATTAGCAATACATTCTATCTATAGAATAAATACTAATGATTCGATTAAATGTTTTGTTTTGTTTTAATATTGCAGCCATTTTAACTTTAAGTTCATCACTGAAGAAATTCTAACTTTTTGAAATTCGCAGTCAGAAGCAAATTTAATAAATAAATAAAAATAAAGTTATAATTTTGTTTTGGGGATGTGTGAGGGAATTATGATCCAGCTGATAGTAAGCTATTGGGTTCACAATTTATATCACGATCAAAAAACTCATTGGTATTCTCTACACATGACAATGTTACACTGCTGCATGAAACTAAATAAATGTGTGACAATACACAACTGCCACCTGGTTATTTCTAATTAGTGCTGTCAACCAAGTACAGGCTGTTTTTGTTGCTGATTAGGTATGTTGCTCTTAATTCAAATGAATGATTTAGATGAGATCCTCAGAATTTTGATAAAGGAATAAACTTTAAATGAAATCCGTGTAGGTGAATCTTATAATTGTGGTGGGAAACCCAAGGGGTAAATGCTGAATTTGGATTGAATGTAAAACATACCTTCCCAGTAGAAAGCAAAGGAAAATGGAAGAATACCTAATTTTCAGAGAAATTATATTTGTTTGTCTAAGATATAAAAGCAAGCGTATTCCAAAATGAGGACAGTATATGCCTGGAATCACCAAAGTTTTCTATACTGATATAAGCTAGAAAACAATCTTCAGTTTTTTTGGGTACTCAAAATTGTGAGTGCCTGTATTTGTGTTTATTCCTCTGTCTGTGGTGTTCATACGATGCTCTTCTCTGCTCTGGAACATTGTAGATATTGATCAGAAGTTAAGGTTTAGAATAATAACGCATCTTTCCTCCAGGAACATAAAGCAGTCTACACTATAACTTCTTGATTTTTTTCCCCACTATAGGAAATTCTATAGGAATTTCCCACAAGAGTTTGGATGGGCTGGGAAATCAAGCCTAAAACCATTCAGGATTTTAAAGGGCAACATTAACAATTTAAATTGTGTCCAGTAGGCAACTGGTAGCCAGTGCAAATGTTTCAATGCATCATCATATGTTCACTATATTTTGCAACAATTAGCAGCTTCTTTGTCATATTTTCTATCATGGCAATTCCAGATACTTTTTGAAGGATAATCTCATGGAAAGACAGGTTAAAGGTAAAAAGAATTTACCTGCAACCTGCTTTGTAGTCGTCAAGACAGGTTACAGATAAAGCATGAAGGTAAATCTCAATAATTCAGGAAATGTTGCAATTAGTGCACTCGCTGTGATTATGCAAAATGAACTCCATGCTGTAGCTGCTATCACCACCAACTACAAATCCAATGAGGGATGTGGATCAAGAACCATTCCCAAACTGCAAACCTGCTCTGTCTAGTGAAAAGCACCCCTATCAAGAACATGCTTTACATCACCACAAAAACAGTCTCTCTTTACCAGATGACCCATAAGGGTACAACGGCTAATAATAATGAAAACTTCTGAGAATTCAGAGAACTAAGTAGGGTCACACTCCATTCTTATAGCTCTGGGCATAATTGTTTTTTAATAAAGCAATCTCAATCGCATTTCCTGGATGCAACCTGATTAAAATTGGATTAGAAAATTATTTTCATCCTGATGTATTTGGATCTGCAAGGATTTTGTTTTTTCACGGTAATTAAGAGTGAAATATTTGAAGCCACCTATAATTGGAAAGATCATCTGGGTGTTTATTAGATTTCCTGATAATAGTGTTCTATTTGCCTCTTTGAAGAATGCAAGGACACGTCCTATATTAAGGAAGCAGTAATCAGCTTCCTTAACCTTGGTATCAGTCCTAACCTAATCAATTTAATATGCCAGAAAGAGAAAAGGTTGAGCATTCCTGCACATTCCCTATCTGTTTCCTTGACATCTACCAGACGAAGACAATTCATATGAAACTGACAAGTGCCAATGTTCTCCCTCTACAATTGCAACTACACTGTAGACCAAATGGAGGCAAATCTGATCACTTCTGCAAAGAATTATGAAAGTTCACAACAAGATTCCAAATATCTTCCCACCTTCTTTCAGAAACTTTCTGGAAGACATAAAGTATGTAAAATTGTTGTCAACCTGTTCTGTGCAGAAGGATTTAAAATAAGAGCAAACGCCAGGGAGCAGAATTTTCAATGGGCATTAATAAGAGCCCACTTCAATTCCAGTCCAATTCATTGCACAAGTTGTCCATTTGTGTTTGAAATCTTTACTTCTTTGTTCTCAGCCATATACTAATCCAAGGTGTCGGATGAGCTGTTTAGGAGCAATAATGTCACTTGCCAAGATCATCATCATGTTACAAAAATAAGTCAGATCTTCAACAATATCAATTATGGATAGACAGAAGTTTTTCAAATGAATTGAGATTCATCAGGAGCCAATAGAAATATTTTAACTAGTCCTCCATGAAAAAGAATAACAAATCCAGCAGGTATCAAGCTGTGTTCATGTTGTGAAATAGCAGTTGGGACACATATGTAGTGATCAGGATAGATCTGACATCTAAAATGACTTGTGAACAATCTCAATATGGACATTGTATTCTCAAAATCAAGGACAAGTCTAAGTTAGTTCACTATCATGCCAGAGATCACTTCAGGTATTTCAGGAACAGAATTATGGATGATATATAAATATTATAGCTAAGTTATCATATAACCAGCATTCCAAATATCAGTAAACATTCAATACTGCCAGATTATCAGATGGAGTTTCTGATCAATTAAGGAAGTTCCTATAGACTACAGACATTTTATATCCTCACTCTCAAGCCATAGACTGCATTACAGAACATCCCGTGACCAAACTGGAAGAATTTAATCTCCCCTCCCTCTTTCTCTCAGTCAAGTCTCTATACGGCATGTTAAGTCAGCACTTTCAATGAGGAACAAATGCTAGATAACAGATGTTTTATAAATAATTGAGTTAAATTTAAAAAGAGAACCTTTAGATAGCTAAGTCTACTACTTTTCATCTCCTCCTTAGCGGTTTCTAGGGATTCTGCCAGAAATCTTAAGGCCCTGTCACACTGCCCAACGGATGCAAAACGGACACAACGGACAAGCAAAATGTTCCATCGGTTGTTATCCGCTCTCAAAAGGGGCAAAAATTTGCATAACCGGAGCGGATAAAACGGACGCAGGGAGGATGCAGGGCAGATGGAAAGTGGATGCGGAACGGAAGCCCAGCGGATGGAAGCGGATGGGAGCGGATGGCACATCCGCAGGGCTTCCGGGGGGCCTCAGCAAAGCAGACGCGGAACGGATACAGCGGATGCACAGCGGATGAAGCGGATCCAGAGCGGAAGCCTAGCGGATGCACAGCAGAAGCCTAGCGGATGCCTGGCGTTAATTGCGCATGCGGGGGGATGCATTGCGCAAGCCCCCCAGATATAAAGGGAAGCAGCTCGCACGTGGCCAGCATTCGGAGGAAAGACCTGCTGCAGGATACATCGAGTCCTTGCCTGCCCTGCCTACATCCCTGCCTGCAAGCCTTGCTGCCAGCCTGCTTTCCAACCTCCCTGCCAGCCAGTCTGCCTGCCAGCCTTGGTGCCTGCCTGCTTGCCAGCCTTGCTGCCAGCCTTCCTGCCAGGATTCCTGCCAGGCTTCGTGCCAGCCTTCCTGCCAGGCTTCCTGCCAGCCTTGGTGCCAGGCTTCCTGCCAGCCTTGGTGCCTGCCAGCCTCCCTGCCAGCCTCCCTGCCAGCCAGCAACCCCACAACCATGGGGAAGAAGCGAAAGTCTCAGAAACCTGCCACCATCCCTGGCCACCCTCCCGCCCCCTGTCCCTGACTCTGCTTCTGCTGGGGCTTCTGCTGCTCGGGCTCGCTCTTCTGGTGCTGGAGCTTCTGCTGAAGCTGCTCCTGGCAGTGGTGCTTCTGCTGCGTAACTCTGCTGAAGCTGCTGGTGGTCCTGCTCGTCCTGCTCGTGCTCCTGGATTTGCTCGTCCTGCTCGTGTTCCTGGACTTGCTTGTACTGCTCGTGCTCCTGGACTTGCTCGTCCTGTTTGTCCTGCTGGTGCTGCTGGTGCTGCTGGTGCTGCTGGTGCTGCTGGTGCTGCTGGTGCTGCTGGTGCTTGGGCTCCTGGTGATTACTCTGCTGCTGCTGATCCTGATCCTGCTGATCCTGCTGCTGCTGCTGCTGATGATGATGATGATGATCCTGCTGCTGCTGATGATGATGATGATGATAATGATTATGATCCTGCTGGTGATGATGATGATGATGATGATGATGATGATGATGATCCTGCTGGTGCTGCTGCTGTTGCTGGTGGTGTGGAGGAGAAGCCCCTACCACCTGGGAGCCCTTCTGATGAGGGCCCATCTGGTCCTGGCAAAGGGAGGAAGAGATGTATGTGGGGATGGGAGAGGAGGCAATAAGTCATTGAGGAGGAACACAAGGATGAGGTGCTGGAGTGGCTGAGAGAGAATGACTATCTGTGGCGGAAGGGACACCGGCTGTACAGGGACAATAAGCGGAAGCAGATTGCTTGGAGAGAGAGGGCGGAGAGTATGGGTTACACTTCGGAGGTGCTTCTCGGCTGGTGGAAACATATGCACACCTGGTATGGGAAGCTGCACCTGAAGAAATCTGCCCAGGCCACAGTAAAGCTGACGGACAGAGAGACCTACGTCATGGCCAGGTGCAGCTTCCTGGAGGGTGAGAACCACCACCGAGGAGCACCAGCAGCCCCTCTCACAACCCTCTCTCTCCGGCAGCCTGCTGAGACCCAGTCCTCTTCCGGCCGAGAGTCAGTCCCTGTCTCCAGACAGGTTTCTGTGGAGCGTGCCACGGCGGAGAACTCGCGGACAGCTGTTGTCACCGTGGTGGAGCGCATGGAGGACTCCCTGGTGCGGTGGGAGAGAGGAGACATCGAGTCCACCACACTCCTAGCCGCATCCACCCCCCCCAGCTCCACCTCCACAGAAAGGCAGAGAGCCAGACAGCAGGAGGGGCAGAGCCACACTGTCCTGCTGGAGATCATGGACACCATCCGCACCAGCATAGATCTCCTCTCTCAGCTGGTCCACACCAACTCCTCATCCTCCAACCACAAGCCCATCCTCACCTATGTCAACCAGAAACTCAAGGAAATGGCAGATCAACAGTGCCAGCTGGTGAAGGACCGGATCACCAAGCTGCTTCACAACCCTCCAGACCCAGAGGAACCTGCTCCCACCTAGTCCAGGTCTGCTCCTCCACCCCATGTGATGTCCCTCCCATACCAAGGCTTCCCACAGGCCCTCACCTACCAGGGCTATGGCTACCAGGAGGTCCAGAAGCACAGGAAGCAGCCCTTCCCAGCCCAGGCACAGAGTCATCGGGCGACACCGTTGCCACCGGTTCCACTGATGCCACAGATGCCAGCCATGCCAATGATGCCACCGACGACAGAAATGCGACCCACACCACCGATGCCATGCCAGTCCTCACCCATCTGCAGAACAGACAGCCCCACTACACTACTCCTTCCTCCACCCCACAGCCAAGCCCGGCCTCAGTACATCTGTCATCAGTACTGGGGCTGACACCCCATGGCATGGACGAAAGAACTCTCAGCATTGCGGGTCTGAGCCAGCTGTCTGAGAGCTTCCTCAAAACAATGTCCCCTGTTGTCCTCTCGGGGCCAGGCACCCCAATGACGATACAGACCAGCACTCCAGCACCACCCACCTACACAGCACCTGGACCCTTCACCACTGAGAATAGGCACACCTCCGAGTGACCAATAAGAGTGCCAGAGACTGGGTAGCTGGCTACCTGTAGAGGTTATTTGGACACTTGACTTGGGTCATTTTTGTTTTACATCTTGTTGTTCAATAAAGTTTATCTTTGATTCACACACTTGCTTCATTTCTTTATTTCAATAAAGTATTGGTGGAAACTTTTAGAAATGGTTTAAGCCTTTGCATGCCTGTGGGATGGGTGAAGATAGCAGTGGGATGGGCAGGGATACCTTTGGGATGGGTAATAGCTGTGGGATGGGTAAGGATAGCAGTGGGTTGGGCAGGGATACCTGTGGGATGGGTAATAGCTGAGACTGTATGGTCCACCCTCCCTGGTGCCACACCTATGGCCCTTTATTTTCAATAATAATGTAATAATCATCCACACATGTCAACACAAACACAACTCTTTATTAAACGCCCTGTTCATTGTAGGCCCACCCAACGTACATGGCCCAATCTCATCAGTGTGATGAGACAGGCTGAAGGAAGCACTCATTAATCATCAATCATCCTGTCTTTCCACTCCACTGCTCCAGCTGGGGAGTTGCACCAGTGTCTCAGGAGGTTGCGCTGCTTCTTCCCTTCACGTGAGGCTCTGTTGGGGCCTTGCACATCCTCAGTGTCTATCAGGTTTCGCCATTGCCTCCATTCCCCAGGCTCCATGTCCCCATTGCCTTGTTGGAGGTCCACGAGCCTGCTCTGCAAGACTGGGTAGCGGGTACGCATGAGATTGTGCAGAATGCAGCAAGCTTCCACGATCCTCCTCACGGTCTCTGGGCAATGCTGCATGGTGCTGAGAAGTACCTGGAACCTATTGGCCAGGATGCCAAAGGCGTTCTCCACCACCTGCCTTGCCCTGGACAGCCTGTAGTTGAAGATCCCCTCTTCACGGGTGAGGTGTCTTGAAGTGTAGGGCTTCATGAGGTAGGTTGTGAGGGAGAAGGCATCATCACCCACGATGAAGTAGGGCACATCTTGCGTGTCGTTTGGCAGGGGGTCTGGATCTGGAAAGCCCATGATGAGGTTGCCTCCCAGCCCCTCCTTGAGGTCACTGGCATTGTATACCTGGGCATTTGAACATGAACCACTGCCTGAAGCATCGATATACATGAACTTGTAGTCAGCATCGACCATGGCAAAGAGGACGATGCTGAAGAAGCCCTTGTAGTTGAAATAAGTGGAGCCCGACTTGGATGGTGCTTTGCAGGCCACGTGCTTACCATCAATGGCTCAACTTCCACCTCTGGTACCACTGCTCTGCAACTTTCTTCCATCCTTCATCAGTGGAGGGGCACTGGAAGAGCTCCCCCAGGTATTCTTCGATGATGGCCTGCACCACTTCTCTGACCACAATGCTGATGGTGTTGTGTGGCACCCTCCAGCCATACTGCATTCTCCTGTAGGTGGTCCCTGAGGACAGGTGGGGCAGAGTGAGTGACACCTTGAAACCAGGTTCCAGGCTGGGCTGGAAGTTGGTGTTTGCCTTGGTCAACCTGGGTGTCAGGCGCTGTACAAGTTCATCAAACATGGCTGGAGTCATCCTCATGAAGTTCTGGAATGCCCGAGTGTCTTTGTTCCTGAGTTGCACCATCAGCTTGTTGTACAGCCCTTACTCTGCTCTTCTCCCGATTCATCTTCGGACCAAGACGCTTCGTGGCCGCCTCCTTTTCTTCCCATAGTAGAGTTCACAGAGCCTGTAGATGGCTTTGCACTGTTGCAGAAGGATGGTGGCTGCCAAAAGGACTGTGTTATGATCTATGGTGGACATGACTGAATGCTGTGGAAGAGGAAGTGTCAGATGAAGGCTGCAGAGGTCTGCACAGCTGGCTGAAAGTGAGATGCAGGTGAGTTGCTCCCCCTTTTTATAGGCAGTATAGGTGTCCCTTTGCATCCTCTAGGCATCCTCTAGGCATCCTCTAGGCATCCTCTAGACATCCTTAAAGCCCATGTCACACTGAACCAATGGATGCAAAGAGGATGTAAAACGGACAAAAAACCTTGCCATCCATTTGAAAACGCGATGTAGTCACTGCCTCCGTCCAGCATCCGTTTATTGATGTTTCATCCGCTCAGAAAGTTTTGGGCTGCCCAAAACTTTTGCGCGGAAAATGTATCCAGTTCATCTGTTCTGCATCCGCTACGCATCCGCTACGCATCCTCTACGCATCCGCTACGCATCTGTTATATCCGCCAGGCATCCGCTACGCATCCGTGCAACTCGCATCTGCTTGGACACAGGGAGGAAGCGGAACGGACGTGGAACAGATGCAGAACAGATGCAGAACGGATGCAGCACGGAAACAAAGTGTTTAAAATGGAAAAAACGTTCACAGAAGGGACCTATCTCGGATATTAAGGATGTCTGCAGGATGCCTAGAGGATGCCTAGAGGATGCAAAGGGACACCTACACTGCCTATAAAAAGGGGGAGCAACTCGCCTGCATCTCACTTTCAGAACAGCAGCCAAGCTGTGCAGACCTCTGCAGTGTTCATCTAACTCTTCCTGTCAGCCTTCAAGATCTTCTGCTATTGCTTTGCATCTTTCGACTGCCATAAGTAACGGGGGGGGGGGGGGAAGGAGGCAGGAATAAGGTGGGGAAGTGAGCTGGAGGTGTTACATTCATCTACTGTATAAATGGGAGGGGGGAGCATAAAGGAGAGTTAGGTTTCTATTTCTCGCTTAGCTTTCTTTTCTCTGCGCAACTGCAACCCGTTATCAAAATATGCCAAGGTCAATGGACAGAGGCCTCATCATCACCTGAAGATGCCCACATGATCATATCCACAACTTCTAATTGGAAGTGTCATTTGAACTATTGGGGGTGGGAACATTTCCATCACTTTCTATATGTGAATTGCACGCCTAATTTCTCAGATTCAGAATTCTTTGGTTGCTACCACTTCACTTTCAGTAAAAGATATCTTTTCTCTAAACTAAAGAGTCTAAGTGTTTCTTTCCTGGATTTTGAATGGAGCTCCGCCTGACACTTCCTCTTCCACAGCATCCAGTCATGTCCACCGTGGATTGTGACAATGTCCTTTCGGCAGCCACCATCCTTCTGCAACAGTGCGAAACCATCTACAGGCTCTGTGAACTCTACTACAGGAAGAAAAGGAGGCACCCAAAAAAAGTCTGGGTCCAAAGATGGTTCACCAGAAGAGCAGAGGATGGACTGTACAACAAGCTGATGGTGGAGCTCAGGAGCGAAGACACTCGGGCATTCCAGAACTTTATGAGGATGCCTCCAGCCATGTTTGATGAACTTGTGCAGCGGCTGACACCCAGGTTGACCAAGACAAACACCAACTTCCGGCCCAGCCTGGAACCTGGGCTCAAGGTGGCACTCACTCTGCACCACCTGGCCTCAGGGACCACCTACAGAAGCATGCAGTACGGCTGGAGGGTGCCACCCAGCACCATCAGCTTTGTTGTCAGAGAAGTGGTGCAGGCCATCATCGAAGAATACAAGGAGGAGCTCCTCCAGTGCCCATGCACTGAAGAAGGATGGAAGAAAGTTGCAGAGCAGTGGTATCAGAAGTGGAACTTCCCCCACACCGTTGGAGCCATCGATGGCAAGCACGTGGCCTGCAAAGCGCCAGCCAAGTCGGGGTCCACTTATCACAACTACAAGGGCTTCTTCAGCATCATCCTCTTCGCCATGGTCGATGCTGACTACAAGTTCATGTACATCGATGCTTCAGGCAACGGCTCATCTTCAGATGCCCAGGTATACAACTCCAGTCACCTCAAGGAGAGGCTGGAAAGCAACCTCATGGTGGGCTTCCGAGATCCAGACCCGCTGCCCAACGACACACAAGATGTGCCCTACTTCATCGTGGGGGATGACACCTTCTCCCTCACAACCTACTTCATGAAGCCCTACACCTCCAAATACCTCACCCGTGAAGAGAGGATCTTCAACTACAGGCTGTTCAGGGCAAGACGGGTGGTGGAGAATGCCTTTGGCATCCTGGCCAACAGGTTCCAGGTACTTCTCACCAACATGCAGCATAGTCCAGAGACCATGAGGAGGATTGTGGAAGCTTGCTGCATCCTGCACAATCTCATGCGCACCCGCTGCCCAGTCTTGCAGAACAGGCTTGTGGACCGTGAACAAGGCAATGGGGACATGGAGGCTGGGGAATGGAGGCAAGGGCAAAACCTGATCAACACTGAGGATGTGCAAGGCCCCAACAGAGCCTCACGTGAGGCAAAGAAGCAGCGCAACCTCCTGAGACACTGGTGCAACTACCCAGCTGGAGCAGTGGAGTGGCAAGACAGGATGGTAAATGCTTAATGGATGCTTCCTTCAGACTGTCTCATCACACGGATGAGATTGGGTCATTTATGTTGGGTTGGCCTACAATGAACAAGGCGTTTAATAAAGAGTTGTGTTTATGTTGACATTTGTGGATAATTATTACATTATTATTGATAATAATGGGCCGTAGGTGTGGCACCTGGGAGGGTGGACCATACAGTCCCACTATGCTTGCACTGGAGGTTTATCTATCCCACTGCTATCCTAACCCATCCCACAGCTATTACACATCCCACAGGTATCCTAACCCATTCCAAAGCTATCCTTACCCATCCCACAAGCATGCAAAGGCTTAAACCATTTCTAAAAGTTTCCCGCAAGACTTTATTAAAAAAAAAAAGAAATGAAGCAAGTGTGTGAATCATAAATAGACTTTTTTTAACAAGAAGTTATAAGACAAAAATGAGTCTCTGGTACTCCTCTTGATCGCTCAGTCCCAGGGGTGAAGGGTGCAGGTGCTGTGGAGGTGGCTGGTGCTGGAGTGCTTGTCATCAGCTCCTCCAGAAGCAGAAGCAGCAGAAGCACCAGCCCCAGAAGAGTGAGCCCGTGCTGCAGAAGCCAGAGCAGAACCAGACTGAGGGCCAGGGGGCGGGAGGGTAGCCCTTTCCCTCTTGCCAGGGCTGGCAGCAGATGGCTGAGGCTTGCTGTGCTTCTGCATGGTTATGGGGTTGCTGGCTGGCAGGGAGGCTGGCAAGCACCAAGGCTGTCAGGAAGGCTGGCGGGGAGGCAGGCACCAAGGCTGGCAGGCAGGCCGGCACCAAGGCTTGCAGGTAGACATGAACCAAGGCTGGCAGGAAGGCATGCAGCAAGGCTGGCAGGAAGGCAGGCAGGCAGGCAGGCAGGCACCAAGGCTGGCAGGAAGGCTGGCACCATGGCAGGCACCAAGGCTGGCAGGGAGGCAGGCACCAAGGCTGGCAGGAAGGCTGGCAGGCAGGCAGGCACCAAGGCTGGCAGGCAGGCACCAAGGCTGGCAGGCAGACATGAACCAAGGCTGGCAGGAAGGCAGGCAGCAAGGCTGGCAGGCAGACTGGCTGGCATCAAGGCTTGCATACAGGCTGGCAGCAAGGCTTGCAAGGAGGCTGGCAGCAAGGCTGGCAGCCAGGCTGGTAGCAAGGCTGGCAGCAAGGCTGGCAGGCAGACATGCGGGCAGGGCAGGCAAGGCAGTCGATGTGTCTGGAAGCAGATCTTTCCTCTGAATGGCGACCTGCTTCTGAGCTGCCTCCGTTATATCCGCGAGGCTGATGCAGTGCATCCTCCCTGCATGCACAATTAACGCCAGGCATCCATTAGGCTTCCGCTGTGCATCCACTTCATCCGTTCCGCATCTGCTGTGCATCCACTGTATCCGTTCCGCGTCCGCTTTGCTGAGGTCCCCCGGAAGCCTAGCGGATGCACCATCCGCTCCCATCCGCTTACATCCGCTGGGCTTCCGTTCCGCATCCGCTTTGTATCCACCCTGCGTCCTCTCCGCATCCGTGTTATCCACTCCGGTTATGCAAATTTTTGCCCCTTTTGAGAGCAGATAACAATGGATGGAACATTTTTCTCATCTGCTGTGTCCTTTTTGCATCCGTTGGCCAGTGTGACATGGGCTTAATATCCGAGATAGGTCCCCTCTGCGAACGTTTTTTCTGTTTTAAACGCTTTGTTTCCACTTGGCATCCGTTCTGCATCCATTCTGAATCCTTTCTGCATCTGTTCCGCTTCCTTCCTGTGTCTGAGCGGATGCGAGTTGCGCGGATGCGGAACGGATGCCTAGCTGATATAGCGGATGCATAACGGATGCAGAATGGATGCGTAGCGGATGCGTAGCAGATGCATAACGGACGAATTGGATACATTTTCCGCGCAAAAGTTTTTGGGCAGCTCAAAACTTTTGGAGTGGATGAAACATCAGTAGACGGATGCTGGACGGATAGAGAGGAAGCAAAACGGGGGCAGTGAATACATCTCGTTGACCAACGGATGGCAAGCTTTTTTGTCCGTTTTACATCCTCTTTGCATCCATTGGTTCAGTGTGACAGGGGCTTTAGAAGTTTTCTAAAGTGATAACTTTAAGTTATCTAAAGTGAATGTGGATTTGAGCCTAAAAGCAAAACCATTGCCAGTGCAGGTAAAAAAAGTAGAGATAAACAAGTCTGGAATAATCATCTTATGACAATCTCTTTTATCACTTGAAGATTGTACACACTATTTTCAAGAGTCTGAGTCAGTAAAATAATTCATTAGTTCATTGTGGAGCTGGGAATTTAGTTCACTCACATCCTGTGCCCAGAAGGTTCTGCTATTAGGATCACTTTTATTCCTAGGCATTTTTTTTCTACAAATAGGATGGCTGTATGCCACTTGTTTCTAATTTTGGTAGACATTTGATCTGTTTGATACAAATGGAGAAAGGAGGGTTACTGACTTAAGAACTGGGAAAATCTAATGTCTTTGCCTCTTTGCTGATGCTTTTCCTTCCTCTTCTCTGCAGATCTCCTTATTTGACTTCCCTGAGAAGGCTGGAAATAAGTATGAAGCTTGCAATGTCAACTGATTTTTCCCTTTCCTCTCTGCCCTGGTTTCACTACCTCAATAAATTAAGCCGAACAACAATAGAGATGAAAAGAAGCAGGACAATGTGGTAAATGTAGCAGAAAGAAATTTGAATTGTAATGAGGAGAGCTAATCAAGAAAAGAATGGACTATGCAGAAACCACTAATGAGTTTCTAAATAAATTCAAAAGGTTAATATTGCTCTAAGAGATATGATGAGAATCCTAATATGGAAAAAAGAGGTTTAACAATGGTGTTGTTCTGGCTGTATGCTATCCTTCTGTATCATATGGCATCTCAGATCCCTCTCTTTAGTATCAGCACTGTGTGAAGTGTCTGTATAATGACAAATATAAATTCATTTTACTTCTCTCCTTTCCAGAAATATTTTTCCTATATTTTACATCCATGGAGGGAGAGAGGGAGAGAGAGAGAGGGAGGGAGCGAGGGGGGGAGGGAGGGAGGGAGAGAGAGGGGGAGAGAGATGTTTCTCCTTCTTGGAATTGCATGCTTCTCCTGCCCATGTTAATAAGTGCTGAATTTGTATAGCTGTTCTTGTGCTTCTTTCTTTTGCTAATTAGAGTCTCTGCCACTTGGAGACTCCTAAGCAGTTGCTGTGTCACCAGGACATGGCCTGGCACACAACAAGGAGTGTGAAAGTATGGTTCGGGAAATCAGGAGCACATCAAGTAACAGAGATAACACAATACAGAGACCCATTATGTAGCTACTTTGGTTGGGGAATACTGCAAAGTGTGAACTTGGCCATTGTGGTTTGGAAACCACACTTTATGGAATAGCATGCTGTTACAAAACCAGCCAATTATAGTTATCAAGAAATCTCAGCTTGCCACATTGAACCATAAGGGCACAGAAGGAAGTGAAAGCTTCACTGCATTCTATTTGGACAGAGTTCGATAGAGTAGATAAGAATATCACATTAAATTACCATAATTATGTAGACTTTATAAATTATTATGTTATGCATTAACTTGTATTTCAGCCCATTCTCAATATTCCTTATCAAGTTATTGGATCTATCATAAATCTTTTAGAGTTCTTCAAAACATGCTTTGTTTACATATCTGGTTATTAAAGAGTATGATAAAGAAGTTAATATATCAGTAGCTTCACTATGGTACATGCTCCTCAAGAAAATCCAGTATAATAAAAGTCAATAACTTTCACAAACATTTTTTAAAATGGCATTTATCAATACCTTTGTTGATGGTTGCTGTTTCTACTGTTGCCAATAACATACTGTTAATCTGTTGCATGGTTTTAATCCCCATGGGATTCAATTGGTGTTACTTCCGGTTTGATGACTACGTTCTGCGTGCACATGTGCATTTTGTATGCGCATGTGTGCTTTGCATGCATGCACACCAGACCCACGCTGCACATGCATGTAAAAAGCCACTCACACAGCTGAAAAGCACTGCGCACAGGTGAGCAACATTTGGAAAATCTCTTTTTTCCTGCTTTTTCAACCTCAGTTGTGCTGCACAAAGCAGTTGAGGTTGAAAAAGCAGGAAATAAAGGACAGGTAAGAGCCCAGGCAGGTGGGTGGGCCAAACAGCAATAAACACAGAACCAGTTCGGTGTCTGCTGCTCTTCAGAGCTACTGGTTCTACAGAACCAGTAGCATGCCACCCCTGCTTTAACCATTAGGCTGCCCCAGTATTTTGACCAATATAGTGAGGTCTTAAGTCAATTTATGGACAGGATATCTATCTTTTTGTCTACTATAATGATAGTCATAGTTCTGGGACATGTAGCCAAACTTGAGAACTTATACAATATATACAATAGTGCATTATATGCAATATTGATACTTCATAATGTCATCAGCATAATTACTGTGTTACACACTTGATCTTGAAATCTACAACTCTGATCAGAATTGATCACAACTGAAAGGAAAGGAAATTATCAGCATTCCCAATAGCATCTTTGATAGAAAAATCAACCATTCAGACTGGAGACACATTGTCATGCCCCTGTTGGAATCTGATTCTGAGGGGAATGCTGAGCAGCTGACAGGGAGTGGGAGTGTGGCTCCAGTGCCTATGGAAGAAATTGGGGAAGGGCAAAGTCCAGCTGGGCAGAGCAGGGTAGAGGTAGAGCGAGGCAGAGGGAATTCAAAAGAAGATCCAGGCTCCGTCGTCATCCTAAGGCACACAGGGAGGAACAGAGAAGGGAGCAACGTGAGTTGTGTGGCTAACAGGGGAGGAAAGAGCCCTGATTCTCTTCATTAGCTGCAGCTGGGAACACAAGGAGTTTGAGCACAGCAACTTGTGGGAAGCAAATTGTGCGTTATCTTTTATGGTCGAGGCTTTTCTGGGTTCCTGGTGTCTTCCCAACTATGGCAGAAGATACTTCCCCCAGGTTCAAATGTACAGTCTCTGCCCATTCCTGGTTTCACAATCTATCCAACTACGTATCCAGCTATGTGATACCCCTGTTATTATTGCAGCATAACATCTGTTTTCAGTCCTGTATTTCTCTGGGTAAGTACCTGGATTTCTCTTTTCCATTAACACCACCCAAAATCTCATCTCTTGGAAACCCCCCTTTTCATGGCTTCTTCTTCTTTGTTCCTGTTATGACTATCTGGGTAATTTTGTATTACAATAGATGTTTAAGCAATTCTGTTCAGGTCAGGATAACCCAGAATCTTTTCACATATATGCATCACCAAAAATATTAGTACCTTGTTCCAGCCAAAAAGCTGACATTTCTACAGAACATAATAAACCTATTTTGATAGTTATATAACAGTCCAGTAAAATTCCAGTAATCATTGCATGGTTCAGACATCGGATAAATATGTGTTACTTAGTTTCCTCATTTTCACAGGTGTAACTCTTAATATGTAATTCTTACATATTACAGCAGCGATGACAATGTTAATGTTAAATTTACATTCAAATTTGACAGTTTACATTTCTCCTGATAAATGCAGGCTACCCACAACTTTGATAATGTCATCTGCTGTAGCCCCTCAAAATTGATACCATAGACAGCAACAGGGCCAATGAAAGTGACAACAGTAGGTGAAGTCTGTTCGTATAAGTTGGAGGTAATTGTGTTGATGAGGGGAGAATTTCATTTACATACAATTTTGTGTCCCTTACTAGTGGATATTTGCCATTCAGGATAACAAACAGCACTTAAATGTAAGACAATTTAAAATATTTTTAAAATAAAAAGGCAATCACTTACAAAAAGATAATCAAATAAAAGTGGTTATTATTACTGTTATTATTCAATAGTGGACCCAAAGTGATAGTCCAATTATCTTAATATATGGTTCCTATTCTTATTTTTAGGATGCCAGATGAATAATTGATATGGCTTACGAATATCCCTAAAACCTCATTGTTTTATATATTCCATGTACAATATTTGGGGGTGGAGGAGAAGGAAGAAAAAGTGGAATTGCTAACTCTGAATAAACAAATGCATGTGCTGCTTACCATATCCCTAATGAACCTCTTTAAATCATACAGGGCTGTCACCTAGATCTATTGGCTACGTTAGAAGACTGCCAAGCACAGGAAATGCACAGACAGTGATTTTAAAGGAAGCCTGGAGCTTATTGAGGACTAATCTAACCAACTGTAAAACAGATGGTGAATTATGAAACATATGCTAATCTTTTGGTAGCAGATGTAAATAACTATAGATGTATATAGAACTACCTGCATATGTAAACACACAGAATACACATTTATGTGGGTCTATTATATCATATCTGTTATATTGTATCTATTCAGCTGGTCCAGAAAGTGATGGCATAGATGGTATTGTGTGTGCCTAGGGGGACACCTTGGGTTTCCAAGCAGCACTGATTATCAGTTTGCTTCTGAAATATGAGTAGATGTCAGGCCCAGCCCAAGAATGATATAGAACGATATAGAAAATCCAGCCAAAGTTAAATTTTCTGATTTGGTCATACCATAAAGACAGAATCTTGCCAGACTAAACCTATACTACCCTGCCCACTGCCAGGAGTTCGATTCTGACAGGGCTCAGAGTTGACTCATCCTTCCATCCTTCCAAGATCAGTAAAATGAGGACCCAGATTATTGTGGGCAATATGCTGTCATCTGTAAACCATGGAACAGTATTGAAGTCTAAGTGTGATTGCTATTTTGTATGTATGTACAGTATGTATATTTATAAACTATCCTCTGTTTACCACATCTGATAAATTTATATTTCAGAAAGCTGGATATTCACTTTGTTTTAGACATTTAGCAGGATATCAAAATAGTAGCAATCCTGTCAGTAGTAAAAGTAAAGCAATTAACCCAAAGGCAGCACAGTTTGGTAGAAAATTGTTAAAATGCAACGAATTGTTGATCTGTTAAGATAAAAAGGAAATATCTCAATGCTTATCTATAGCATATCCCTATATCTATATCTGCCTATGCATATACAGTTTGTGTGTGTGTGTGTGTGCGTGTGTGTGTGTGTGTGTGTGTCTGTCTGTCTGTCTGTCTGTCTTTCTGTCTGTGTCTGTGTGTGTGTGAACTTGATGGGAAGAAATGGTGGTGTCCTTATTAATATGTAATTTCCAACATATAACTGAACTCATCTCATGTTCTGATGTGCGCTTTTCAGTGTGGCAGGGAGATATCCTTGCCACAATGTCACACTTACATCAGCTGCTTTAATATAATGAGTTTGAATAAAAAATCTCTGGGACTGCATGGATTTTTTTTAATCTAAAGATTCTGCTCTAACTGGATTAACCTCCACTTAATATCTATATCTCTGGGGACATTTGTTTAACTTCTTCCTAGTATCATGAATTAAGGGGTATTTATTTCTTTAATTTTTTTCCAACATTGTGCTTGAAGGACAAACTATATATATTTCCTTAGCCTGGGTTCCCTCAGATATGTTTGACCTTATCTCACGTAATTTCAGTTAACATTGTTAAAATCATGGTGACTTGAGGGATTATGGGCAAGGAAATCCAGTATATCTGGGAAACATCCAGGTTTGGGAAAATATTCCAACTGGTATTACATAAACTGTTATCTTTTTCTTCTCTCTACTTTATTATTAACCTATTTTGTTGTCTATTAAACCCTTGATCATGAATTCCTCAAAGAAAGAATTTATCTCATAAACATTCCTGCTTGTGTACATTTGGTTCAGTTTCTCTCCCTTGATAGCATTTATGGATCATATGTTCTGATAATTTATAATCATGAACAAAAATTCCATGGTTGCTTGGGCTATTTGATATACAATGAGCATTTTGTTGTTAACAAGCTTTCTGTGAATCTAAAATTTCCGAAAACAATTCTGTGCAGCTGCTGTGCTATTTATAACTTGCAGAATATCAAAACATTACCAAAAGAGTGATAAGATTATTTCCTATTACAAGGCTTGTAATGAAACAAATCAAGTGTAATGATTTTTACTGCCCTGTGGTGGTTGCTGTTATTGATTGTTTGGGTATGCAGGCACATACCAAGGATTTGAGACAAAGTGAACAGTGATTTCCAAAAGTAAAAAAATTCAACTCCTAAGCAGTAAAAAATTGGCTCAACTCCACTGAAGCATTTGCAGAAAGATTATTAACTTTATTATTTTTGCACTACTAATCCAAAATCCTTGTCAACCAAGTAGTTTAATTTCCCAAAACATAGCTGTAGATATAAACCTCTAGAAAACTATAAATGCATAGATTTCCAAAGTGCATATTAAACACAAGGCAATATTGAGTAATTTGGGGAGGGGTTGTTTATTTTTTTAATTATGCTCTTTTTAATTTTCATTCCTTGTTCCTTTTTAATGATACAATTAAAAACTTTTTAATCAAAATATGAGCCAAACAAAATTTTTACCCATCTGCATCAACTGAATTTTCTTTTTTTTTTTATAAAGAATTTTATTAATTTTTAACAAACAAGCATGTACAAACAAACACAAAACATAAAAAACATAAAATATCTTTTTGGACGGCAGTTTGATCCCGAGTTACATCTTTTTGTACAGAGATAAATTCAAGTTCATGCTTACTTTTAAATAACATTCCATTTCTTATTTATTATTTTGCATTTTCTATATAGCTTCTCCTCTCTTTTCACTCTCTTAATTCTATTATATTTATTTCATCTCAGTTTAAATCATTATACTTATATCCTTTGTCTGTTCTATTTCAGCTAGCTATTTATCTTTTCTCATTAACACAAAGTTTCTTCTGTAATGACTGATTGGAGTATAATACCTTGTCATACTTATCCCTCCCCTAGTTTTAAAGCTTAACATGACACATAATTTCCATTCGGATTCTGCGTAGTACATTCTAAAGATAAACTCAATATTTTGAACTATATTTAAAAAATATAATATAATTAAAACAACAATCCATAGCAATTAAAGTTATATAATTCAAATTAATATTCATTTAAGTCTTAAACATTTTACACAATCCTTTCTAAATAAGTATCATGCTTCTATGGGAACACTTATAGATTTTACTTAATTACTTCCCCCTATTTCACTTATATTTTAAAATATTAAACAATAACAATGTTCCCATTTTTCTTTAATTCAATTCTCTCATATTTGATTTCATTTATTTTTATTTAAAAAGAAAAAATTTCGCTAAGTTACATTAAATATTTTGTCCCATTTTATAATCATATATTATTCCAATTTTCTAACATTATTTCAAATACAAATACAACAACACAATCTTATGTATCTTTGCAGAATCTCTTTTTCAGTTATATGTTTACCCATTATCTCTAAATAAATTCTGTTTCTTTACATCTTGTTTCAAACCTTTGTAACTTCTTTTCCCTTCTTTCCTCCCTTGCTTCTCCACTCTACCCTTTTTACCCCCTTGTCTCTTAATCTCCACCTTCTTGTGTATTCCTCTTTTCTGTTGCTTTCTGATGTTGTGTCCACTTTTCACCTTGTTTTTCCCTTTTTTGGTTGTTTTTTTAAGTCTTAAATTCTCCATTCTCTTTCTCCCCTTTCCCCTTTCTTCCCCAAATAAAGTTGCTTGTTCATTAAGGATGGTTTCTTCTTCATCCCAATCTTCTTGTTCTTGTAGTTTCTCATATGTAGAAATTGCCATTTCTAAAAAATGAAAAATAGAGCCAAAAGAATCCTTCCCTTCTTGTTTCTCTTGTTTATATCTTATAAATTCCATTTTCAGTTCATCCATAAGTAATGCCATTGTAAAAGAAAAAAAGAAAAAAAAAATTCAAGCGATCCAAATGATTTTAATCATTCAAATAAGAGTTTCCAGAAGTCCCAAAGTCAGCAAACAATCCAAATACACACAGTCTATTTCATTTCACACTTTCTTCTTTTTTTTCCCCCTTTTTTCCACTTTAATGCTTCAAAAAACTTCAAATTCTTTTAAACTTTCAGTCCATCTGATAGAGTAGCCAATTATGATCCAAAATGGAAAAAATCCAATAATAAAAATGGCCCAAAGCCAAAGAAGAAGGATAAAATAAAAAAATAAAAATATTACTAGAATTGAAATATACAAAAAGGCTGGCGAGTAGAGATTTCACAAGTATATATATATATATATATATCTGTATATATAGACTGCACACTGCACTTTGTTTATTTATCCAAGGCTCTTATTATGACTCTCTTCTCCAGCAGCTTCAAAGCCAAGCCTCAAGTGTTGAAACATTGATAAGAGTCCAGGAAAACACCTGTAATAATATTTTTCTGTGCTCTCCCTCCATCTTATCACATTAAAATGTCCTTGAGAAGGAGTGTTTATACATTTCTCCCCAGTTCAAAAAAAATATTTTCAAGCCTCTAGTTGGCAGTGTTGCACAGTCTCTTAATACTTTTTTCCCCCCTCAGCCAGAAGGAAAAGTAATGTATACAAAACTCAGAGGGAAAAAAGAAAACAAAGGGGGCCTCTATCCTAAAGAAAATTAAAAAATCAAAAGAAGCATAAAAATATATATAAGAAAAAATTCAATCTGATTAGCTACAAAATCACATTAAATTCCTCAGAGAAAAAAAAAATAAAAAAAAATAGTAAGGAAAGAATCCAAGCCTCAATTTGACATCACTTTAAAAAACGCCGCTCGAGGAAATAAAGGTTTCTTCTTTGTTCAGGATATCCTTTCAGGTCTCAGCCAATTTGCAATACAAAAGGAAGTTTCTCACCCAGCCGACACACCCTCTCTCCAGCCTCTTTCTTTTCGGAGCTGTCCCGACTTCAGCAGCTTTGGAGGCTGCCTTTTCACCGCCAGCAAAAGGGCTTCTCCCGGATCAAACCAGAGATTTTGCGATATCTCTGGGATCCTGGGACTGTGCCCTTCACAATCCCCGTCTCTACGGGATGGTTTAGGTCCGTTAGGACCGACCAGGGGTGAAAATATCAGCTGCGATCTCAGAGCCCCGAGATCGCAGCTGTAGCACCGAGACAAGGCTCCGCCTTCTCCCAACTAAATTTTCAATCAGGAGAGGAACTTTCACAATTTGCCATGTTATAGCAATAAGATGTTGTTGAGGATGCACCTGTCAGGAAAACAATAAATAAAAACAAAAACTAGTGGCTCAACCAATTGAGTATAAAAACATAGGTTGAAGACATAGTTCAAAGATATCCACCAAAAAACTAACCTAGTAATTAGATGGGAAAATCTCTTTGTTTCAATTTCTTATACATTTAGTTATGGAGGGGGGGGGAATTCCATCACAAGTTATTTGGGGCTTGTTTCTTTCATTCCTCTTTCAAGGTATTCTGTAATATGTTTACAACAATCCAGTATTAGTGATAATGCAAATAAAAACACTTCATGGGAAGTGTTGAGGGAATTCCCCATTGGGAGAATGAGTGCATACAGGGAGACTTAGTGAGAGTAGTGAAGAATAATGCACACACACAGCACACAGATACACTGGACAGTAAATGTAGGTTTTTACTTCCCATAAACATTTAAGCAAAGTTCAAACAAGCAATCGAAGGTCATTCACAGGTAATACAGTCAGTGTTCAGTTCAGAGATAATCCAAATATCAAAGTCCAGTATCAAAAACAGTTCAGTAACAGACTTACATCAAATCCAAGAATAACAGTCAATTAGGAGGAACGGCAACTCTCTCCAACAGAAGTAACAGAGAGACTGAGATGAAACAAACCAGGTTTCTGGCTCCATCCTATGGCCATTTGCGGAACTACACCCAATTACAGTTTTAGGATTCTCTTTAAGATACAGTATTAAAATGTCCATCCTGGTTTATATATTTCCAACTCAAATAACTGTTAGGTGACTTACATTCCTAACATTCTCCCTCCCTCCCTGTAGGACAATATATACAACCTGACATTCTAAGTCCATAATCGCATAATCGCAGCAAGCCTTATGCTTTACAGAGACTTGGGCGTTTGTAAAAGGATCTGCTATATTGTTTTCTGACACACAGTATTCCAGCTTAATCATTTTACTTTGCACACATTGTCTCACGTTTAAATATCTTAAATCTGTGTGTTTCATTCTTGTCTTAACAGCAATATTTGAAGCCATCTGTATTGCCGATTGGTTATCTTCATAAATAACAATAGAACCTGTTACATCAACTCCCATATCAATTCATAGTTGCTTATAACAAACTAAATCTGTACATAGTAAAGACAAACATAAGAATTCAACCTCCATTGTTGACAAACTTAAATATTTCTGTCAAATAGACCTCCATCCAATTAACACCTTGCCCACTCATACTACAGTATCCGATGTAGATTTTCATGTATTTATGTCTGCAGCAAAAACTTGCATCAGCATATGCAGTTAAACTCAGTTCATCTTTAGGCTCCAAATACAATGCATTATGCATTGTTTGTTTCAGATATCTTAACACATGCATAGCAGCTTGCCAGTGCCTTTCAGTTGGCTCA
Organism: Laticauda colubrina; assembly: GCA_015471245.1. Taxonomy (NCBI): domain Eukaryota; kingdom Metazoa; phylum Chordata; class Lepidosauria; order Squamata; family Elapidae; genus Laticauda; species Laticauda colubrina. The sequence continues at coordinate 9,961,572 of BLBF01000041.1, read as the reverse complement.
GCATTAAATCTCACTAATTGGTTAACATGTTTTGCTATATCTGGCCTTGACCAATTACTGAGATAAGATAAACTACCAATCACGGACTGATAAATGTTCTTATCAAAAATAGGACTTTGAACATCACTATGGCTAAACTCCTTGCTCATTGGTGTCTTAGCTGGCTTACAAAGTTCCATTTTTAAAAAAATTAGTAATTGGTTAATTTTATCTGCTTGTGAGATTTTGTATCCTCCCCTAGTTCTATCTATCTTTAAACTAAGATATTGTTTGATTTCTCCTGTTTTATCTTAAATTTCTTTTCTAACAGTGAGATTATTTTAATAGCTTCTTGTTCAGTTTTGGTAATTAATGCTATGTCATCAGTAAACAATAACAATGACATCACTTTCCTTTTTAAACAAACATGCCAGCTACAAAACCTATCTTAGTTAATTCTTTAACTCTACATTGGTTCCACTCATATCCTGATTGCTTCAAATCATAAAGACTCTTTTTCAATCTCCAGCAATCAGTTGTATTATCATTTTTAAGACCTCCTCCTGTGCCTGTTCTACTGCTTTCTCCTATGCTTCCTCTTTTATGGCTATTGGTATTTTACTTAATTCATCTTTAGGGACTATTTGGGTGTCAATAATAATATCATTGCTGGATTCCTGTTCCAGTTTATCCCACCCAATGTGCTCAAGAAATTTTGCACAAGCACTGCCATAAACATGAGCTGTGCCTTGATCCCAAAATCTAAATGATCTATGGTTGGCCTCATAACCCACAAAAAATAATTTCTTAGCTCTATGTTGCCCTTTCAGTCTTACTTGTGAGGGAATATGCACCCATGCTGGAGCTCCAAATATGTGTAGGTAACTTAAATTTGGTTTTCTGCCATGCCAATGAGTGAATGGTAATTCTCCAGTTTTTGTGTTAACTACATTGTTTAACACACGATTGCTACACATTATGGCCTCACCCCACAGTGTTTCAGGCAAACCTGAGTCAGATAACATAGTATGAGCCATGCCTTGTAATGTTTGTTCTACAAATGTGTTTTTGTTCTACAAAATGTGTTATGTTGTGGTATGTAAGGTGCAGAACATTTATGCTCAGAACCAGCCAATTTCACCATAGTTTGGAATCTTTTGTTAACAAACTCAGTCCTATTATCAGTAACTAAAGTAATTACTTTACTCCTCATTTTTCTCTCTGCAAACCTTAGCCAGTTAAAGAAATGTTGGAATGTTTCTGTTTTGTTTTTCATAAGATAGCAGAAACTGCATCGTGAGTAATGGTCCATAATATTCAAAATATAGCAGGCACCTCCCAAATTTGGTTTCTTAGGACCAATTATGTCAGCAAACACAACCTCTAAAGGTTCTTTGGTCTTAAACCCATTAAGTCTGTTTGCTGGAGTAACCTTACTCTTCTGTTGACTACAAGCATTACAGTGTAAATACTTGCTAAAGGGTTTCAATTTTACTCCCTCTGCCAATTAAAGAAAAACCAAGTCACAAAATGCAAAAAGAAAAAAAAGTCAACATGACTCTCTACTGATTCTTCTGAGCTCTTTTGCCATAATGCATTTCCATAATGCATCCTGCCATTGGATCCTCTACTTTAATCAACTTTTTGAAATTTGAAATACATATTTGACTGTCTTCAATTTTAATTGCCCTTTAATTCAAGAACTTTGGCATTATAAAGTCATGTTTTTCCATGTTCCTGCTTCTTCCACTTCCTCAACTATGTCATATTCTGGTGTCTTCATCTATCCCCTGAAGGAAGAAACTGCCAGCAGAATAAGTCAGATTTCTTGTAAGGTTCACAATTGGCAGAATTTGTCTCCCAGCAGATGTTGGAGTAATTAAAATCTCCCATCACTATGATATCATTCCTCTTTGAATGATCTGTAATTTGCTTTCAAATAATCATCTACATCTTTGTTTGGAAGGAAATAGTGGACAACAGCATCAGCAATATTGCTCTTCTTGTTCTTCCACTTGTTTTAACACACATGCTGTTTGGCATTTCCATGTTCCTTAATTTTGATTTCTGAGCAAGACTAGATATATTTTTATACTGTGCAACTCATCCTCCAGTTCAATCGGTTTTGTTATTTTTCAACAAATGTTTTCCTCCTTTCTGGCAAATGAGCCATCCCACTGATTCTCCACTGACATGGTTGCCTTATTGTATTGAGAGTTCAAACTTTATCTTTTTTGTTTCCCATTATCTGAGCATTGCTGTCAGACAATGTAAGCCATACACCAGTGTTGTTTCAGATTTTTCTTGGAATAGTTTAAGCAGCACATTTTGGCAATTGACCTAGTTTCTACTGTACAAAGACATTTATCTGAGCTCCTGACTATAAAGTGTGCATCTGTCCCAACTCCAGGATTAAGTTTAAAATTTTCTTAACCAATCTCAAAGTAAGTATCAATCAGAAGGACTTTTCCTTAATTGGTAGGCAATCTCCATTTTCTCTTTTCTTCTCCCTTGGAATAATATCTCCTCTGTGACTGGCTGAAAGTTAGGTTAGAAAAGAAGCCCCCAACCCATAGAAATCAACATACAACAGAGTAGGGACTGGTAAAAGCTAGATAAAGCTATTTATTTCATGTATTATATTTTGAACTGTGGAACTTTTAATATATTGGGGAAGAAAGTTGGAGAGAACCCTGGTGAAGGATCTGGTGCTGTGTGGGAATAAAACTTTGACTTCAGTATTGGGTAATGATTAGTCTA
>BLBF01000041.1:9909804-9953833 GCA_015471245.1 Laticauda colubrina | reverse complement strand
AGTACACCAGCCTCTGTGTCTCATTCTTTCCATGGGAGTCCACCACAGTGCTGAATTCAAGGTCTTGAGAAGTCATTGTTCTTTGCTCACTCTTCTTTCGTTTTTTGTGCCTTTTAAATTTCTTCCTGCTTTTTTAAAAACTTGATGTATATAATAAAAGGATGAATTCTTTATGAATAAAGTCAGGTCATTTAACACACTTTTTTTTTCTAGCCATTACTTCTATTATCAGATGACAGAACAGATTTGGAAGACACTTTGGAAGTCTTCTAGTCTAATCCCCTCTTCAGGCAGGAAATCCTGTTGTCAGTGTTCCAGCAACCCTCCTTTCCAGCCAATAACTTCGAGACAAACATCTTCTCAAAGATTGTTTTATTAAGATAGCAACTGGCACATCTGTGGAATCCCAAATTTGAAAGTTTTCAGGCTTCCTTGCAATATTCTAAACTACAAATCCATCCCCCCTTGGCTGTCATCACATCACATAGCCCAACCATGATACATCCTAAAGTAAGATTCTTATTTCATTCTGCACCATACTCAATGACTAACAAAAGAACTAACAAAAGAATTTTATTTTGTCTACTTAGAGATACTCAATTTGAAATCCCCCCTTCCACTTTTTCAGGCTTGTGGCAGCGTGGGAGATCAAATCTCAATATGGCTTTCAAAGCTGACACCTATACCAATACCATTTCAGACAAATGGTTGGTTGTCCCATCTCTTCTTTAAAACTTCCAGTGTTGGAGAATCCACAACTTCTAGAGGTAAGTCATTCCACTTATTAATTGTTCTGTCAGGATGTCACAAAAAAGAATTGCATGATCCCAGAACACTGCAACCAACATAAATTTTAACCAGTCATCAAGCATTTAAATTTTGATCACATAACCATGGGGATGGTCCAATGGTCATAAGTGTGAAAAATGGTATAAGTTACTTTTTTCAGTGCTGTTGTAACTTCAAACAGTCACTTAAATTAACTGTTGTAAGTTGAGGACTACTTGTACTTTCTTTCATTAAGATTTTTGTTGGAATGAAGGCTTAAGGTAAACATCTATGAAGGTGTAGTTTTGTTTTTGTTTTCAAAACTAATCATATCTGAAAAAGTAACCATGTATCAGTAGTAATCTCAGCATCCTCTAACAATTTGCTCAAAAAAAAACTTCTGCAGAGTTCTGCAGAACTTTCAGAAAAAGGTAATTGTCATTTCAGCAGGGTGTACTTTTTGTTCCAAGATATTCACAAGCAGAGTTAACCAAGCAGAATTTCATCATTAAACAAAGTGAATTAAAGAGATAATTATCAGCCTGAAGCCTTCAGAAGATCAGCATTTTTTCTTCTGTTTAACTTCCTACCATCTCCATTGCCCCCTTTCAAAGAGTACTTGAGACAACTTTGGGTCCAATTCAAACTCCAAGAAATTTAACATTTGATAAATTATTCTTCCACCTTAAGTGCTACTCTGGTAGACTGGAGAGTCAGAAGATTTCCAAAGTAATTAATCTTGGCTCAGAGTCAGAGAAATTACAATCAGAAAAGTAAAGGGGGAGGAGAGGGGAGGGGAAGGGAGTGGAAGGAAGGAGAGGAGAGGAGAGGAGAGGAGAGGAGAGGAGAGGAGAGGAGAGGAGAGGAGAGGAGAGGAGAGGAGAGGAGAGGAGAGGAGAAGGGAGGAGAGGAGAAGAGAGGAGAGGAGAGAAATTATTTTGCTATAGACATACTGAAAATTTGAAATCTAGAACAAGGGAACACAAGGGGAATCACAGTATTAAACTACATAGCTTCCTACCAACAGAAGGATCCTGTCAGTATAACCACAGTGTTTTCAAAGTCTACATACACTGAAGTATAACATCTGTCTCTATTTCACTGATCATTTATGATCAATTTTTGATCACATAGCTAGGCATCTGTATGTCTCAAACATGTTTTGCTTATTCATGGAAAGCCCAAACCAAAGGTGCACTTTTGTCATATTCTGTCTATTTCTGTAGTGAAATATATTGGACATTTTGCCAAGCAGGTGCTACTAAAGATCTAATACTGAAATAAATATCTGCTATTCTTTCTTTTATTCTACTGGAGAAGAAGAATTCCATCTCCCACAAAAGGCATAACTCAAGTACAGGATCAATTTGATTTCCAAAACAAATTGCAAACACTGTAATATCAATGGTCACATTAACATTCATGAAAATATAGTTTGCAAAGCAGTGAAATATGTCACAGAGTAAAGCCATTAGACTGACAACACCCTTGTTTTTCAAATTTGAATAGGAAGCATTATAAAATGTATTACATAGCAGTCTCCACACATAAGCTCCATCTAGAGGTTATGAAATAGAATGAAAGAAAAAAACTTTTTTATTGGAAAAGAAAATATTGTAGCATAATTTATTATGCGGCAAAACAAAATGCTATCTGATCTTTTCAAATGTGAAAAAAGGGAAAAGAAGTATGCTTGAATGTAATCTGGGCAGAGTTAACTTCTGCTCTTGCAAAATACTGAATGAACTCTTTTAAAGAACCTGCCTTCAACTTACCTTCAAATTCCCTTCTTAAAAACAAACTGTAAATCCTAGTCATTCATAAAATTATTTTATTTTTCTTTTTTTAGAACCTCAAGTCTCCAGTAGGTAGCTCAAAAGGAAAAGGAACAGGAAGGTAGGAAAACATGGTTTTGATTTATGACTATTTAAAATATGTTAGCCCAGGATTGTGATGGTAACAAGACAACAAAATTTCCTCTACTGGTTCTCCAGAACTAGTCAGAACCTGCTGAATACTACCTCTGTTTCAGATTGCAGGAGATTAAAAACCAGGACCAAACTAAGATAGACTAATCAGCATGATTGGATTAAATATATTGGCCCACTTCTGGAGCCAATCTACGTAGACATAACAATTCTGATAAAAGCAAAGAATTCATCCATTATATAAAAACATTCTTGCTATTCTTGTCGGGGGAAAATGCACCTGTAAAACATCTTATAAAAATTTTCTTTATATGCTGTTGACATTGTCATTTTATAATTTTGAGACCACAGTTTTTGCCATTTCTCTAGATCAATCCCATATCCAAAATTCTTCCCCCAAGCAATCATAGTTTCTTTAACTTGTTCTTCTTAAGATAATAATAAGATAAGATATCCATACAATTTTTAATCACCTTTTCATCAATACCTGTCAAAATCTTATCTAAGTCAGTCAATTTATCTTAGAAATCTTCTGTTTTAGAATCTTTATCATACCTCAAATGTATTTGCGCATATGAAAAACAATTCATCTTTATACCTTGTTCCTCTAATTTTTGCAAAAATTTAAGTTCACCCTTTTCATTCAATATTTCACCATATCTAACTGTTTGTTCCTTTTTGTATATTATGGGATAAGAAAATGCTTCAATAGTCGATAGCTAGACTGGAATTTTCAAATAACATTGTCTTTTAATCTTCTCCTAATTTTTAATCTTCTCCTAACTTAACCACAGAGACTCCTGTACATAATGTCTTCTAAAATACCCCTGTGTTTTAGTTCCTTTATACCGTAAAAAAGCATGCCACCCCAACAACAGATCATGTCCTTCTAATGGCAACAATCTAGTATTTCTTAATGTTGTCCATTCCTTAACCCACATCAAATTTGTAGCTTGGGAATACAACTCCCAATGAGGCAAACCAAATCCTCCTCTTATTCCAGCATCCTGCAAAAGTTTTAACTTTATTCTCGCTTTCTTACCTTGCCATATATATTTCAACACAATTTTATTTAAATCTTCAAAGTAATCTTTTCCAAACATAATTGGAATTGTTTGGAACAAATATAAAATTCTGGGTAATATATTCATCTTGATAGTTGAAATTCTCCCTATTAATGGCAGTTGTAAATTTTCCCATTTCACCAAATCTAGCGCTATCTTCTGCTTAAGTTTGAAATAATTATTCTCTTTTAGTGTACTGCATCTTGCTGTCAAATATATCCCCAGGTACCTGATCTTATTCGTGACCTGGATTTTCAATAGATCTGCCAGTTCTTCCTTTTGTCTTGATAACATATTCTTTTCAGGATCTTTGTCTTATCTTCATTTATTTTCAGACCAGCCACCTTTCCATATGTCTCTCTTTTCTATCAATTTTGATGTTGTTTCTAGTGGGTCTTCTAAAATGAAAACCAGATCATCTGCAAATGCAATTTAAATTCTTCCTTTTTAATCTTCATCCCTTTTATATTTTTTTCATCTCTAATATTTCTATTTAGCACTTCCAAGGTTAACACAAACAACAGAGGTGATAGTGGGCACCCTTGTCTTGTTCCTTTTCTTATATTGAAAGAGCCTGTCAGTTCTCCCTCTATCATTACCTTTGCCGTTTGCTTATGATATATAGCTTCTATTGCTTGAATAAATTTTTTAGCAAAGCCCCTATGTTCCAGCAGTAATAATAGGAATCACCAATTCACATTATCAAAAGCCTTCTGTGCATCTAAAAATATCAAAGCCATTTATTTTTCAGGATGTGCCTCGTAGTATTCCAAAGTGTCCAAGATAACTCTCATATTGTCTTTAATTTGTCTCTTTGGCAGAAATCCATTCTGATCAGGATGGATAAAATCGTCTAAGTATTTTTTAAGTCTTTCTGCCAATACTGAAGCAAAAATTTTATAATCTGCATTAAGTTAGGAAATAGGTCTATAGTTCTCGATTTGTAATGAATCGGTCTCCTCTTTTGGAACAAGTGTAATATAAGCTTCTTACCATGATTTAGGTATCATTTCCTTTAACATAACTTCATTCGTAACTTCTAGCAATGGAAGGTTCAACGATTCTTGTAATGTTTTGTAAAATTCTGCCGGAAGTCCATCTGGGCCTGGTGCCTTTCCATTATTTTGCTTCTTGAGTGCTTCAGTTAACCCCATCATCGTTATATTGCTTTCTAACATTGTTTCAATCTCTTTAGGTATCTGGGTTAGATTAGCATTCTGTAAACACTGTTTAACTCTTTCCTCATCAATATTCTCTTCTGTGTATAGTTTCCCATAATAGTCTCGTATAATTTCCTTCTTCTCTTTACTACCATAACAGACTTGGCCTTGGTCGCCTATTAATTGCAATATTTTCCTTGATTCTTTCACCTTTCTCAATTTATATGCGAACCATCTACCTGGTTTATCTTCAAAGTAGTTCTGTTCAGCACCTCTAATTTTCTGTGCTAGTTCTTCTTTTTCTATTAGACCCATTTTATGTTTAGTTATATCAATTTTTAACTAAATGTCCTTTTTCTGTGGCATTTTCTGTAACTCTTTTTCAAGTCCTTTTCCTCATCCTCTAATGCCTTAGAAGCTAATCTTTTCTTGGTATTTCTTTTCCTTGTATAGTCTATTATCAAGCCTCTGGCATATGCCTTCATTGTATCCCATATGTTCTGCATTGATGTATCTTCTGTTTTGTTTTCTCTAAAGAAAAAAGCCAGTTCACCATTTTAAAAAAAGATTTAGGGAGAGTCTTTCTGTTTTGCATTATTGTTTTCTGTGCTGTATATTCCAGTTTATTGTCCACAATTCCAATAAAATCTCCCATCATAACTATATTAGCATAGTCCAGTTCAATTATTTTCATATGTAATATTTTATAAAATTCTTCTTGATTGTTATTTGAAACATAGATTGCAATCAGGAGTGTTTTCGTATTATTGTCCATTATTTCCACCATTAGTATTCTTCCTTCGTCATCAGTATAAATCAATTTCGCTTGGATAATATCTTTAATGTATAAAACCACTCCTCTTTTCTTCCATTGTGTCAAAGAAGTGAATAATTTCCCTAATTTTGGCTGTATCAACAATTGTTCATATTTTTAATATGTACTTCTTGTAGCCAGATTATATCAAATTTTAATTTCTCTAATTTATGGAAGGTTTTCTTTCTTTTAACAACTGAGTTAAGTCCATTTATATTAATTGTAATCAATTTTTTCTCTTCCATGGTTGTATTTTGTAGTTAGGTTTAACAGCTCTCGTAGATCTTGGTTCACATTGTTCTTTGGCTTCCTTCTTTCCACCAATTGCACCTTCTTCTTTTTTAGTCGTCATTTGGTAGTCCTCTTGGAATTCAATTAGTGAAATTTCTTTTTCTGCCTCTTCCTCTTTCCCTCTAAAAAATTCTGTGTAAAATGATTCAGCTTTCTCAATTGAATCAGTTCTATATCTCTGTTCTTGCCATGTGAACATTAAACCTTCTGGGATCAACCATCTATAATTCACCTGTTTTTTTAAGTAGCATTTTGGTCAGGAATCGGTATTCTCTTCTCATCTCTCTCACTCTTCTGGGTACTTGTTTCAAGACCACAATCTCTTTGTCTTCATATTTCAATGTTTTCTCTCTTGCCACTTGCAATATTTGCATTTTGATGGCTTTCTTTGTAAATCTGATGTGAACTTCTCTTGGTAAGCTATTTCTTATTGCATATCTTGTGAAGACTCGATTGACCATATCTATTCCATCCATCATCTTCTCTTCAGTTATTTCCAAAGCTTCAGCCAATGTTTCTATAATTATCTCAGCTAGGTTTTGTCCCTTTTCTTCCTCTATGTTTTGGAATCTAAGACAACATTCTGATCTGTCCATCTCCCATCTCAGCATTCCACTTTTATCTTGTTCAACCACAGTTAATCTGCCATCAATATCTCCAATCTTCTTGTCTCTTTGTTTATCTTCTTCTTCAATTTTTTGGAGTCTCTCATCGTACTTCATCATCATTTGTTGGATGATGTTGCTTTTTACTTTCACCATCTCTTCAGGACAATTTAGATCCAATTGGACCATCCAGGAGCAAAGATATTGGCAGCGATCTCAGACCTCCAAGATTGCATGCTGAATCATCGTGATGCCAGCTCCGCCCTCCAGGGGGCATGGTTTTGAATCTTCTCCAGATTGAATATAGCTAGCTGGTGCTTGGTTTGCATATCCTTGGTTTGCATATTCACTATTGTCATAGTGAACCTAATTTCCTGATCATTGCTCATATCACTATATTAAAAAATATTATATAGTGGTCAGATTCCTGCATGCCTCTTCTCTCTCTCTCTTTTTTTTCTCTCTCCCACCCTACCTCCCCCTCCCTCTCCCTCCCTCCCTCTTCCCCACCTCTCTCTCTCCCCACATCACACACAAACACACACAAAGATACCCAACATCCTATAGAGATAAGTAGGAATGTTCTTTCAAGATTAGCCAACGTAAAATACATTTAGAGGAGGAGGAAAGAGAATTATGTACGCCTGGTGCCTTGAGTTATTTATAAAAGTAATAAAACCTGGATAAACAAACTAAATAAATTAAAATATGCAATTCTATTTCAAATTGATGTCTTTAGAACATGGGAGAATGTATCTCTTAATGTTTACACTTGGAAGTGGAGAGAACTATGAGATTAATTTATCATGAATAGAATTCATCCATAATGCCAGCAACAAAAAAGGATAGATTTTTAAGAGCATCTCTTTTGTGTTTGATGCATAGTTTGTGATTTCAGTGTATAGGAAACTTTGTAAGTAATTCTCTCCCACACATGCACCTGTACACATCTGTAATGAAGCCATTCATTAAAAGGTCAATTAAAATTCTCTTTTTTTTTTCCTTCACAAGAAAAAAATAAAGCATCAAAGCAAGCAAGTCAGATTATGAAAATACCTCTTATAAAAGTCCATTTATTTTTCCTGTGACATGGGTTAAATATTCGAAAATCTGTGTTTTTTTTTAAAAAAAGAAAGCCTATTTACTTTAGCACTTTTTAGCCTTTATTTTGCCATGATAGTCTGTTGATATAGCACATAAACATGAGCAAAGTATCTCAGAGAATTTACGGTTAAAAAAGAATGGCAAAGAAGGAATGGAGAAACAGTGCAAAGATTCAAATACATGAGTAATGTGTCACTAAATGATAGAAAGGGAGGAAGGGCCAGCATGTAGATAAATACAATCCTAGCATGTTCCTGGAAATAAGTTACATGGTCTTCAAACATAAATGAATTTTTGGGATCAAATTATATAATAAATAATAGGAAGATGAACCAGGAATGAACATTAGCTGTCTTAAGAAAACGTAGTATTTCTAGAGCACATTTCCAGTGTTCAAAGCACTGTTCATATATTATTCACAGCTGTTACAACTGCCTTGGATGATATGTCAGTATTTTTATTCTTGTATTGCAGATGGAAGAGCTGGAACAAGAATAACAAATGGAACATTTACTGTAACACCACCTAGCGAATTGATGTTAAAGGGTGATATTTGAAATGAAGACTCATCACCTCAGAAGTCTCTAAAAATGAGTATGTCTCATCATGCCTTTTACTTCTGTTGGTAGGCTGCCTTCTTGGATAACAGGATGTCTTTGTTCTTTCTTTTGTTTTTCATTGTTTAAAGAAGGAAGAAAGCTTATCTCATGGATCATGTGGGGACATCATATTTTTCCCGAAGTAGTTATATAGAGTAGTGTTTCAGGTGGGTTGGGCTTAGAAAGAATGATTTTGGTCTGCTCCAGCATGTTCATTACTACACCAAAAGTACACTTAGGAACAATATATAACAGAAAAAGGATAATGGGGCACAGTAATATTTTATTCCTTCTGTATTTCTTATTAGGGATGAACTGAATTTTTATAGGTGTAATTTTCAGTGAATATAAAAAAAAGTTAGAAAGGGGGTTCCATCAAATATTTTCATTCTAAAAAGAATAAGAATGAAGAGAAAGAGGCTGGTTATGAGACCAAAGTGAAGATGGCATAATAATGTCAAATCACCTATGTCCAGATTTGGTTAGATAACAACAAAAGTAGAAAATTGACATTCTGCTATATCTTTCTTGATTTCATCCTGAATTAAGAAAAATGTCTTCATTAAATTTTCAAAGCCATTGAATAATCATGGCTCTTCATGGGATATTTTCATGGGATATTTTTTCCCCAGCAAAACATTTATCTGTCTCTTTTATATGTAGTCTTAGAACTTAGGAGGCAATATAGGAGATGTGTATGAAAGTTTATGAGTGTTGCACTACATGGATGGAAGAATTATTAGAGAATCTTTTATTATTGACTCTCATCTTTCTTGCACAACAGTTCATTTTGTGCTACATAATGGATTCATGGCATGAACCACTGTCTCTGGAAGTAAATATCTATAAATAAATGTCTTAAATATTGGAAAGTACAAGACTGCCTTTTCAACCTTCCTTTTCTCCATTTGAAACCTCTTGCAAGAGGCAATAGGGTACATCACACAGCTAGCATGGGCCAAGAGTTCAGACTGAAAACAGAGACAGAAACAGGCATTTGTTTACATTGTCAGGTAGTTCTTTGAGTTATTTTGAGGGTTGTCGTGTCTGAAATATTTCATTTGGGAAAAGCAGAGGGCTTTTATTTGGTTTCTTTTCTGATAAAAGAGAAATTTTCAGTAACTATTATTGAATTCATGTGTAAAACAAAAAATCTGTAGGCACACATAGCTACTATAAAGTGTTTTTAAAGGGTGTTATGTACTATTATGTTGATTAATCCTTAACCAAGCTTACTCATTAAGCTTTACAGCAGGTACACACATACAGACGAACATATCTCTATTTTTGTTTATTCTATTATACACACTTCAGAGATGGTATTCAGCAGGTTCTGACCAGTTCTAGAGAACCAGTAGCGGAATTTTTGAGTAGTTCAGAGAACTGGCAAATGCCACCTCTGACTGGAGATTTTACAGTATCCTTCCCCTGCCAAGCCCATCAAGCCATGCCCACAGAACCAGTCACAAAAAAAATTGAATCCCACACTTGATTAATAAATCATAACAAGTTGTGGACATCTCTTGGTATACAGGACCATCAATTTGTCTATTGATAAATTTATATTATAATTGAAATTAATAGTTGCTTGCACAATACAACATGAAAAATCGACATAGAAAATTGAAAAAAGAATGTGCTAAGTTTGTAGATTATCAACATATTTAATTAATTTTATGAAGAATGAAGAATACTGGTCTGGAAATCAGAATCAAAATTATGGGGAGAATTTTGAATTGATTATACCACTTTGATGGCTGGAAGTGAGAAGAACATAAAGCATCTCATGTTGAGGGTGAAAGAAGACGGTGCAAAAGAGGGGAAGGGTGCTGACCATATAGTAGACAACAATACTAATGTATACTGTTTCTTTGTTGTTCCCCTTATTTTAACACTTATTTGTTTATTTATTTGTTTGTTTATTCATTCATTCATTCAATTTCTATAGATGCCCATTTCAATCAAATTCTGTGGGCAGCTTACAATTCATAGGCTCTCTATAATATTCAAAATTCATTCATTCAGATTTGTTAGTAGGAATTAACTTTTTTTTAATGTGCAGTGCAAGTCATCCACCCTTTCCATTACTTCTGTTGCTTTTGGAGAAATGGTATCTGTCATTGTCATGACATATCATGACATGACATGGTCATGTCACCACAATATTTATTAAATCATATTTGCCTCATTGTACTGAGATTCAAAGCTTGTTTATTTCCCATACTCTGAAGATTAGACTCTAAAAACCTTGATATTATCAGCCAATGTTCTCTGTGTTTTCTTGGAATCATGTTTCAGCAAAAAATTCATGGTGTACACTCAGGATCTGATTTTAGAGTATATGTTTTTAGCTGCTACAGAGTTAAATGTAAAACCTTCTTAATAAGTTGCCCATTTTGTGCCTTAAGTTTATCATGATGTTTCGGACCTTGGATGCAGAAAATAAATATTTTTATAGCATTTGATAGTTACTCATTGACCTGAACTGCAAATGAAAAACTTAGGATGAAAAAAAGCCTTGCTGTTTATGCATAAGTTAAAGATGGGGTCTTTTGGTTAACTCAGCTGCTGATGTTGGTCTTTTCTATGTTTTTTATATTTGGAATCAGATTATTTGACTGATTATCTAACCTTTCTTTAGTGCTAATCTTAAATATGTCATTTCTAATGGCAGGAAAGATGATGCATGAGAGAGCTTGCACAATAATGCTGTATCTGCTATATCTAGTGTTAGATATAGTGCCACAAATGTTTAATTGAAATCTTTCTGTTAATGTTAGTATGGCTAATGAAGTCTTTGATGTTTGTTTTCACAGTTATACCTTTCCATGGTTATTGATTTTGGCTCTTTGGTTTCTTGGATATTTATCACAGTTATGGAATTGCTTGTTGTTGATGTATTGGTCTTATTTAGTTAATTATTTTGAACAACTTTTTTTTTAAGGAGACATTGTGTATATGTGTGTATATCTGTGCATGTGCGTATTTCAGTAATATCCCAGATGTACCACTTTTGCACTTAGAATTGTACATGTGTAGGTTACCTTGGGACTATGAATTTGGAGAAGGATAAATGAGAATGTGGCTTGGCCTGGAATCTTCCCCCTGTGGTTTAAATAAACATATTCATTACATATGCATTGAAATAAACTTATAAGATCATTTTTCAGAGACAGTTGCAATTGGGAGGCTATAACGCACCTAAATAACAATAATAAAGATTGTCCAGATGGGATAACTCTAACCCTGTGGAAAGATATGATCTTTCATCATATGTAAGGGATGTATATCATATAATGAGATACACCCCTCTGAGTAACTTGTTGAGATGGATGGATATGGAAATAAAATGAATAAACAAACAAAAACTTGGCTGAAAGTATTTCATAGCCCTGTCCATAGTGGTTTCAAGTTCCCTAGACAAGCCACTTTGCACCCCAAAGGCAACTTAGATGAAATGAAGTGATGAAAAAGTGTCATGTTGTGTAGCAGTTTTGGGGAAGAAGAGGATATTGTGATTCCTAGTTCGGTAGGTGAATCAAAGTGATGCAGCTGCTTTATTTTGCTGTTTTTTAATAATATGGAAGCTACATCACTTCCCAAAGCTGCTTCAAGAGGCAGTTTTGCTTGAATTTTCATTAAAATAAAGCACCCTTTCCAAAATCTATATAGCCCTGCTACTTATTTTACATAATCTCAAGGTCAAGTCAGTGCACCTTCACTTCATACTCCTCTCTTTGGAAATGTTGGTTCTGGTGCTATGGAGCTGTCCTTGGGAGAGCATAACTTGCTTGAAGTTAACTTTTTCTGCTCTTTTCCCTGCTTTGTATTTCATCAGCTGGGAAAGGATTTATCTTTCATTTTTGCTGCATTTTAATTTTTTAAAACTTTCACTTTTACATACTCTGTCTTTTCAAGGATTTTCCAAATAAGCTTTGCATCAAGAAATGAGGCACATAAAATTCTTACCCATCTACACCAGCCAAAATTCAGCAGGTATAGAGGAGATACAAACTGATTACAGCCATTAAGCTATTAAAGATGAGGAATCTGCATCATAAATGTGTCTCAACACACAGAGATTAAAATGCTGACTTTTATGAGCTAATCACTCAGGATCTTTGCTTAGCTGGCTGAATCTGTTAGTTTTCCTTTCCCCCACATTCACTTATTCCTGAATTTATTGCATCCTTTATGAAAAGGTTTGCAAATATTACTTTGCAAATAGGGTCATTATCACCCAGTTCTTATCATCATTATCTTCTTCAAGCATTAACAGCTGCTTTTCATACAAAAAATAAAAACTATTTCCTTTTTTCTCTTCTTCCCTCTGTTACTTGGGGATGCTTATGACATCATCTCATACTTTCCTTCCAAAATACTACAAAATTGGCAGTGGGGAAAAATGCTGTGCTTAAAATCTAAGGAATGCAAAGAAATTAATTCTATTCACTGCTGGGCAAACTCATCCATTTTCCACTTCTTGAATATACATATTGTTTTGCAGAACAAAGGTTTTACTCATATAGATTCAAGATGAGAAAAACACTATAATACTGGTGCATAAATGGATTTGATTAACAACAAAAAGAAAGGAAGGGTAAAGAAATGGGGGGAAATTTCACATCCACATTCTTAGTCACCAGGAACCCCAAGATTAGTTGGCAATAACCAGTTGTACTGCATAGAAATCAATATTGCCATATAATTTAACAGCTGTTGTCCTCACCAACAGCTAAGTCTCAAAGCTTAACTAAATGTTCTTATTTTTTTAAAATTAAGACAACCAACATCATGTGTCTATGACAAAACTGCCTATTGCTAGGAAAGACAACATGAAGATTACATTAATAAGTTTATCACAAGCTACATGCTAGCAGCTTGTTTACAAATTAGTTCAAAGTATAGTGAAATTAAAGTAATTAGTTAAGATTGCCAGAAAGCCTTCCCTCCCTAAACCAGTCTCTACAAAAACATTCTTAATCAACAGTGACCTAAGCTTCCTTGGGATGGCAGATATAAAATTATCTCATAGCAACATGGTTCAACTTGAGTCCAAAGGAAGCTTAGGTACATAATAACTACAATATTCAAATGCTGTAAAATAAAGCACTTAACTGCACTAAATGTACTGCACTTAACTTGGCCAATTGTTTTGTTCTTCTAGGAGAAAGTTCTTCTGTAGGACATCCGCCCTACTGAATGGAATCTATGAGTTAATGGCACTTTTCCATTATTTACAACTCAACCAAACCTGTGTACCAAAATGTATATTCACTGTAAGAAAGTGCTCACTGAGACTTATATTAAAGAGAAGACTTCAAAAATATAGCATCAAAGAAAATAATTATTTTTATTAATAATCCAAGGCAACAAACATACCTGTCAGCCTTCAAGATCTTCTATAATTGCGCTGTATCTTTCGGCTGTCATAAGAAAGGGGGGGAGGGAAGGAAGGGATAAGTCTGGGAAGTGAGCTGGAGGTGTTACATTTTTCTGTTGTGTAACTGAGGGGGGGAGCATACAATAGAGTTAGGTTTCTATTTCTCGCTTAGCTTTCTTTTCTCTGCGCAACTGCAACCCACTATCTAAGTATGCCAAGGTCAACAGACAGAGGTCTCATCATCACCTGAAGATGCCCACATGATCATATTCACAATTTCTAATTGGAAGTTTCATCTGATCTATTGGGAGTGGGAAAACTTCCATCACTTTGTATATGTGAATTACGCGCCTAATTTCTCAGATTCAGAATTCTCTGGTTGCAACCACTTCACTTTCAGTAAAAGATAACTTTTCTCTAACTTAGAGTCTAAGTATTTCTTTCTTGGATTTTGAATGGAGCACCGCCTGACATTATTCTGAATCTCACTCTACCAGCCCACCCGGAGAAAACACCCAATTTTATTCTGAGGGGGCCTGAACATCATGTCATCTGCAACTAGTGATCAGGAAGATCTGGGAGCCATCAGAGGGCAAGATTCTTTGCTGGTACAGGAAACCCAATCGTTAGCAGAGCTCAATCTGGAAGAGGATCCAGCTGTGAAGCCCACATGGTTGGTGGGGGTTGGCTGGAAAGATCAGGAGAAGGACACCCCCCCCCCCCGGATCACAACTACCTGCTGGCGTGGAAAAGAGGAGCCATGGCAAGAGAGGGAAGAGGGAGAACTCTTATTGGATCAAGCCAGGAGACTCCTGAATGAAGCCTTTGAAGAACCCCACGCTGCACAAAGGTATGAAGGGGAAGGGGGAGTAGCGCCAACTAGAAGAAGCAGAGCAGCCCCTTCTCCCATTAATCAACCTGAGCCAGCAGCAGCCCCAGAGCCCTCAGTGGGGGGTGTAATTCCTAGAAGGCATAGAGCTCCTATACTGCCTCCGTTAGAAGTAAAATACGGGGGAAATCCCAAAACCTTGAAATTTTCCTAGCCCACATTTGGAGCTATATGGAAGAATATGGGGAGGATTTTCCCTCAGAAGCAGCCAAAGTGAGATGTGTTATCAGGGCTCTGGAGGGAACAGCTGCAGAGTGGATGGTGACCTTGCATAATGATAATGCTCCCCAGCTGATGAATTATAACCTGTTCATGACTGCGCTGCGGGCTAGGTTTGAGGACCAACTTGCAAAGTGCAAGGCCCGGATTAAGATGAAGACCATAAATCAGGGGTGGAGGTCAGTGGCTGACGACACCCAAGAATTTAGACCATTAACCGGTCATATCTGAGGCTGGTCCCAGGAAGCCCTGATAGAAGCATTTAAAGATGGTTTAAATGAAGATGTGTACCAGAGATGCATTGCTAGAAGAGACCCCAATGACTTGCAGATGTGGTACTTGCTGGCAGAAGAAGTGAAAATTGATTTAACCCGAAGCAGAAGGTGGGGAGGTTCTGGGTGAAGCAAGCCTTCCCCCCCCCATGTCCTCAAGAGGTCCCCAAACCTCAGAGGGGAGGAATGGTGGCAAGACCCAACCCCTCAGCCTGCTTTCGATGTGGGAAGGAAGGTTATCAGGCTGTTAACTGCAAAGTCAAGCTGGAATCAAAGGGGGCGCCAAAAGAAGGGAACAAACCTGAAAAATCCCCAGCGAAGCCTCACGAAGCAGCATTAAAGTCGAAAGAGATGGCAGAGGTCACCCCTCCCGCAGGAGAGGAATCAGAAACCCCAGTTAGCCCTGAGAAGGACGATTTCGACTTGGAAGACGACTTCCTGGTAAGTCCAAGCGTGGGCCCTATGACCATTCCAGTGAAGTTGAGGGTACCCAATTCAGGGATCGAAGGGGAATTGCTAGCCCTGTTAGATTCTGGGTGCACAAGATGTATAATCAACATGGAAGTAGTGGAGAAAATGGGCTAAAAACTAAAACCTTTGAAGATGCCCATTTCCTTTTGCCAATTAGATGGATCAGTGGCTGGAGGTTGCCCTGCACCTTTTATCATGGAACCTATAGAAATGATCATGGGAGAGCATGATGAAACTCTGCGCTTTATTGTGGTCCCTGGGATGGAGCAACCATTAATACTGGGATTGCCCTGGCTCCGGAAATGGAACCCCCAGGTTAACTGGAGAAAGGGGTTGTTGCGCATACGCACAAAGCAGCGACCGGAAAAAGAGGGGAAATCTCAGCCGAAGCTTCAGATTCCAATTGAAATAGCTTCCACAGGTACTGAACCCATGAAAGGGGAGGAGAAAATTCCCAAAGAGTATTGGGATTTAAAAGAAGTGTTCAGTGAGAAGGCCTTGGATGAGCTTCCGCCTCACCGGCCAACAGACTGTGCTATTGAAATTTTGCCTGGGGTGAAGCTCCCAAAACTGAAGTTGTACTCAGTGATACCACGGGAATTGGAGGAGCTAAGATTGTTTATAGATAAAAATCTGGAACGTGGTTTCATTCAACCTGCTAGACCCCGGGTAGCGGCCCCAGTGTTTTTCCGTGAAAAGAAAGATGGTTCCAAACACTTGGTGTTTAAGTATTTCTTTCTTGGATTTTGAATGGAGCACCACCTGACAATACCTAATACTCTTTCCCTCTCCAATTTTCCTTCCAATAGGGCTGAGAGTGAGAGTTAATGGCCCCAAATTACCCAGTCAGCTTTCATGCCATGATAGCAATAGCATTTACACAGCTTCACAGTGCTTTACAGCGCTCTCTATGTGATTTACAGAATCAACATATTTTCCCCAACAACCTGAATCCTCATTTTACTGACCTCAGAAGGATGGAAGGCTGAGTCAACCATGCGCGAGTGAGAATCGAACTGCCAAACTGCAGGCAACTGGCGAACTGCCAAACTGCAGGCTAGCAGAAGTAGCCTGTGGTATTGCATTTCAACCACTGCACCACCACAGGACTAAAGTGGTGCTAAAACTCACAGTCACCTGGTTTCTAGCTGGGTGCCTTAACTGATACACCAAGGTGGCTCTTATATATGAAATATCAGTCCTAATGAGCATTGGTAGAATTTCTGAGCTTCTTGACTGTATCTTGTTGACCAGTGTGTGACACAGAATGATGGTCTAGATGAGCCATTATTCTGGTCCAGCAGGGCTTTGATGCTCTTGTAAATAAATGCATTTGCCATGGATAGTTTGGCATTATTGATCTTTCATCATTAATAACAAACTGCTTTGGAAAGCCTGCATACTTTTAGAAACTCATAGAAACCACAGTTGGGCATATTTGCATGCATTATCTTTCATAATGCAGCAAGGTATGCTATGTACTCATCCCATCATTCGGATAATAGAAGCTGAATAATATAGAAAATTGACGGTTTTTCTCTGAGACAATTTAAATTCAATCAGCCAAGAAAGAAGCAGATAACAGGCCCTGGACACAGAACACTAAACAGAAACAACCTGGTCAATCTCACTCAGCAATTTTCTAAATCTGAAGATACCTTTTACTCCTGCAAGAGTAGGTTTTTGCTAAACATTAGAATTGAACTAGCAGTTGCTAATAAAAGACATATTTTCCCCTGTGGTTTGTCAGCTCAGCACTTGAAAGCTCGTTTTACAAGCAGATGAGCTTTGTATTTAAATGTGGATATGAACATAAACTCTATAGTCAAATGAATAAAAGGGTCATGTTCTTACTGTTTTTTTCTTTAATTTTAAAACATAGATAAATAGGCTTTTGAGAACTTTATTCTCAAATTAATTCCAAATGCCTTTACCTGAATAAAGCAAGTCTTGAGTCTTATCTCTGGGAACTTCCATTTTTGGCAATCTTACTTGATGCATTTATGATATCCCAAAGGTGTAATTATCAATAGTCTTCAATGTCAGCTCAGAACAGTTATAGTGTTATGTAGCCACTCATAAATAAGAAGCCCAAACATTGACAAACTCTCTTCTTAGGCCTGGAGTGAGTGTGAGTGTGAGTGGGCCCCTATTGTGTTTTTTTACTGTTATGGCTGCCTAGACTTATGCTTTGTTGCTATGTTATTAATTGTATGTCTGATATGTTATAAGTTGTACAGAGTATTTTGGAGTGGATGGCTGTAATACATTTAAATAATAATTATTCCATGGTGAAACACCTTGATGTGGCTGTGGAGCTTCCATGCTCTGAGGAAGATGAGAGCTATGCTAGAAATTCAATGACAGGTCTCATCAGAGGAGCCAGACAAAGAATTTCTCTTACATAAATAACATGGCAAAATGTAACTTTCAGAAACCCATACTGGATTGGTTGTCACTTAGGTCAACAAGGACTGCACTAGATGTTGGAATTTCTGAATATCTAGTAACAAGGGTACTACATGATTCAGGACCATTAGCTGAACAATTGGGATCAACAGCTGCAGGACTACTGAAAGAAAAGTTACTTACTAAGATTAAAAACAAAGAAATAATGATTTACTATTACAAATCAAGTCCAACAAGAAAAGGATATCACAAAAGGATGTACCAGTTCTGTAAACAAGTGATTGATGTGAGATGAGAATTCTTTTCAACACTTGAAAAAGAAAGTCCTCAAATTTGTACTGAAATGGACTGCAGCTATATAGGACCAATGAACTTGACTGAAACACTGTCTTGTGTTGTTTTCTGGGGGGGTTCAAGCCTGTTAGTCCTGAGGTACAGAACAGGGTCTTTGGTTCAGTCACTTGCATTTAAGATTCATGTCACTCTGGTTGGTAAAAGTCTCTTGAAATGGGAGCATTTGGTTGGACTCGTGCAATGGTGAATAATTTTCTGAGTGAGGGGTAAGGAGTGACCATACCAGCTCTGAAACTGTCGATGTTTCACTCTTACTTCAGGAAGGTATCATGGGATACAACAGATTTGGACAGCACTCAAGAAAAAAAAAGGATGAAATGAAAGTAATAAAGATGAGAAGGTTGGAAAATTGGAAGTGTACATAATATACTGGAAAAATGTTAAGTAAGAAAAGAATATGGTTGGTGGCTGTCCAGTTTGTGAATGAGAAAATTGCACTGGATCTGTACAGTAAGAGTGAATGTAACAAACCTGAAAGTGATTGACGGAATGATGATCAGAAGGCCATAACTTGGGAAGTGCAACAAATTTCTACTAGACAGGAGTGAGCAAACCAGATAATTGCTGTTCAGCACTAAGCAGGGAATATGCTAAAGATGTGTGATGTCTTCTTGCTTATTTAATGCATTTATGGATAAATGACTAGGGAATATTTGTGGTTCTATTTAAGTATATTTTTGAATGTAGATGATACAAATTATTATATTACATGATGGAATTTGGTTGTGCAAATTAATATGTCAAAGATTAAGGCAATTGTGTTTGGTATTGCCACTGGTGTGAACAATGTCAAATTAGGTTTAAATAGCAACTGCTGTGGAAGTAAATGAGTCTGTGTCATTCATGTTTACTGAACATAAATATTAAAGAGACACATTTTTGTGTAGTGACTAAGATACAGGAATTGGAAACCACAAGATCTTGAATTCTAGTGAATTCATGAATTCTCTTTTGGCAAGAAAACCAGCGAAGTAACTTTGGGCCAGTGATCTTTCTCAATCTAACCCATTTGTTTTGGGAAAAATATGAGGCAAGAGCTTTTGGCACATATGCTTCCTTGAGATGACCAAAACTAAAGTTAGGATAAATATAAAATAAACAAACAAAGTAACAAAAAAAATATAAAAATGTTAAAATGTGCAGATCCTGGTATAAATCTTTTGGGTATTATGCTGTCTATTGTAAGGAATGAATGTCAACAAAGTAACAATGGCTTTGTATAAGAGCATTTTTCTCCCCATATCATGAAATGGAAATATGAGTTGGGTATGTCTAGGGAACACAAAATTGAAAGCACTGGAGCTGGATAGTTAAGAAACACTCATGGTGAAAAAGAAGAGAGAGGAACAAAAATGAATAGTTGCTGAATGTAAAGAAATAAAGAGGAAATACTGAGGTAAATCGCTCATGTAGAGAAAATGACTGAGGATTGAATTGTGAAATTTTCACTGAAAGTCAAGTAAATGAGTGAATTAAAAGAGAAAGACTAAAAACTGGTGGCTGGTGGAGTCAATATCTTTACAAATAATAAGAAAGTTAAAAAACAAGACATTTTTACAGATATAGTGGAAAGAAGGTGTTCCGTCCGGAAATAAGTTGCGCGAGACCAGGTTCCGACAACAAACTCTTTATTTAATTCAGTAAAGCAATGGTAATTGAATAAGAGCCCAAGCTGCAGCAGCCCTTTAAGCCCATGTCACACTGAACCAACGGATGCAAAGAGGATGTAAAACGGACAAAAAACCTTGCCATCTGTTCGAAAACGCGATGTACTCACTGCCTCCGTTTTGCTTCCTCTCTATCCATCCAGCATCCGTTTATTGACGTTTCATCCGCTCCAAAAGTTTTGGGCTGCCCAAAACTTTTGCGCAGAAAATGTATCCAGTTTGTCCGTTCTGCATCCGCTACGCATCCGCTACACATCCGTTATGCATCCATTACGCATCCGCTATATCAACTTGGCGTCCGCTGTGCATCCGCGCAACTCGCATCCGCCCGGACACAGGGCGGATGAGGAACGGATGCGGAACAGATGCAGAATGGATGCAGAACCGAAAAAGGGACACCTATACTGCCTATAAAAAGGGGGAGCAACTTGTCTGCATCTCACTTTCAGACCAGCAGCCCACCTGTGCAGACCTCTGCAGCCTTCATCTGACTCTTCCTCTTCCACAGCATCCAGTCATGTCCACCGTGGATCGTACCACAGTTCTTTTGGCAGCCACCATCCTTCTGCAACAGTACACAGCCATGTACAGGCTCTGTGAACTCTACTACGGGAAGAAAAAGAGGCGGCCGAGAAGCGTCTGGGTCTGAAAATGGATCGGGAGAAGAGCAGAGTACGGACTGAACAACAAGCTGATGGTGGAGCTCAGGAACGAAGACACTTGGGCATTCCAGAACTTCATGAGGATGCCTCCAGCCATGTTTGACGAAGTTGTGCAGCGCCTGACACCCAGGTTGACCAAGGCAAACACCAACTTCCGGCCCAGCCTAGAACCTGGACTCAAGGTGGCACTCACTCTACGCCACCTGGCCTCAGAGACCACCGAGTAAAGCATGCAGTACAGCTGGAGGGTGCCACACAACACCATCAGCATTGTGGTCAGAGGAGTGGTGCAGGCCATCATCGAAGAATACCTGGAGGAGCTCCTCCAGTGCCCCTCCACTGAAGAAGGATGGAAGAAAGTTGCAGAGCAGTGGTATCAGAAGTGGAACTTCCCACACACTGTTGGAGCCATCGATGGCAAGCACGTGGCCTGCAAAGCTCCAGCCAAGTCGGGGTCCACTTATTTCAACTACAAGGGTTTCTTCAGCATCGTCCTCTTCACCATGGTCGATGCTGACTACAAGTTCATGTACATCGATGCTTCAGGCTACGGCTCATCTTCAGATGCCCAGGTATACAACGCCAGTCACCTCAAGGAGGGGCTGGAAGGCAACCTCATTGTGGGCTTCCCAGATCCAGACCCCCTGCCCAACGACACACAAGATGTGCCCTACTTCATCGTGGGGGATGACGCCTTCTCCCTCAGAACCTACCTCATGAAGCCATACACTTCCAGACTCCTGACCCGTGAAGAGAGGATCTTCAACTACAGACTGTCCAGGGCAAGGCGGGTAGTGGAGAATGCCTTTGGCATCCTGGCCAACAGGCTCCAGGTACTTCTCACCACCATGCAGCATCGCCCAGAGACCGTGAGGAGGATCGTGGAAGCTTGCTGCATCCTGCACAATCTCATGCGCACCCACTACCCAGTCTTGCAGAACAGGCTCGTGGACTGTCAACAAGGCAATGGGGACATGGAGCCTGGTGAATGGAGGCAAGGGTGAAACCTGATCGACACTCAGGATGTGCAAGGCCACAACAGAGCCTCACAGGAAGGGAAGAAGCAGCGCAACCTCCTGAAACACTGGTGCAACTCCCCAGCTGGAGCAGTGGAGTGGCAAGACAGGATGATAGATGATTAATGGATGCTTCCTTCAGCCTGTCTCATCACACCGATGAGATTGGGCCATGTATGTTGGGTGGGCCTACAATGAACAGGGCGTTTAATAAAGAGTTGTGTTTGTGTTCAAATGTGTGGATCAATGCTTACATTGTTATTGATAAAAAAGGGCCATAGGTGTGGCACCTGGGAGGGTAGACCATACAATTCCACTATGCTTGCACTGGAGGTTTATCTATCCTACAGCTATTAGCCATCCCAAAGGTATCCCTGCTCATTCCACAGGTATCCCTGCCCACCCCACTGCTATCTTAACCCATCCCACAAGCTTGCAAAGGCTTAAGCCAATTCTAAAAGTTTCCACCAAGACTTTTTAAAAAAAAACAAATGAAGCAAGTGTGTGAATCAAAGATAAACTTTATTGAACAACAAGCTCTAAAAAAAAAATGACCCAAGTCAATTGTCCAAATAAAGTCCACAGGTAGCTAGCTACCCAGTCTCTGGCACTCTTCTTGGTCACTCAGAGGTGTACCCAGTCTCAGGGATGATGGGTCCAGGTACTGTGGTGGTGGGTGGTGCTGGAGTGCCTGGCCTCGAGAGGACAACAGGGGACGGTGTGTTGAGAAAGCTCTCGGACAGCTGGCTCAGCCCCATGATGCTGAGAGGTCCTTCCTCCATCCCATGGGGTGTCAGCCCCAGTACTGATAACAGCTGTACTGAGGCCGGGCTTGGCTGTGGGGTGGAGGAAGGAGTTGTTTAGTGGGTCTGTCTGCTCTGCAGCTGGCTGAGGACTGGCATGGGTGGCATCATTGGCGTGGGTGGCATCGCTGTCGTCGGTGGCATCATTGGCATGGGTGGCATCGCTGTCGTCGGTGGCATCATTGTTGTGGGTGGCATCGGTGGCATCGGTGGCATCAGTGAAACAGGTGGCAACGGTGTCGTCCGAGGACTCTGTGCCTGGACTGGGAAGGGCTGCTGCCTGTGCTGCTGAACCTCCTGGTAGCTGTAGCCCTGGTAGGTGAGGGCCTGTGGGAAGCCTTGGAATGGGAGGGACATCACCTGGGGTGGAGGAGCAGACCTGGACTGGGTGGGAGCAGGTTCCTCTGGGTCTGGAGGGTTGTGAAGCAGCTCGGTGATCCGGTCCTTCACCAGCTGGTACTGTGGATCTGCCATTTCCTTGAGGGTCTGGTTGACATAGGTGAGGAAGGGTTTGTGGTTGGAGGATGAGGAGTCAATGTGGACCAGCTGAGAGAGGAGATCTATGCTGCTCCGGATGGTGTCCTTGATCTCCAACAAGACAATGTGGCTCTGCCGCTCCTGCTGTCCGACTCTCTGCCTTTCTGCGGAGGTGGAGCTGGGGGGGGGGGATGCGGCTAGGAGTGTGGTGGACTCGATGTCTCCTTTCTCCCACCACACCAGGGAGTCCTCTACGCACTCCACCATGCTTACCACACCTGTCCGCAGGTTCTCCACCGTGGCACGCTCCACAGAAACCTGCCTGGAGACAGGGACTGACTCTCACCCGGAAGAGGACTGGCTCTCAGCAGGCTGCCTGAGAGAGAGGGTTATGAGAGGGGCTGCTGGTGCTCCTCGGTGGCGGACCTCACCCTCCAGGAAGCTGCACCTGGCCATGACATAGGTCTCTCTGTCTGTCAGCTTCACAGTGGCCTGGCCAGATTTCTTCATGTGCAGCTTCCCGTACCAGGTGTGCATGTGCTTCCACCAGCCGAGGAGCACCTCCGAAGTGTAACCCATACTCTCTGCTCTCTCTCTCCAAGCAGCCTGCTTCCGCTTGGTGTCCCTGTACAGCCGGTGTCCCTTCCGCCACAGATAGTCATTCTCTCTGAGCCACTCCAGCTCATCCTCGTGTTCCTCCTCAATATAGTATTGCCTCCTCTCCCGTTGTTGCATACGCCTCTTCCTTTCTTTGGCTGAACCAGATGGGCCCTCATCAGAGGGGCTCCCAGGTAGTAGGGGCTGCTTCTCCACACTAGCAGCAGCAGCAACAACACCAGCAAAATCATCATCATCATCCTCACCAGCAGGATCATAATCATCATCATCAGCAGCAGCAGCAGCAGCAGCAGCAGCAGCAATGGCAGCAGGATCAGCAGCAGCAGCAGGACCAGCAGGACCAGGATCAGCAGCAGTAGAATAAGCACCAGCAGGGCCAGCAAGTCCAGGAGCACGAGCAGGACCAGGAGCATGAGCAGGATGAGCAGGATGAGCAAGACCAGGAGCACGAGCAGGACAAGCAAGTCCAGGAGCACGAGCAGGTCGAGCAGGACCAGCAGGACCAGGAGCAGCTTCAACAGAGTATGCACCAGCAGAAGCCCCAGCACCAGCAGAAGCACCACCGCCAGGAGCAGC
This sequence comes from Laticauda colubrina, assembly GCA_015471245.1. Lineage (NCBI taxonomy): Eukaryota > Metazoa > Chordata > Lepidosauria > Squamata > Elapidae > Laticauda > Laticauda colubrina. Next base: position 9,929,684 of record BLBF01000041.1, on the reverse strand, counting down.
TTCAGCAGATGCCCCAGCAGAAGCAGAGTCAGGGGCAGGGGGCGGGAGGTTGGCCCTTTCCCTGTTGCCAGGGATGGCGGCAGGTTGCTGAGGCTTTCGCTTCCTCCCCATGGTTGTGGATGATTCTGCGTGGTTTAAAAATAAATCATCTGGATTATTCATTCATGTTATTGTTTGCCACAAAGTCAGCCAGATGTTCAGACTGGATTTGTCATTTTTGTCCAACTATCAAGTGGACAAGCTCATGGTGTTTCAAGTCCTTCCCAAGGATCAGTGATAGGCATATGCTGATGTTTCCCATGTGAAGGATGTCTTCAGACACTCCAGATACAGAATACTTTTTACTCTTGTTCTGTACTGATATAGCTATGCTCTGATTCAGACATAACTGGCAAATTCTCCTCAGCGCAATTCAAAAGTGGCTTAGTATTTGCATGTTTTTTGGAAAAAAAATTGATGGTGTGGGGAAAACATGTTTCTCATCTCAAACTTCCAATGAGAGCATATGTATACTAACAGTGCTGTACAAAGTACCATTATTCTAACTCCTTATAAAAGTTGTATTTGTTTGGTAGCGGCCTATATATCCAGGATGACCTTTTCAATGGCATGTGTGTCATAAGCACGAGTCCAGAGTCCCTCTAAATACAATTACCCAGAATGCCCATTTTTAAGACAATAGAAAGAGGAAACAATTAAACACATAGGGAATGACCATGTCATTTCCAAATAATTATTTTAATATAATTTGAACAAATTTACATTTAAATTAAATCAAATTCATTTTTTATCTTCACCAAGCTCTTTCCTTTGTCCTCGCTTCCCTTTCTTTTAAGAATCACCTCCTGGTATGCTAAACACATAAGATAAATATGGCCTTTAGCCTCAAACTAGGTTGGATGTAAGTGAGACTAGGTGGAACTAGATTACATGTACAATAGGTGAAATCAAAAACAACTGGTAATGCGAAAGAATTTTAGAACTACCTGGAAACCAACACATAACCAAGGGGAATGACTAGTTTGAACTAATCATCAAGCAAAAACATGATTTGATCTTGTCAGGAAGGTAAAATATTGTGTCATGTGATTGCTTGTCTTCCTTTCCTCACTCTGTTCCCTATATCTTGAAAATTTGTTGCAAAACTCCCTAAAGATTTGGGGGAATAGGAGATGGCAAAATTGGGGAAAATTGTTTCATTTATAGGGTTCTTATTTTACTGGCACTCACCATTTCAGTAGTAGACCCAGTTAATCCAGTTAAGAGCTTAGTATTAATCAATGAATAAGGGCCTAAACTAAGGAATGCTTGCCTTAGCTCATGCCTTATTTTAAATCAAATAACTATGTATATATGGTGTCATCTCAATATCAGATTTACTCCTTTATTATTTCAAGAATGCAAACAGCACATTTCTTTTTTTAGTTTTTGGTTATATATTTTTTTCAATTTAAATTATCAATATCTTATTCTAGAGCTGGAAAAAAGTATAGTTTTTTTAAGAGGAGTAAACATCTTTAAGGGAAAGAGAATAGATTTCAAGGTTTTAGCTTGGTAAAATTTGCCCTGGAGATCTTATCAGAACCACTGCATTCTTCTTTTATTGCAAAACAAAGCAATAATTTCCTCACCAAGCAATTAAAGAAATAATTATGTGATACACTTCAATGAATACACTTCAATGAATTTCAGTGTTGTTTTATTAATATTCGGTGCATTTTATATGAATTCAAGTATGAAATCTATACAATGAAATAATAATGGCTCCTGGGGAAACATAAATGGCTTCTTAAAGGGGATTTTAATAATTACTGTATGGATGTTGTATTTTATACAGAGAAATTTAAAAATAGAATAAAATTACAGCAATCAAGGTCAATGTTGCATTGTGTATCTACATATGGAAAAATCATAAACATAATCAACCTAAGAAATAGTAATAATTGGGGGGGGGGGAAGTGTACTCATTTTGCTTTTCTCATAAGAAGTATTTATTTATATTTTTAAAGGATAAGCAGATATAGAGATGGATTTAAAAATTGTTAATGTTAATGTAAAATATTTCAGTGAGATTTTGAACAGTTAATATTATTGGATTTAATAGTACATAAATGAAAAGACATGCATTTCAAAACCCAAATTCAAACATTGTATTAATATCATATTTTGGTCATGCTGTAAGGCACAGGTGTCAAAGTCTCAGTGTCACATTGCCGTCACGTATCATGTTTTTTCCCTTCATGGAGCTGGGGTGGGAGTGGCCTGCTCATGATGCATCTGGTCCACAGGCTACAGTTTGACATCCCTGTTGCAAGGTAACGTATTGCAAACACATTTTGACTTCTCTAAACTGAAACTTCTGCTGTCTGAGCATTGTTGTATTATAAGTAATTTGAAGAGGAAAATGAAGTGTTTCAGTCAAACAAAAGGCAATGACTCCTTCTCTCAACTAAAGAAAAAATAGCAAAATGCATAAGGAAGGAAATTGTCAGCCACCTTGGTTGACCTGAACAACCAAATGCTAGACTTGACAATTTGGAAATATACAGGTCCAACAACAACATTTAAGGAGCAGCTGCTAGGCAATTAAATCTCCATTAGGTAAAGCACTGGTCCAAATATTGAGTTTTCTTTGCCACTGAATGCTTTCTGCAGGTTGCATCTGTTGGAGCAATTTGGGATATGTCCACAATACTGATAATGAAAGTCAATAAAATTGCTTATGGCAGGCTTGAGATGCCAAACACACCATGGAGAAATACGATGGAGAAATTTTCTAGCTTGTATATATTTTATCTATCATGAGACTGTGCTCCGTTCATTTAGCATCAAATATAGTTTTCCATATATTTTAGATTTCATAATCAAATTTCAAAAAGTGCATTGAATTATTTCATGATAATCAGCTGGCCTTTGTCTGTAAAAAAAAAAAAAAAAGCCCTGATTTACAATTGACTTGATTAAAGTCCATGACTTCAAATTCAAGGATACAGCCTGATTTAAGTAATTTTGAAATTTTATTCTACATAGGATTAGTCCACAGACTATAATAATGGGGAAACATAAAAATATCTGGAGCTGCTTTCCTTTTTTGGTAAAATTGGAGGAAGTATTGGAGATTGTAGACCTTTAAAACATAAAAGGTCATTCATAAAAGCAGGAAAAAAATGCTTGAGTAATCCAGGCCCTCTATTCATCTATGTCAAGAAGCTTACATATGCTACCATCATACAGAATTTAGAAATAAAGCTTACCTCAAGATTGGACAGCCTTGTGCCAAAATGCAATTGTTTTGGGTCAGTCAGCACCAAAATATAACATTCTATTAACCCAAAGTTCAGGCTTCTGGTTGGCACATTAAAGTAGTTGATAGTTTGAGGAAGTGAATGAAGTTCAAAACAATGCTTTCCTTGCTTCCTTAAAGAGGTTGAATTGGCACAATGTTTATATGATGATAGCACTTAGTTCCCATCATATTATTCCACCCTAGAGCATTCTTCATATATGGAACTGAGGTTGAAATCTTATTGCCTGTAACAACCCAGATGCAGCAAAAAACAACAACAACAACAACATAATACCTGTAAATGTAGTTAAAAGACAATAACACTTTCCAAAAAGTACCCATTTGATTGGCTGCTTTATAGTAGGGTCTTACTCAGGAATATGGTTTTATATGGTGGTTTAATTGTTTAATTGATAAAAAAAATATTCTTTTGCTGATTTCCTGCCTAAAACAGAGGGTCTGTGGTGGCACAGTGGTTAGAGTGCAGTACTGTAGGTTACTTCTGCTGACTGCTAGCTATCAGCAGTTCAGCAATTCGATTCTCACTAGGTCAAAGTTGACTCAACCTTCTATCTTTCTGAAGTCGGTAAAATGAGGATTCAGGTTGTTGGAGGCAATATGCTGACTCTGTAAACTGCTAAGAGAAGACTGTGAGGCACTGTGAAGTGATATATAAGTCTAAGTGCTATTGCTATTGCTAAAACAATCTTTTATCTTTAATAAACAGCAGCCACCACTAAGAATCATTAAAAAAAATAGGAAAACAGAAAACGACCTACCAAAACTGTTTTGGCAGAAGTGCTTTCAGCTGGAAAACAAATATAGATTAATTGATGTGCATTTACAGGAAAGCAAAATTAATTATGAGTAATGAATCTAAAAAATCTGGCATATATCAAAACAAGGCAGAATAGTCAATGGGCTGTGTGAATTATCTCAGTCTTTCCTCAGGTGCTATCTGTTTCAAATTAATAATTTAAAATTAAAATTAGTAATTGTAACAGTGTAACAATAGTAACAGTGAGAGAGGAAAAAACAATTTATTTTAAAGAAATGGACATGGCTAAGAAAAATGGGCAGGTAATGGTAGTTTAGTTATGCCCACTTTTTCCTTTTGGCACCACAACTTTCTCCTTTGTTCTTCCCTAAAGTGTCCCTGACATAGATTCTGCAACTGTGCCTCAAATGTTTGTCTCCTTCTTGCCCAGAATCTGTCATTCTATTCAGGTAATTTAAAAAGGATCAGGAAAAGGACATGCTTGCAAATTGTTGACAAGAGGTAAACAACTGAGTCAGGCAGCTATTTTCTGTAGTGAGATCTACCTTGACTTTCTGCTTGACAAATAAGATCAAGGTTCTACAACACCAAGTAATTTTCTACTGCCAAAATAAATTGAAATGTTTATTCTAATTTTAGCATATTATTTTTGACTTCCAGAATTCAAAATTGCTATCTGAAATGAAAACATGCACATCCTGAAAATATTAAAATTATTCCATTTTCTATCATATTTTTTGTAACTTATAATTATGCTGTTTTCAATATAGTGAAAACTTTTTGTATTGCTTTTGCTGATGTGAAATGATGAAGTTTTATAGATTTGTTTATAGATAAGAATTATGATACATGAAAAAAAGATTATTTGTTGTATTTAAGAGAGGGTGATAGCTTACAACAATTGTTTCCAGTTGCTGTGATGAAGAGGGAAGTTGTTTCTTTATATATTTTCTTTTTTCTTTAGTTATTTTTTCATTTTCTCTCTCTCTCTTGTTTTCTTATTTTATTGTTTGTAGTAGCATTAATTTTTATTGTTGTAAATTGTATTTTAATAACATTAGTATTGAAAAAAGAAACTCATAAAATCAGATTAGTTAGGAATGGAACAAAACTCGTCACCTCAAATAGGGAAATATAGATTTAAGACAACTATTCAAATAGGAAGCACCTAAGGAGCCTTTAAATTGGTGGAGTTGGTTTTTTCAGTTTAATTTTTGAGTTCTGTTTGGTTCAATGACCTCCTTGGTAGAATGTGTCCATCTAACTTAAGTAATTCAGAGAGAGGCTAAATGCTAGGAGAGATTGAACACAATACAAAGTATTTATGGGTTTTGAAATGAATTAGAATGACATTCTCTGCCAATCTTGGTTGCTAATGTGGTGAAGAGGAAAAAACCATAAAACTGACTATGAAAGACCAAGCTTAGAATTTACAATTAAACCTTGTAGCTAGGACAGCACTGGGTCACCATGAATCATAAACAGTTTTACAACACATAAAATTTAATAAACCCAAAGAACACAAGAGTAGAAGACATAAATGTTAAAATTAACTACAGAGGCACACAGGCATTACATAGGGATTAGTAGATCAGCTAAAGAACTGAAAACTATCCAAAGGACTGCAAGAAAATTTGATTAAATAGAAGTGTGTGGTAAGTACAGTATTTAAAATAGGTTTTGGTCAATGATACCAAAAGTCCATCTCAGCTAGTCTTTTGGTTCACACATTATCTAACCAGATGTCTCCAAAAAATTGAAGACCAAGAATTGAAGAAGCAGTAAATCAAGGACATAGGAATTTATTTGGAAATTTCAATCTTTCTGAACCAAAACTAGCTGCAGTATTCCAACAGTATTTTCTGTGAGAAGGAAGTGATAAAGATCCTTCCTTACCAAAGACCCTAAAGCAGGGGTGGGATACGACAGGGTTAAATACCGGTTTACAAGTTTCCCTGTGAGGCGTGAGTCTGTAAATCATCATCAGCATGCTATGTGCAGAGACGCAGCCTTTGAAACAGCCCTCTTTTCTTGTTTTTTTAACTGCAGCTATGGCTCGTTTGGCCATAGTTGTAAAATCAGGAAATAAAGATCAGGTAAGAGCCTGGGTGGGCAGGTGGGCAAAAACATCAGCAGACATAGAACGGGTTCTATGTCTGCTGCTCTTCAGAGCTACCGGTTCTACAGAGGTGGACAGATCCAGTAGAAACCCACCCCTGCCCTAAAGAAGTATTCTCAGTCAGCATAAGGTTGTATAATTCAAATGCTACACGGTTTTAAGATAGAACAAACTACTTCATATAAGACCCATAGTTATAGCCTAATGAGTACTATAAAAGAAAAACAGACATTTAAAAAGAAAATGCTAAAAATTTGAGTAATGATTAGGACTGTGAAGAGATCCAAATACAAAGATGATTTGTAGCATGCACAGTCCTGCATAGCATATCTATTCGTACATTTTATATTAAAGTTATATTGTCATAGTCCTCGGAAACTGCCACTCTATGAGCCCAGGAAAAGATTCAGCTTCTTTAAAGGCTAAGTCCCACTGGCCGATGGATGCAAAACGTATGTATAAAAAACACAGTGGATGAGCAAAATTTTGGGGATGGCTCCATCCGTTATCATCCGCTCCAAAAAGTGGTGAAAATTTGCATAAACAGAACGGAAAAGAACGGAAAAGAACGGACGTGGGTAGTATGTAGCGGGGATATTAAATGGATGTTCATAGGAAGCCTAGGGGATGACAGCGGATGGAAGCAGATGACACCTCCGAAGGGATTCCGGGGGAGAATTTTGAAGTGGATGCATAGCGGATGAAGCGGATGCATCACGGACGCCTATAGAAAACAAAGGGGATGTCGAGTGGATGTATATCGGATGCAAAGTGTTCACTGCGCACGCGGGGAGTATGAATTGCATCAGCTCCATGGATATAAAAGGATACAGCACGCACGCAGTCAGCATACAGGGGAAAGACATGCTGCCACATACATCTTGCAGGAACACCATGGTTCATCAGTCCAGGCCAGAACCAGCATCCCACCTCCTGGCACTGACTCTGAAGCTGCTGCTGCTGCTGCTGTGGTGGACCAGCCCCAAGGCCCTCAAAGCCCTGCTGCTGAAGGCCCTGCTGCTCAAGCCCCTGAAGGCCCTGCTGCTCAAGCCCCTGAAAGCCCTGCTGAAGCCCCTGCCAGAGGGAGGAAGAGGCAAGGGAAGGAGAAGGGAGAGAGGAAACAGTACACTGTTTCTGAGGACTATGAGGATGAGGTGCTGGAATGGCTGAGGGAGAACGAGTACATGTGGAAAAAGAGCCACAGACTGTATCATGACACCAAGAAGAAGCAGGCAGCTTGGAGGGACAAGGCAGAGAGCCTGGGGTACACTGCAGAAGTACTCCTTGGATGGTGGAAGCACATGCACACCTGGTATGGCAAGCTACACCTCAAGAAATCTGGGCAGGCCTCTGTCAAGCTCACTGACCGGGAGATGTACGTCATGGCCAAGTGCAGTTTCCTGGAGGGTGAGATCCGCCACTGAGGAGCAGCCCCTCTGAGACCCCTTTCCCTCAGACAGCCCACAGACGGCCAGTCCTCTTACAGCCAGGAGCCAGCTACCCTGTCCAGGCAGGTGTCTTCAGAGGGCTCAACAGCAGAGACCCCCCCCCACAGCTGCATTCCCCATGCCAGCAGACTTGGAGGATCCCAAGGAGGATGATGCCCTGCTGTCACAAATGGAGAAAGAAGCAGCAGCCACCAGAGGACAACCCACCCCCACCCCACCCCCAGCTCCACAGGATGCAGGCAGAGAGGCAGACTGGAGAGCCAGGACCACAGTGTGCTGTTGGAGATCAGGGACACAATGAAGACCAGCACAGAACTTCTCTCTCAGCTGGTCCACTTGGACAGAGGATCCTCAGGCCAGAACACCTTCATCACCTACGTGAGCCAGACCCTGAGGGACCTGCACGAAGCCCAGTACCAGGTGATGAAGCAGAAGATCACAGCACTTCTGCACAACCCTCAAGGTCCAGCTGAAGCTGCTCCTACCCAGTCCAGGTCTGCTCCTCCACCCCAGGCGATGTCACAGCCCTTCAACGGCTTTCAACAGCCCCTCACCTACCAAGGCTAAAACTACCAGGACTTCCCACAGCAGAAGCAGGACTTCCCAGTCCAGGCCCAGGTTCATCGCACGCCACAGACGCCACTCCTCACCCAGCTGCAGACCAGACAGCCCCACTACACTCCTCCTTCCTCCACCCCACAGCCAAGCCCGTCAATGGACAAACTGTCATTAGTATTGGGCCTGACATCTCAAGTCCTTGATGAAGGGCCTCTCAACCTCATGGGACTGAGTCAGCTCTCAGACAGCTTCCTGAATACACCACCACCTGTTGTACCCTCAGGGCCAAGCACCCCAATGGTGCCTCAGACCAGCACTCAAGCCACAGCCCCCTCCACAGTCCCTGCCCGCTTAACAGCTGAGACCATGGACATGACTCAGAGTGACTGAGAATAGTGTCAGAGACTGAGTTGTTTACTTGTTCACTTAATCTTTGCTTAAGACACTTTACTTGGTTCATTTTGCTTATTTAATACAGTCATAAAGTTTACCTAAGAAAGTTTATCTTTCCTTAAGACACTTAATACACTTTACTTGGTTCATTTTGCTTATTTAATAAAGTCATAAAGTTTACCTAAGAAAGTTAATAAAGGTTATCTTTGCTTAACACACTTAATACAGTTTACTTGGTTCATTTAGCATATTTAATAAAGTCATAAAGTTTACTTAAGAAAGTTAATAAAGGTTATCTTTGCTTAAGACACTTAGTTTACTTGGTGCATTTTTTTCCTTTGTCAAGTGTTGGTGAAAACTTTGAAAAAATGGTTAAGCCTTTGCATGCTTGTGGGATAGATAAGGATAGTTGTGGGAAAGATAAACCTCCAGTGCAACCATAGTGGGACTGTATGGTCCACTATCCCAGCGATCCAGATGATGTTCTCCCCCTTTTTATAGAAAATATTGGTTGTCTGCTAGGTGTCCTTCTACATATTCTAGACATACTCCAGACATCCTAAATACGAGATACATCCCAGATACAAATGTTTTGTCCGTTTTGAATACTTTATATACGAGATGCATACGCTTACATCCTTTCTATTTCCATGATACTAACGCTGTGTAGACGTTCCATGTATCTTTTGTTTCCTCCCTTTTTCCATTTTCAGCTGCAGCAGATGTGAGTTGAAGGGATGGCCAGAGGATGCAGAGAGGATACAGCGGACTTTTAATGGATGATAACGGACATAGAACGTTTGTTGCCCGTATATGTCGTGGATGTACATCGTACACGGCGGAAAGTTCATCCACTCACAAAGTTTTGTGCAGCTCAAAACTTCTTGCATGGATGAAATCGCAGTGGACGGATGCTCGACGGATAGAGCGTATGAAACACGTATGCAGTGAGTACACAATGGATGCATACTGTTTTCCAAAGGATGGCAAGCTTTTTTTAACATTTTACATCCTCTTTGCATCCGTAAGTGCAGTGGGACAGGGCCTTAAGAGTTATCCAGATCTTAAATTCTTGCAGAATTAAAGCAGTATGACTATTCTGTTTGCATATTCTAAACCTCAGGTTACTTTGGCTTTTTTTATTTTAAAAGGCACTCATCTTATCTTCACATTTAATACTGAATCAGACTCAGTTCTCCCTCTCTCTTGCTCTCACTCACTCACTTTTATTCCTCTATATTACTCTATATTAAAGCTGTCTTCTTCAGTATGGTTTTGGAAGAAGTTTGGATATTACAGATTATTATATGCATTGGAAAATGGAAGGAAATCATATTCAAGCAATCAAAATTATGGGAGTTAAAAATATTGAAGTAAAAAATAACTCTAAACCTCAAAAGCAAAAAAACTGAAATTAAAGTCATTAAGAGATCTGAATTCATAATTCATAATGAATTCATAATTAATATTGTTCCCTATTAACATACTCCTAATAGGCTATTCCTCTTGGACAGCAAATACCTAACGCTGATTGACTACTTTTCTTGACGCCGATTGGCCAATTATAGCAGGGCTATGATTGGCCAATTCGGGTGGCAGGAAAAACAAGTAGCCATCATTGGACACTAGCCGTGAGCAGCTCTCTATAAAAAGAGCTGCTGCGGCTTCTGGTTAACACGGACTTTTGGAACTAAAGCCCATGTCACACTGCACCAACGGATGCAAAGAGGGTGTAAAATGGACAGAAAAGCTTGCCATCCGTTGGTTAACGCAATGTACTCACTGCCTCCGTTTTGCTTCCTCTCTATCCGTCCAGCATCCATTTATTGACATTTCATCCACTCAGAAAGTTTTGAGCTGCCCAAAACTTTTGAGCGGAAAATGTATCCAATGCATCCGTTCTGCATCCTCTAGGCATATAGGGGACATCCGTTCTGCATCCATTACGCATCTGTTATATCTGCTAGGCATCCACTGTGCATCCGCACAACTCAAATCCGTTCCAGTGGTAAACAGACGCAGGGAGGAAGCAGAACGGACGCGCTGCATTAGTAGCATGGATGGAGAAAGGATGAAAGCAGATGCAGCTCATTCGCTCTGCATCCACTCTGCATCTGCTCTGCATCCTCTACGCATCCGCTACGCATCCGCTCTGCATCCTCTACGCATCCACTCTGCATCCTCTACGCATCCTCTACGCATCCTCTATACATCCGCTCTGCGTCCTCCCCACGTCCGTTCCTTTCCGTGTTATCTGCTCTGCTTATGCAAATTTTTGCCCCTTTTGAGAGCGGATAACAACGGATGGAACATTTTGCTCGTCTGTTGTGTCCTTTTTGCATCCGTTGGGCAGTGTGACATGGACTTTAATAAAAGAGCTGAAGTTACGCTGATCTCTGAGTCTCATTTCCGCGAATAGAACAAAGATGATCTGATCAAACAGTGTTAAAGTGTACATTTTAATCCCTGCATGTATTTCTGCTCTTTTTTTAGGAGCCTATCACATGAACATACCAGAATTTTATCATAGATTGAACACAGTTCACTGGCCTTGTTCCTTCCAAGGTTTTCTGCATTTTTGCATCAGGTCAATGGGAAATGCACAGATGAATCTGGATATGCTTATTTTCCCATAAGTAGATATAGTAAATACACTCAACAGAATTTCCTCCCCTCTTTTTTTGAGTTGTGAAAACATTGCATGTCTTCATCATTTATCAACTGATTTCTCTATAACTGAAAATTGCTTTTCTTCTGTGGATAATATGTTCCATTTTGGATAGCCTTTAGAGGTTTTCTGAGGAATGATACATGATTTATACTGTGTATTCCATTTCAACTGATGGTTTCCAGATTAGGACTGGAAAAAGCAAGCTAAAGAAGAACAATTTCCAAACACAGAGCAATCTAATTCTTCCTTCAACCATTATAATTAAAATACACTCTCTTTTTAAAAAAATAGAGCAAATTACACCACAAAATCAACAGAATTTGCTCCATGTTTTACAATACCCATGGATTAACACGTGAGTTAATAAATCTGGGAACTGGTGGCCACAAAAACAAATTGTTTTTTTTTATCCATGGATAAACATGTGAGTTAATAAATCTGGGAACTGGTGGCCACAAAAACAAATTGTTTTTTTTCCCTGTGAAATGGCCTGTTTCACAACCAGCACTACCACTACTACCACCAATCAACAGCAATTATTAGAAACCTTGGGGTTATATAACAGTGTTAAATGGCTTTCATAGCTAGTTCTTTCCATAAGACTAATTTATTTAGCATCTTCAAGTGCTGATTCATTACCATACGTTACATAGGGGGCTCCATTTGATGGCCAAAGGGAAAGAAAAAGCAATTTTGGAGACCCCAGATAGATTTGTGTCTGTGCTGGCCTTTTTCCATCAGCTGTTAAATGGACCAAAGTTTCAGGCTTACAAAACAAGCATCCAGCATAACTATACAGATACTGTGGAAAGCAGGAAAGAAAACAGAAATTTTAATGTTTCAGAATAAGAGAAAAGTGACAGAGAATTAAACTGTTTCTACTTGAAAGACAGGCTCTGAAATAGATTCACAATAATTCAGACACAGACACATATTAAAATTTAATTTTTTCTATCTCCTTCCCAGGAAAATAAATCTTGGACAGAGAAGTTTTTCATGCCCAAGATTTCAGAGTTATTGTTGCTCAATCAAACAGAGTAGAAAATATTCTTTATAGTTCTGTGGGTTCTCCTTTAGCTAGAGTAAAACAAGGTACGGTGTTTCATTTTACCAGAAGAATAACCCAGTGTATTTTTCCTTTTCTGAATAATCTATTTATCTATCTAATCTGCAGGGTTACTTTGTGTGTCAGTATATAGAGATTTTTAAAATGACCCACCAAAGGAAAGCATCACCTGATTGTGCTATTGCATTTGGCATTTACACATACCAGGAAACAAGCCCACCAAATTGACCTTAGGATTCAGGGTCAACTTTTTAATATGCATAACTCACAAGATCATAGGCAAATATGGTAATGGAGATGTTTGATGGCTTTGGTTGCTTCCAGCCATTTTGTTCAGTTTTGGTGTGATTTTACTTATAGTAATTTGCTTTTATCTGTCTGTCTGTCTATCCTCCCACCCATCTATTAAATTATATAGTCACCCATCTCATCAAAGGCAACTTTTAAATTAGACATCAGAAAATAAAAAATAAAGAAGCCACTGAGAATTACATAAAAGGTATATGTATTTACCATAGTTGAAAAACAACTAGAAATTTGGATTCCTACCCTAGATATCTGTTACTTATCACTGTTAGGTCTGTATGACAGTAGATGGCACTCCATTTCTAGGCTGAGAAAGAGCATCAGTACTGGTAAATATTATCAAGAATTCTCATCCTTGCTCGATACATTAGAATAACAGAGATGAAAGAGACCTTGGAGAAAGCTTCTAGTCCAGCTTTCTGCTCAGACAGGAAACCCTGTCTGACAAATGGTTGTCCAGCGTCTTCTTGAAAACCTTCAATGATGAAGAATTTACAACTTCTGGAGGCAAGTTGTTCCACTGATTAACCATTCTAACTTTTAGAATGGTTAATTCTAAAAGTTAATTCTAAAATTTTCTAACTTTTAGAAAATTTCTTCTTAGTTCTAGGTTAGTTCTCTCCTTGATTAGTTTCCATCCACTGCTTCTTGTTCTGCCTTTGGGTGCTTTGGAGAATAGGTTAATCCCCTTTTCTTTGTGGCAGCCCCTTAGATATTGGAACACTGTTATCACGTCATCACTAGCCCTTCTTTTCATTAAACTGGGCATACCCAATTCCTGTTTTTCATGTATTTTAGCCTTTCATCTTTGTTGCTCTTCTCTGCACTCTTTCTAAAGACTCAACATCTTCCTTATATTGTAACAACCAAACTGGATGCAATATTCCAAGTGTGGTCTTACCAAGGCATTATAAAGTGATACTTATAAACAATACTATAAGGATATGTTTGGGTATTCCATTTCTCCATGCATCACCTCCATGAAATACATTGTTAGTTAGCAAACAGACTAAGGTCTGTTGCAGAAGTGGGTTAATTAAGGATCCAAATTGTAGCCTTAAATTGAATCTTGATTGATAAAAGGAACAAGCTTGGTGAAAAGGCAAAGCTTGCAATAAACATATAAGAAAGATATGATAACAACTAGATGATGGCCTCTTCCCTGAATTTTGGTATACATTTCTAGAATAAATGTGTTAACTAGTAAATGTGTTACCAGCACATGGAGCATTTCACTATAACTGTTGCATATTTCAACCCAGTAATAGACTGAATTCCATAGCATAACTAACTGCTGAATGTCCTTTTCTAGTCCAAATCTATTTGCATGTCCACGTATGGTGTGTGTCACTCTCATTTTGGTTTGGTCACTCAAACATATAGTGATATATGAAGAGGAAGAAGGCAATCATAAGAAATTAGTATTTAAGATTTAGCTAATTCACCTTCACTAAAAATTCATGACTAATCACCTCTTTCCATTATCCTTCTGTTTGCATTTATATGGCTATCAGAAAAAATGTTGCACAAAAGATTGAATAAACAGATATTGATGATCTGAATTTATTTCCCCTTTTAAATTAATTTTAAGATCATTATTCCATTATTTTGTGCAGTTTTCATTAATAGGCATATAATCAGAAACTCTTATTGGTTTGTTGATCGCAGTAAATTACATTACTACCTCTACTGCAGGTCCCTGTACTATTCATACATCTCTAAAAATCCCCCATGACTTTATAGAACACATTTTCAAGAAAATTGAATGAATGAAAGATACCATTCTCCCTCTCCTTCCATTCGAGATATTCTGTTCATAGGCATTTAGAGTAAAAGTAGGCATATGTTTACAATTCTATTACACATTTGATTTTAATGTTCCTGAGGTCAAATCATCCCAGTCCATATTGTGTTCAATCATGTATCATTACTGATACAAGGCAGGGTTGGGCTTCTTCCAGCCTTTGATCTAATTCATTGATTCCTCAGTCTAAGAAAACATGTCCTTCCCCTGGCTGTGATTTGTACATATTGGCATGCATAATGGATGCCAAACAACTGAATTATAAAGATGATTCATTCCGACTGGCCAAGTTCCTATAAGCATATGAATAAATAAATTGAATATTATTCTCAGTGAGAATATGATTCCCATAATATCTTTTCTCCCACGTCTTATTCCTGTATTTCGAATAGAGCTGAACTAGATGTGGCATCAACACAGCAGCCTTGAATAAATATTGACTGATAAGTAATATTGATTGATAAATACTAGATATGGATTGATAAATAATAAATTTGGACTGATAATTCTTAAAGTGCTATTTAACAGGCAAAGGCTATGAAGGAATGGGGGATTTGTTTCCATAGCTCCAACTCCTCTTCTCCATCTGCTCCAGAACTTCTGCTACATCTTCATTATTAACCAGGGGAACTTCTTCAACAGACTCTTCATGTTAGCACTCTCCAGAAGGAAATCAAATATTGCTATGACACTATTTGCAACACTTATTGCAAACTGAACAAGAAGATTTTAGAGCTCAGTTGAATCCAGAGAGTGGGTTAAGTCAAGATAGGCAAGTACCTCTGGAATGAATCACACATGCAAATGAGATATTGTAGACAATCTCTTTATTCTCTTTCAGAGTAAAACAATTGAAATTAGGTCTGCTTAGATACTACCACCTAGAAACCACAAGGTACAAACAATTAGCATTCAATTCTTTCTCTGTGACAGTTCCAACAAAAAATGCCCCTTGAATGCTTTAGCAGATTCTGAGGTGTTTGGATTTCTCTTTTGGGGTGGGAAGAACATGATCAGAAAAAAATCCCTCTCATTTCTCTATAATTCAAAAACTGAGCCTATTTCCCTACAACTGCTTTGCAGATATTAATAAGCATATATGCAAATAAATAATCTCAGGGGTAAATCTTAATTGCAGGAAAGGAATAAATGCATCCATTAATTTCCTATCTTTCATTCAATAGCTGAAAAAGTATTTATTTTAAATTGAGATGTAAGATAATATTGGGTTGAGGATCAGTAGGAAACAGTGAAAATTTTTCTGACTTGTTCAGCCAAAAAAAGATAGAAATCTGATAACACTGCTTTCTTTGATAAGCACTTTCTATAACTGTTTACTTCTTTTTCTACTCATATCCCCACTCCTTGATTGTATTATGATAATAAAAGTAAAACCTAACAATGACTGGCAAATTACTTTCTGTCTTTTTGTAGCTTCTTCTAGCCCCCTTCCTGTTCTGAGGAGTCAGAAAAACCTCAACTGTATATCATACAGATATGAGAGGGATGAATGGAAATCCCTTCAAATGTTGTTGGGTGGAACACAAAGCTCAGAATTGCTTAGCAACAAGAAATATAAGGCACAGCTGGCTTCAAGAAGAATCCAGCTTTTGCTGGTCTGCAAATTTATTTAATACTAATAATTTGAGATATGCAGAGAGTAACACTTCATTAGCTGAAAAGACTTGAAAAGACTTGAAAGATTGGAAGAATATGCATGTAGTTTTAAAATTGGAAGAAGAAACAGTTATAATGCAAGTGACCATAGTCTGACATTGGCACTGGAAAATGCCAATGATCTGGAAGCTCTGGCAATAAAAGAACCCAAGTGAAGGGGGAAAAATGGGTCTAAAATTAAATATAAAGAAAACCAAATCATTGATAAGTGATATAGGAACCAGCTTTAGAAATGACAATAAAGAGAGTGCTCCTGTCTTCTAAGATCAACTGTGAAGGCATCAGCAATCAAGAAATTTGTCACTGACTAGCATTTGGTAATGTAGCTGTAAAGTTGTTGGAAAAATATTTGTATCTCTAGACATTCTATATTTACAAAAATCAGAACCACACAAGCAACAGTTTTCTCATGGACATGAAAGTTGGACTTTGGAAGAAGTAAAATATAAAGAGTATTGATACTTTTGAGCTTTGGTATTAGAGCAGACTTCCAAAATATAGATAGCCAAGAAAACAAAGACATGGATCAAAGAACAAATCAATTCAGAATTCTCATTCAAGGCACAAATGACTAGCTTAAATTATCATACTTCACACATACATTAGGTAAAAACTTTTTACCTAATTTCTGGAGAAGCCACTAATGTTGAGTAAATTGGAAAGAGAGAGAAGAGAATGGCCAGTAGCAAAGTGGATGGGATTCATTCCAGCAATAATGCTTACACCTTTGAAAAAGCTGACAGGTCAAAGGGAGGTCTTTCTAATCTATCTGTCTGGTCAGAAAGAGTCAACACCAATTTGGTGGCCCAAATATTAATTGTGTATAATATCATCCACAATGCAGGGGAGTAACACATTTCTTTAAACACACTTTAATAATTTTTTTTTTCTTAATTATCCATAATAGTGATCAAGGGAATACATTTTCTCAATAAAAATTAAATGTAATTACTTAGTATTTCTCAGAATAGCAATATATCCCAGCAATTATCTATACTGTAATAGACCTGAGACAGACGTTCTTGACAATTTATTAACTGAGCTGAAAGTATATTGTAGGACGGTGAAGTCCTTAAGAGGCATTATTTGAAGAGAGTTGAGAAAATGTGGGAATATGAAAGTAGCATCTGTCTACAATTCTTTAAAGAGCTTTATCTTTACCCAGGAAGACTAACTTCTCTGTAAAGCTGTAGAAAGATGTTTCATTTTTCTTGCCATACACCCTGAAACACCTTTTAGGATGTCATGGCACACTCCTATTGTTTTAAAAACTGCCAACAATATTCTAATTATTCAGAAACCAACTTTAACAAAAATAAAATATTCAACATTCAGTCCTTCACAATTCATAGACACTTTGAATTATTTTTATATCTAATCACTATGACTATAATTACTGAAGTGTTCTTCCAATGTATAATATTCATTTATAATGAGAAGGATAAAAATGAAGAAAATGTTTCATTGTTATTCTAAGATCTAAAGTTGCTAAATATCTCTCCATGACATATTTCAAAGGTATATTTGCCCAGTGAAAGCTAGTATCTTCCTTTCAATTTTCAAATAATATTTTGTTCTTCATGGCCACTAGAAATAAATTTTCTATTTAGGGAATGCAATAAATTTAGGGAATGCATCACCTAAAGACAGAAGCTTAGCCCCCAAAAATATGTACAGCTAGTTGCAATAATTAGCCCTGTGCACTCAGGATAAAGCTGGACAACTAATGTACTTGCAACTTTTCACACCCATCTGTACTCCTTGGTAAATAGAATCTGTCAACATCACTGCATGGATGAACGGCATGATTCACTGTCATTATTTTTCTGGTCTTCCTATCTGGGGCCTCTAGTTCAGCTTACAGTCTACTATCCTACTCTTTCTATACCTGATGACTGGAATTGCCCAAGTGTTAATCATTTCATATATTTCCAACATCTTCTTTATTCCTCTGATGTATTCACTATTAACTTTCTTCTTGATTTCAGTGTGATTGATGTCGTCAGTTTGAAGAATGCCCAGTGATTTATAGTGATTTTCTTCACCCAGACTCTTGATGTTATTTTCATAGGGCATCTTAATTCCTTCTAATTTTCACTATTTTTCCCCTGCTGTTGCTATTTGTCCAGTCCAAATTGCAAATTATTATATGTTAATATTATTACTATTATGTGGAAAAATACTAATTGCCACTCTTGATATACTTAAATAAGAATTTTACCTTAAAGAAGAATTGATGAGGCAAACGTTTGGCTGTAGATCTTATATAAGAAAAAGAAGAGACTTCAAATTTTTAAATTTCTTCTCCTTCTCTACAGATCAAGATGTATAGATATACTGTATACATGCACATGTTTAGATACTTTTTAAAGGATACTCTGTTTGATTTTATCATCAGATTGGCTTCAGAGAACATTACTTCTTGGAAAGCTTGGAAACAGCCTTTTCTTACTGTTAATGTCTTTAATTGGTGTATTTTTTCAATTTATCATCATTGACCATTGTTTTTTTATATTTATTTATTTTTCTTATTTAAGAAAAGAGAAAAACTACTGCATTTAATTTTTTTTATTATTTTACATAAAAAGAGATAAATGCTGACAGTTTCTTGCCAGTCTTTCAATTTGGCAGAAACAAGCACCATGCATCTTCATTATGTCATGTTTTATTTTCTATATTTTGAAGATGCCAAGAACCAATGAATCCTGGAAAGAATGAAAAGAAAGTAGAAGTAGAATGAAAAAGAGTACAAAGCAAAAAAAAATTCCTGAATGCCATAAACAAATACAGTAATTCCCTCAACGTCAAACTATTTACTAAGTTTGCATTACTATTATTATTAATCGTCCCATCCTTCCTTTCGCCCATCTTCTCCCACTTATGACTATGATGGATACTTTGTTGCTTGTATCCTAACAATTTTAAGCCCATGTCACACTGCACCAACGGATGCAAAGAGGATGTAAAACGGACAAAAAAGCTTGCCATCCGTTGGAAAACGCGATGTACTCACTGCCTCCGTTTTGCTTCCTCTCTATCCGTCCAGCATCCGTTTATTGACGTTTCATCAGCTCAGAAAGTTTTGGGCTGCCTAAAACTTTTGCGTGGAAAATGTATCCAATGCATCCGTTCTGCATCCTCTAGGCATACGGGGGACATCTGTTCTGCATCCATTACGCATCTGCTATATCCGCTAGGCATCCGCTGTGCATCCGCACAACTAAAATCTGTTCCAGCGGTAAACGGACGCAGGGAGGAAGCAGAACGGACGCGCAGCGTTAGTAGCACGGATGGAGAAAGGATGAAAGCAGATGCAGCTCATCTGCTCTGCATCCGCTCTGCATCCGCTCTGCATCCGCTCTGCATCCTCTACGCATCCGCTCTGTATCCTCTATGCATCCTCTATGCATCCTCTATACATCCGCTCTGCATCCTCTATAAATCCGCTCTGCGTCCTCCCCAGGTCCGTTCCTTTCTGTGTTATCCGCTTTGCTTATGCAAATTTTTTCCCATTTTGAGAGCGGATAACAACGGATGGAACATTTTGCTCGTCCGTTGTGTCCTTTTTGCATACGTTGGGCAGTGTGACATGGGCTTAATTGACTATTTCCTAGTATCTTGAATCTTTTCTTCTATGTACACTGAGAGCATATGCATCAAGACAAATTCCTTGTGTGTCCAATCACACTTGGCCAATAAAGAATTCTATCTGTCTATCTATCTATCTATCTATCTATCTATCTATCTATCTATCTATCTATCTATCTATCTATC
>BLBF01000041.1:9899333-9909794 GCA_015471245.1 Laticauda colubrina | reverse complement strand
ATCTATCTATCTATCTATCTATCTATCTATCTATCTATCTATCTATCATCTTCATTAAGTAATTTCCCTGACACTTTCTTTTTTTCTTTTAAGACAAATATTCAGGGCAAGGCCAATAGAAAGGTTGTTAAGTCACTTATTCACTTTTTCATATTGGGGGAGGATATATAAACAGAAACACATGCTTGGCCTTTCAATTTAATGTTACTGTATAACAGTATATATTAATTATTTGGAGGAGGGCTTTAGCTAGGTTTTAACTAACATAAGTATATTAGAACCTATGGAACTTATTAGATTTTTGTTAGACTTGTTAGATCTTTCTAAATTTAATCATAACTTCTTTAAGCAAAAGATTCATATTCTGTTATTCTATTATCTCATGCTAATAATTGAGATGCAGCATTATCTGGCAGGCTGCAGTTTGCTCTTCCTGAATCATCCTCTGCTTAAAAGATTATTTTCTTGACAACTATTCATAACCATCACTGAGAAAATTGCTAAATCTACTCTAACAAACTGCCATTAACATCATCACTGACTGAATTTTAAAATAAATGTTTTTAGTTCAATTTTAAATGGATTCCTTGTGAGGCATTTTCTCTTCCACTCTATTAATCTTTTGGCACCTTCAGTTTCAAAGGCTCATTTCAAGTTGGTTCAACAACTGACAATTGTCGTATTCACTGCACAAGCACAAAAATGATCAATATAGGTAGTCCTCGATTTATTACCACAACTGAGTCTAATTTTTTTTGTTGCTAAGTGAGACAGTTGTTAAGTGAATTTTGCCCCATTTTTCAATCTTGCTCATCACCATTGCTAAGTGAATCACTCAAGTTTTTAAATTAGTAACATGGTCATCAAGTTAATCTTGCTACCCATTGGCTATTATATATTGTTAGGTATATGCTAAGTTCAAAGATATGAAGATAAATTTCAACAGGGCTATGTGAAGAGACCAATAAACAGCAATTGTACAAAATGAAATGTATTTATCCGAAAACAGTTTAACATCTTTGTCACTTTCACTAAACATCATTGTAATTATCTCTGTACCAGTCTACCTAGAACAAGATACAAATGAGTTCTCATTTATTTTAATTGTTCATTTTAATTGGGGATTTCATCAGGTGCTGTGTTATTTTCCAAGAAAATACCTAGCAGCTATAACTTCATCTGCTTATTAAGGGATAGCTCATTAAATCAGGCTTATTTGAAGATTTATAGTCCAGGAGTCCTACTGTGGGATCTCTTCTGTGCATGCTTGGAAAATAATTTGGAAAAGGTGTTTCAGAAAATACAGACACATAGCTGAAGCACCTGTTTAAAAAAACTCATCCCCTTACTCTCAGGTTATATGAAGCTGCAGCTGCTTCAAGGAGTCGTATTAAAGCACATCAGTTTTAATCAGTCAGCCTTTAATATTATGCATTACACAGAAGTCTATAAAAACATACGCCTGCTTTAAAAAGATGCTGTGCTCATTTTCCTTATCTTCAAAGCACTGTTTCTACTTTGTTTAAAAACCAGACATAGGTCTACATTCCAATCTTCAGCAGGCAGCACTTTCAGCATTGCAATTTTGAGACAAAAACATAGAAGTTAATTGTGGGACCGTGGAATTATAGAATGACTGGGAAGAAATCCTATAAATCATTTAGACCTTTGTTTTTCAAATTGTGTTCTGCAGAACCCTATCTGATGAGATTCCATGGGGAGAAGTTCACTCAAATTCAATCAATCTTTTATCACTTTGCCACTTGTTCAAGTGTTCTTACAAATGTGTTTTTAATTAACATATTCCATGTTTTTTTAAAAAAATTGAGAACCAATAATCTAGTCTAATACTTTGCTCAGTCCACAAATCCACTAAATTATCCCTGACAAATAGGCATCCTCCCCCATTTGAAAACTCCACTTTAGAGGGGAGTCAAGTTCTAGTAATTCTGCTATTTAATAGCTCTTCCTGTCAGGAATTTTTTTCCTAATATTTAATCAAAATTCTCTGTCTTTTCATTTCAGCCTTTCGGTCTATATTCCATCCTTTTGTTTCACATGATAATCAGTCCACCCCGTTTGTACATTATGGTATTTTAGATACTTGTACCTGTCAGGGTTCCAAGTAATACACCCATAACATGCAAGGCTTCAAGACAGGTAGATTCCTCAAATAATAGCTTTATTGGATATATCATATTGGCATAGATATGGTGGAAACCAACTCTGAAGGTTTCCATGGTTTTCACCTAAAAGTAAAAGTTTTTCCTTTTCCCCAATCAGTCACATGGTCCAATCAGAGTGCCATATGATTTCCAGGTAACGTCACTTATCCTCTCTCTGACCAGGTGTGAGAATGTCCTTGGTTCCCAAGAGAAAGTACTTTGTTTTGGCTCCAAAGCCCTAGCTATCTCTATTCCCCCCTCTCAATCCCCCCTCAGTGGCAACACTGAAGCAGCAAAATGGTTTCGGTCAGGTCAGCTTCAGGGTTGATAGTACTCTGCTGTTATATTGTCCCTTATATTTCTTCAGCAAGCTAAAAAAACCTACCTCCTTTCAGCATTCCTGGCAGGATTTAGTTTTCAGACTTATCACCTTACCAGCTCCAGCTTCTCCACAGGTCCTTGTTAAAAGGCAGAGCACAGAAAGCAATAGATTAGGTCTTCGCTGACTTCATCTGTAGAGAAATATAAGACCTTACTCATCTTTGAGGCACAGACTGGTTGAGTGCAGATGTGGGGATGTATATTTCAGAGGGCTCCCCTCTGGTGGCAGCAAGGAAGAAGAATCACTACCAAAAAAAAAGTAACTAAGATGTTAGACAGGTACCACACAAATAATGGCTGAGATATTTAATTTTGAATGAAAAAGCCAAATAATTATAATACTTCAAATGTTATTATTCTAAACTATAACTCATGTTGGTAGAATATCCACTTTTTCTTTTCTCTTCTCTGTATTCAATACTTTATGATGCCAAAATAATAGAATTATAATAACGTATGTTATAAATATATCATTTGTTTTGAAATAGCATGCTATATAAAGAAAGTGATAAAAATGTTATAACCTGTGGTTTATTGCAAAAAGAGTTTCATTGTATTAAACCATAGCTGCCTCTTTTCTCAAAGAAAGGATAGATTGAAAACTCATTGGACAATGTCCATTGAAGACATTATTTATATTCTTAAGTTTTCGCGGGTACTTACATGTATGGTATTCAGCTTTGTTTGGGTATTTTCCCACATCATTATAGTTGTGCTTTGAAAGTTGTAGCAACATTTCGGCAGAATCTCATCTGCCATCATCAGGCTTCTCTATTGTGTTCATCTGTGAGTCAGACTTTCACAGACGTTTCTGTTTTAAATTTGGGGCTAGCCTACTGCTGTGCCAGAATAGTTTTTTCTTCATCCTGATTGGTTGGGAGTTTTGGTCTGTGCTTATTGGTCTTGGAGTTTGCTGTGTTCTGATTAGTGTTTATTGATTGGTGTTTCTAATATCTTCTGTCTGTTTTGTAGCTTTTTTTGTCTTGATTGGCTGGCAACATTGTGTTTCCTGTATTGGAGGCTTTTAGTGTGGCTTGGCTCCGAGTAAATGGACGGCTATCATTTATTAGGAAGCAATACAACGAAGCTTGATAATGGCAGATGAGATTCTGCCGAAATGTTGCTACAACTTTAAAAGCACAACTATAATGACATGGGAAAATATCTGAACAAAGCTGAATACCATACATGTAAGTACCCACGAAAACTTAAGAAAACGTATATATATATATTTGTTTATATGTTTGTTTGTTTCTTTTTAAATGTTTTAAATATATGAAACTTAAATAAACTTTATTTTAAAGTATTAAAAAAAGAAGACATTATTAATAAAAATAAAGTTCAGTATTATAAGCCTTTCTTGGTTTTCACTATTTAATGGAATTCTGCTTCTTAGGCCTTAAATTGATGCCACAAATAGTCTGTGTAATAACAAGGATGAAGAAAGCAAAACTTTGACTCTTTTCTCCCTTACCAATCCTGTTCTCCCACACAGAGAATCCCTTTCACTCAGGCAGGAAGCCCTAACAAGCCTATTCCTCCTAATTGCAAATCAGATTCTCATTCTTGGTTATTCTAAGATGACTCTCCTTGCCTCTTCCTCCATGAGTTTCAGTCTCCTCTCCAGGGGTGGGATTCCCCTGGTTCAGACCAGTTTGGGCAAACCCCTTATTTGGGGTTGGCTGGCTCCAAACTGGTTCACTCCGATGAGTATATGGACCCGCCCACCCTCCTGTCCCTTTCCTGTGCTTTATGTCTTTTTCTTAGAGCACAGCTGATTCACACATCAGAGCGGTTTGCCATGCCTCAGCTCTTTTCTTCTGCTGCAGTTGATGGTAAATATTAGCTTTTTTAAACATGGAGCATGTGCGTGTGTGTGAAGCATGTGCTCACAGAACCAGTTGTTATACCAGTTGAATTGCATTCCTGCTCCTCTCACATATTAAGCCAACTCACCAAGACTCTTTTTCTAGGACTTCCTCAGATAGGAAGGATTTTGTCTTTCTCTCTCTCCGATCATCCTGCCATCTTGATGTCATTATTGCATATAGGCCTTCTCTCATCCAAATTCCCATCTTTTGTG
Organism: Laticauda colubrina; assembly: GCA_015471245.1. Taxonomy (NCBI): domain Eukaryota; kingdom Metazoa; phylum Chordata; class Lepidosauria; order Squamata; family Elapidae; genus Laticauda; species Laticauda colubrina. The sequence goes on along the minus strand of BLBF01000041.1, from coordinate 9,905,165 downwards.
TCTTTCTAACTTTTTTGCCCTTCTTAATTTCCCCATGTGCCTTCCTTTGCAGCTATATTAACTACCGTAGGACTATAGCAGCAGGTAGCCTGCACTCCATGCTGAATGGGATCTGAATAAGAACAATAGACATAATCCTGTTGCCTGGAGCTGAAATCAGTATATTAAACAAAATTATTATATAATGATTTGATAATATAGGAAGAAATGTCATAATCTTGAGCAAATGAGAAGGTTTAAACCCGCCATTGAATATAAGATAGTAACTTGTGTTTGGATTTTGGTCACCTGAAACTTTGAAAAGACACTCATAATATGTTACCAAACTGCAGTTCAGATCTCCCCCCTCCAAAAAAAACGCGGCAGAATTGAAAGGTACCCAAACTGAAGAAACTCTGGTTTGTTTGAGTTCACAAAAAATAAAGGCTCTAACTTACATAGCAGTAAGTTATCTACTTAAAACTGGAAACAGTTAAGGCCCTGTCACATCAGCCGACAGATGCAAAAAGTATGTAAAAAGGACACAGCGGATGAGCAAATGTTCCATCCATTGTTATCCGCTTTCAAAAGTGCCCCAAATTTGCATAAACAGAGCGGACAACAACGGAAAAGAACGGACGGGGAGAGGAGGTAGCAAGGCTGTTAAGCAGATGATCCACGGAAGCCTAGCAGATGGAAGCGGATGGAAGCAGATGACACATCCGCAGGGCTTCCAGGGGAGCACAGCGAAGCGGACGCGCAGCGGAAGGAGAGGATGCAGAGCGGATCCCAAGTGGATACAGCGGATGCATCAAGGATGCTTAGTGGATACCTAACAGATGGAAAGCGTTCACTGCGCATGCAGGGAGGATGCCCTGCAGATATAAAAGGATGCAGCTCGCAAGCAGGTCACCATTCAGAGGAAAGACCTGCTGCCAGACACATCTCCAGCCAACAACCATGGGGAAGAAGAGGAAGCCTGTGCCTACTCTTGCCAGCCCTGGCAAGGACAGGGCCACCATCACACCCCCTGGCGCTGACTCTGCTTCTGCTGGGGCTTCTGCTGCTCGGGCTAACTCTGCTGGTGCTGGGGCTTCTAACGGTGCTGCTCCTGGTGCTGGTGCTTCTGGTGGTGCTTACTCTGCTGGTGCTGCTCTTGGTGCTGCTGCTTCTGGTGCTGCTTACTTTACTGGCACTGCTCCTGGTGCTGCTGCTTCTGCTGGTGCTGACTCTGCTGGTGCTGCTCCTGGTGCTGGTGCTTCTGCTGGTGCTTACTCTGCTGCTACTGTTCCTGGTCCTGCTGGTGCTGCTGGTGCTACTGGTGCTGCTTTTGCTGCTGTTGTTGCTGCTGCTGGTGGTGGTAGTGTGGTGGACAAGCCCCGAGAACCTCAAAGCCCTTCTGATGAGGGCCCAGAAGGCCCTGGCAGAGGGAGGAAGAGGCAATCGTGCAATAGGGAGAGGAGACAGTACTCCATCGAAGAGGAACAAGAGGATGAGGTGCTCGAATGGCTGAGGGAGAACGAGTACCTCTGGAGGAAGGGACACAGGCTCTATCAAGACACCAAAAGGAAGCAGGTGGCTTGGAGAGAGAAGGCGGAGAGCCTGGGCTACAGTTCGGAGGTCCTCCTCGGCTGGTGGAAGCACATGCACACCTGGTACGGGAAGCTGCACCTCAAGAAGTCTGGCCAGCCCGCGGTCAAGCTCACCGACCGGGAGACCTACGTGAGGTCCAAGTGCAGCTTCTTGGAGGGTGAGGTCCGCCACCAAGGAGCAGCCCCTCTGTCAACCCTCTCTCTCAGGCATCCCACAGACAGCCAGTCCTATTCTGGCCAAGAGTCAGCTCCTGTGTCCAGACAGATATCTGTGGAGTGCCACACGATGGAGACCCCCCCGACAGCTGCACTCCCCGTGGCAGAGCGTGTGGAGGACCCCCTGATGCAGTTGGAGCAAGGAGAGGGTGCTGACACCAGAGACCAACCCACACCCACACCCAGCTCCACCTCCACAGAAAGCAGGCAGAGAGGTAGACCAAAGGGGCAGAGCCACACTGTCCTGCTGGAGATCAGGGACACCATCAAAAGCAGTGTAGATCTCCTCTCTCAGCTGGTATACACCAACATACCATCCTCAAACCGCAAGCCCTTCCTCACCTACGTCAACCAGACCCTCATGGACATATCCGAATCACAGTACCAGGTGATAAAGGACAGGATCACAGGTCTTCTGCACAACCCTCCAGGCCCAGCTGAACCTGCTCCGACCCAGTCCAGGTCTGCTCCTCCACCCCAGGTGATATCACAGCCCTTCCAAGGCTTTGAACAGGCCCTCACCTACCAAGGCTACGGCTACCAGGAGTTCCAGCAGCACAGGCAGCCCTTCCCAGTCCAGGCACAGGTTCATCGTATGCCATTGATGCTACCGATGCCACCGATGCCACAGATGCCACCCACACCACAGATGCCACCCACGCCACAGATGCCACCCACACCTCACCTTGCTCAGCTCCAGACCAGACAGCCCCACTACACTCCTTCTTCCTCCACCCCACAGCCAAGCCCAGCCTCAGAACATCTCTCATCAGTCTTGGGATTGACTCCCCAAGTCATGGAGGAAGGGGCTCTCAACATCACAGGACTGAGCCAGGTCTCTGAGAGCTTCCTCCACACACCATCACCTGTTGTCCTCTTGGAGCCAGGCACCCCAATGGTGTCTCAGACCAGCACTCCAGCAGCAGCCACCTCCACAGCACCTGGACCGAGACTATGGGCATCCCTCAGAGTGACTGAGAAGAGTGTCAGAGGCTGGGTTGCTACCTGTTGACTTTATCTTTGCTTGGGACACTTTACTTGGGTCATTTTGCTTTTACGGTTTGTTATAAATAAAGTTTATATTTGCTTCACACATTTGGTTCAGTTCTTTTAGTCAATAAAGTATTGGTGGAAACTTTTAGAAATGGTTTAAGCCTTTGCATGCTTGTGGGATGGGTAAGGATAGCAGTGGGATGGGCAGGGATACCTTTGGAATGGGTAATAGCTGTGGGATGGGTAAGGATAGCAGTGGGGTGGGCAGGGATATCTGTGGGATGGGTAATAGCTGTGGGATGGGTAAGGATAGCAGTGGGATGGGCAGGGATACCTGTGGGATGGGTAATAGCTGTGGGATAGATAAACCTCCAGTGCAAGCATAGTGGGACTGTATGGTCCACCCTCCCAGGTGCCACACCTATGGCCCTTTATTATCAATAACAATTTAATCATTCATCAACATATTTCAACATAAACACAACTCTTTATTAAATGCCCTGTTCATTGTAGGGCCACTCAACATACATGGCACAATCTCATCCGTGTGATGAGACAGGCTGAAGGAAGCATCCATTAAGCATCTACCATCCTGTCTTGCCACTCCATTGCTCCAGCTGGGGAGTTGCACCAGTGTTTCAGGATGTTACACTGCTTCTTCCCTTCACGTGAAGCTCTGTTGGGGCCTTGCACATCCACAGTGTCTATCAGGTTTCGCCCTTTCCTCCATTCACCAGGCTCCATGTCCCCATTGCCTTGTTGGTGGTCCACGAGCCTGTTCTGCAACACTGGGTAGCGGGTGCACATGAGATTGTGCAGGATGCAGCAAGCTTCCACGATCCTCCTCATGGTCTCTGGGCGATGATACATGGTGGTGAGAAATACCTGGAACGTGTTGGCCAGGATGCCAAAGGCGTTCTCCACCACCCATCTTGCCCTGGACAGCCTGTAGTTGAAGATCCTCTCTTCACGGGTGAGGCATCTGGAAGTGTAGGGCTTCATGAAGTAGGTTCTGAGGGAGAAGACGTCATCCCCCATGACAAAGTAGGGCATATCTTGTGTGTCGTTGGGCAGGGGGTCTGGATCTGGGAAGCCCATGATGAGCTTGTGTTCCAGCCCCTCCTTGAGGTCACTGGAGTTGTATACCTGGGCATCTGAAGATGAGCCATTGCCTGAAGCATCAATGTATATGAACTTGTAGTCAGAATCGACCATGGCAAAGAGGATGATGCTGAAGAAGCCCTTGTAGTTGTGATAAATGGACCTTGAGTTGGCTGGAGCTTTGCAGGCCACGTGCTTGCCATCTATGGCTCCAACGGTGTGGGGGAAGTTCCACCTCTGATTCCACTGCTCTGCAACTTTCTTCCAGCCTTCTTCAGTGGAGGGGCACTGGAGGAGCTCCTCCAGGTATTCTTCGATGATGGCCTGCACCATTTCTCTGACCACAATGCTGATGGTGTTGTGTGGCAGCCTCCAGGCATACTGCATGCTTCTGTACGTGGTCCCGGAGGCCAGGTGGTGCAGAGTCAGTGCCACCTTGAGTCCAGGGTCCAGGCTGGGCCGGATGTTGATGTTTGCCTTGGTCAACCTGGGTCTCAGACACTCCACAACTTCGTCAAACATGGCTGGTGGCATCCTCCAGACATCCTCCAGACATCCTAAATATCCGAGATACATCCCCTATACTAACGTTTTTTCCGTTTTAATGTTTTATATCCAAGCTGCATCCGCTTTCATCCTTTCTACGTCCGTGCTACTATCGCTGCCTGTCCATTCCGCATCCGTTTTGCTTCCTTCTTGTGTCCGTTTTCCACTGGAGTGGAGGTGAGTTGTGCGGATGCACAGTGGATGCCTAGCGGATATAGCGGATGTGTAACGGATGACAACAGATGTATAACGGATGTTCCCCCTATGCGTAGCGGGTGTATAACGGACGCGTTGGATACTTTATCCATTCAAAAAGTTTTGTGCAGCTCAAAACTTTTTGAGTGGATGAAATCTCAGTAGACGGATGCTGGACGGATAGAGAGGATGAAAAATGGTTGCAGTGAGTACAGAACAGATGCATCGCGTTAACCAACGGATGGCAAGTGTTTCTCTCCATTTTACATCCTCCTTCCATCTGTTGGTGCTGTGTGACATGGGCTTTAGGAAGACATCGTTGTATGGCTAGGTTTGAAAATGCATCGCTTCCTCCTTCCCAAATAACCTCACTTCTCCTGTGAGTGTAATCCTTTGATGTCTACTGACATCAAGGGCATTTTGTCCATTCATTGCATTACTCTCCACACCAACTGATCATTTATAAAAAGTCAGAAATGAATAGAAGCATAATTAGAAGACACTACTGGAGAAAAAAAATGAAAGTAGGGAAACATCCCTATCCAGATTTAATAAGGCAGCATATGTTGGCTTGATTGTCTTTAAACACACACACACATATCCTGGATAAATTTTCTCTGTGAAATCAATTCTTTGCAACTGTTCTGTCATTACCTTGCCAATATGGACAACTGCAAACATGTAAAACAAAATGAGGTAGGTTTATTAACCGACTGATGTGTAGTTCCTTGAGTCTACATGGATTACAACAATAAAAACAAGTACTGCAAAATGGAAGCAATGTTAGTGAAGTGAGAGCAATAAGCATGTGCTTTATAAAATGTGTAGAACCTTTCATTTTACTGTTGAAGCTTGATACAAAAAGTTATTATTCAGGCCCACTGTTTTTGTTTCTTGAAGTTCTTTATTTTATCAACTGGATGGGTGATTGTATATGTTGTTATATTATATTATATTATATTATATTATATTATATTATATTGTATTGTATTGTATTGTATTGTATTGTATTGTATTGTATTGTACTGTACTGTACTGTACTGTACTGTACTGTACTGTACTGTACTATACTATACTATACTATATTATACTATATTATATTATACTATACTATGTTATATTACACTATATTATACTACACTGCACTGCATTGCACTGCACTGCACTACACTACACTACACTACACTACACTACACTACACTACACTACA
>BLBF01000041.1:9880822-9899323 GCA_015471245.1 Laticauda colubrina | reverse complement strand
CACTACACTACACTACACTACACTACACTACACTACACTACACTACACTACATTACATTACATTACATTACATTATATTATATTATATTATATTATATTATATTATATTATATTATTATTTGTTTAAAATATTGTTTTATGTGTCTATTTCAGGGAGATTAGATTTTTCTAACCTCCCTGCAAATGTCATTAATAAATGAATTAATTAATGAATGAATGGGCTTGGAAGAGACAGAGCTTCAAACAGAAAATGCTTCCAAAGGGAGGACAATCCTTTAGAAAAGAGTATTGATTTATTTCCCCCCAAATATATTGTAAACATGAAGATCTCTCTCTCTCTCTCTCTCTCTCTCTCGCCCTCCCTCCCTCTCTCTCTCTCTCTCTGTCTCTCTCCACACACACACCAGTAGTTCAATGAAATGTTATTGTGTTTGACAACAAAATTGTTTTCAAAAACTATCGAAGTGAATTGCCATGAGAGAGAGAGAGAGGACAAATTATTTGAACATATTGAGTTACAAAGTAAGAGACATCTATTTGGTACACATGTTGACAATCCACTGTCATTCAAATTACTCAAATCAATATGCAGGGTTTATATGATTATGCTTCAGTTTTTACACATAGACCACTTTTCCTTTTATTACATGTATGCATTAGAGAAAATTGTTTTAAAAAGGAACATTAGTAAAAATTACTTGTTTTCCAGTTTTCTATGCCAATCTTCAAAACAGTATTTTCAGAAGGGACCAGTTCAGAATATATATTTATATTGATGCAAAAACAGGGTCTAAGAATGTTGTGCTTTAAAATATTCCAAATGGTACAAAGTAACATAAACAAGATTTTATGTAGCTGACAGTAATTTTTATGAAGAAAAAATATAATTTTCTATGCAGTGTAATAAGCTTGCTGGTTGCTGTTTGTAGTAGAAACCAAATCTGAAATCTATTTTACACTGTGCACTGCTAACAACATACCTTTATTAAATGCTGGGATGAAACAGGTAATTGGATGGAATTTTATGATTTCAGATTTCTTTTCGAAGGGAAGAATCAGCCATTGAAGTTGTAAAGCTCTATTTTACTTAGTGAGTTGGTTAGTTGCCTTCCAGTTAGGGTTGTCTCCTGGTGATGGCCTGGACAAGTCCCTACATGTCCCTTTCTTGTCAAGATGTCAAAAGTTGTTTGCCATTGCCTGCTTCTTAGTGCTGAAAGGGAGCAACCAGTACAAGGTCAATCATTTCCATAAAATGCCCTTTGAGTTCACACATGAAATCCTGATAGTTGTCCAGCATCAGATTGTTCCCCTCAATGAATGGCCATGAGCCATTTAGCTTCTGCTTGCTTCTGAAAACTCATTACAAAAGTCACTCTGTTGGGATCAGTGGGAAACTCCACTGCTCTGTCTATCATAAATATTTCACATTGTCTAGAATTGAAACTTGTCACTTCTGACCATCTCTGGCAAGTTCCCATAGAAATGCAGGAGCATTGGCTGAATTGCAAATTGTTCTGCTGCTGTGAGTTAGGGCAAATTCTGCCCCAGCTATTGTGTTAGCTATATCAAGGCATACTGCAAATCATCTGTGCATTCATTTGTTAAAACAATGCTGCTGCTAGTTGCTCAATGGATAATGGAGTTCCTTGAGAACTAGATCATTCTTGAAATTCTTCTTTGTCATTTGTAAGATTGATGTAAGCATTATTAGGTAGATTGGCAAGAATTGTGGCAATGGATTAATTCTGCTTTATTGTCAGCTATGTTAATAGTTGCAAGTCTGAAAGTAGATTTGTCCTGCTGTCTCCTTTATAGCCTGAGAAACTAGGAAGAATGTCTTCTGTGCTTCTTGTCCCACCCACTATCCAACTGCGGGCTATTCAGTCCTGACCATTCCCTAGGTGGTGACTATTAGCCATCTTCTAAAGTTTTTCCCATGTACCATTAAGATTCCTACCAAACACATTGCTATTTCCCTAAGTACACATGATAGGCTTAAAAGAATGACAGTTGGAAAGGACCTTGAAGATCTTCTATTCCAACCCCCTGCTCAAGCAGGGGTTATGCTGTAAATTTGGTTTGTTTGTATTTTTACTACCATTCTCTCACAAGTACTGAGCCTATTTTTGATGGTCAGTCAAGTATTGATCCAATGGTTGCAACAAGGATTGACTGGCTGGCTTGTCACCGAAGCTTGTCATTGTGTACTCTTCATTAGATCACTTCACTAGATTACTTTCCCTAAATCTGAAGAAAAGATATAATGAGGGATCCTTTCTTTTTCAGGACATGATGTGAGAATAGTCAGTGTGGTTGCAGTGTGATGGAGAGATATGTCACAGAAAACAACAACATCAACACTTTTCTGCCACCTCAGAACATTGAAGCAAAAATGCCACTGAAAGAAATCCAGCAGTACTTTAAGGAGATAGAAGAACAATCCTTTCACAGAAAGAAATTGTGTAATTGTTCAAAATTTCAGTAAAACATTAGCAAATATTGTGTTTATATCCACCTTTATTTTGCTAATGTCTAGAATTGTCTAGTATTGCCATAAATGTATTGCCATAAATGATTAGGCAGCTATAAAAAATATAAATATATTTATTTATTTATTTATTATTTATTTACTAAATTTTTATACCTGCCCATCTCACAAAAGTGATATTTTTCCCACAGCAAATATTTGAGGTGGGTTAATCTAAAAGCATTACGGGTCCAGAGTCATATAGACATGGATTTGGGTGAAAAGCACTGAAATCCTGATAAATCAGAACTTGGAACAATGAATTTCATAAGCAGTGTATCAAATTTCTTAGTGATTTTATTTATGAGAGCTGTGGTGCCACAGTGGTTTGAATGTAGTACTGCAGGCTGCTTCTGCTGACTGCTAGCTGCCTGCAGTTTGGCAGTTCAATTCTCACCAGCTCAAGGTTGACTCAGCCTTCCATTCTTCTGAGGTCAGTAAAATGAGGACCCAGATTTTGGGGGGCAATATGCTGACTCTGTAAACCACTTAGGGCTGTAAAATACTGTGAAGTGGTATATAAGGCTAAGGGCTAAGGGCAATTGCTATCTGTGCAATGATGTAGTTAGAGAAATTATTTAAATAACCACAAATGCATCCCTTGTACCATGACATCATTATTTCAAGCCATACAGATCATTCTGCTACTCATTAAAACAACCCTATTTTTTTCAAGCTTCCCTATGAATCTTTAAAAAAAATGTCATCACTTTAAAAGTTGTATTAGCTTTGATACCTAAATTCCTTAAATTAATGTTATTTTTCTTTCAGGTTTGTTCAAAGCTTGAAAATGTAAGCTTGTTTTACTGAATAGCACAGCAGTACTGAGTTCATATGAAATCCAAAGATCTATTTCCACATCATTTGTGAAGCATGCACAACTTTATAAGGAAATTCAACACCCTGAGATTTTTTTTAAAAAATGTATATTTTGAAGTAAAGGCTGTCCCTCTTGTTCCATTTAATATTCATGCTTCATCACACAATCTATAATTAACAAAAAGAATAAGACATAATATTGGCAACAAGCTCAAATGATTTTCTTAAGGAATAGATAAATGCTAGGGTCTAACATTGTCTATGGGACAAAACAAATAGATTCTGTTCATAGGCAATATTGTTTCTAAATGCATCTTTTTGATGCAAGCAACAATGATCTGTTTGTCTTCACTGCTTAATCCAGTGTCTCTCAATCTCAGCAACTTTAAGATGTGTGGCTTTCCACTTTTCTCCAACCATCAGAATTCTGGGAGTTGAAGTTAACTGCCTTAAGGGTTTAAAGAATTTCCAGAGGTTTCTCACTGATTGTTGGAAGTAAAATGCTAGAAGGCTCTTGCTCAAATTCAACAGGGTTCAAATCTGGCAGCGCTTTTTCAGGCATAACTATTTGACATAGCATGATCAAAATTGTTATTGAATGGCACCATCATTCCAAGACTTCCGGGCAAAAAGTCAAGTCCCCATTTAGTTGAATGAATTTGGCTAATTACTTTTTGAAATAAAGTCAACTCTACAAATTCTTCCTCTAATTTATAGAACCTGAAGATATACCTTGCCATTGATGGGATTTCATAGAATGGCTGTATTTACACAACTTTCTCAATCAGATCAGATAAAGAGCTGTGATCTGCCCTAACACTCTTGGCCTTCTGGAAGAGCCAAAAAACCTGGCACTGCTAGTTGGCCTGAAGATTCTTGCCCTCAGACTGCCCATCATTTGGGTTCTTAACTTTTAATGTTTTATTCTAATTTTAATTATTTTCAGCACTTTTTAACTTGTTATGCACTTATTGTCACTGTATTAGTGATATGGGTGGCATAGAAATTTAATAAATAAACAAATCCTAGCATCCATGAAATATAAGCAGCCAATAATTTATAAGCAGCCAATATAAGCAGCCAATAACTATACACATAGTGCAATATAAGCAGCCAATAACTATACACATTGTGCTTCTGGACAACCCTTTTCAAAGATAAGTAATTCAGGGCGGGGATAGCTTAGAGTAGAAGTGCATGAGCTAATGGATGAAAATAAATGTGCCATCATCCTGGCCATGGAAAACATTATTGAAAGAAGCAAGTAATAATGACGCGCATTTGAAATGACAAAAATCCTACATTTCAATTGTTCTACTCCTTTTAGAATAAACTGATCTAGTGGGAGATATTACATGGATATCGGCATATGTATATATATGTGTGTTTGTATATAGATATATATATATATAGACTTACACTCCTAGAGAAGTGCCCTACTTTCAACCACAGGGGTAGGCACCACCCCTAAGTAATAATAATAATAACAACAGCACAACAACACAACAAAAGGGCATAAATTCTAGTCCTGCTTTAGGCATAAAGTCAAGTGGATGACCTTGGGCCACTCTCTCTCTCAACAGTTGGAAGCATGAAATGGCAAACCATTTATAAAATCTGACCAAGAAACTGCAGGGACCTGTCCAGATAGTTGCCTTCACTATCTTGAAGGCATAGACAGAAAAGATCGAGTTAAACTGATATCCTCTTATTTCTTATAAAGAAATTAGGGAGAGTGTGGTTAGTTTACTATATATTTTTTGCTTTCCAATTACATCATGTAAAGATTTGGTCAGTACAAACAGCAATTACACATGGTAAAAACTTCTATCACTTTACAAGACTATACTTTCTGTTTAATCTGACTGCCATTCTATTTAACAGGGAAAGCAACAAGTTAAGCAACACACAACTTTCCAAAATTCCAGGTTTTTGGTTTTTTTTAAATCAGTGATTATCTTACAAAAACAAACATTAATGCTTAATTATTTAAATTGTTAGATTCTCCAGCTGAGAAATAATATTCCTGAAAAAGGAATAGTACCACCTGCCAGTGGCACTAATGCTCTCCATGGGTTTTATCTAAAGCCCATGTCACACTGCACCAATGGATGGAAAGAGGATGTAAAACAGAGAAAAACACTTGCCATCCGTTGGTTTACGCGATGCTTCTGTTTTGTACTCATTGCATACGTTTTGCTTCCTCTTTATCCGTCCAGCATCCGTCTATTGACGTTTCATCCGCTCAGAGGGTTTTGAGCTGCTCAAAACTTTTGCGCGGAAAATGTATCCAATTCATCTGTTCTGCATCCGCTAGGCATCCACTAGGCATCCGTTCTGCATCCATTACGCATCTGCTATATCCGCTAAGCATCCGCTAGGCATCCGCTCAACTCGATCCGCTCCATCGGTAAACGGACGCAGGAAGGAAGCGGAACGGACGCGGAACGGATGTAGAACAGATGCAAAACGGATGCAGAACGGATGAAAGCGGATGCAGCTCGCAAAGAAAGCATTTAAAACGGAAACAATGTCCGCAGAGGGGACCTATCTCGGATATTAAGGATGTCTAGAGGATGCCTAGAGGATGCAAAGGGACACATAGGGGAAAACCTATACTGCCTATAAAAAGGGGGAGCAACTCATCTGGATCTCACTTTCAGAACCGCAGGCCAGCTGTGCAGACCTCTGCAGCCTTCATCTGACTCTTCCTCTTCCACAGCATCCAGTCATGTCCACCATGGATCGTAACAAAGTCCTTTTGGCAGCCACCATCATTCTGCAACAGTGCGAAGCCATCTACAGGCTCTGTGAACTCTACTACAGGAAGAAAAAGAGGTGGACAAGTAGCATCTGGGTCTGAAGATGGATCGGGAGAAGAGCAGAGTAAGGACTGTACAACAAGCTGATGGTGGAGCTCAGGAATGAAGACACTCGTGCATTCCAAAACTTCATGAGGATGCCTCCAGCCATGTTTGACGAAGTTGTGGAGCGTCTGAGAACCAGGTTGACGAAGCAGAGCACCAACTTCCAGCCCAGCCTGGATCCTGGGCTCAAGGTGGCACTCACTCTGTGCCACCTGGCCTCAGGGACCACCTACAGGAGCATGCAGTGCGGCTGGAGGGTGCCACACAACACCATCAGCATTGTGGTCAGAGAAGTGATGCAGGCCATCATCGAAGAATACATGGAGGAGCTCCTCCAGTGCCCCTCCACTGAAGAAGGCTGGAAGAAAGTTGCAGAGCAGTGGTATCAGAGGTGGAACTTCCCCCACACCGTTGGAGCCATAGATGGCAGGCACGTGGCCTGCAAAGCTCCAGCCAAGTCAGGGTCCACTTATTTCAACTACAAGGGCTTCTTCAGCATCATCCTCTTCGCCATGGTCAATGCTGACTACAAGTTCATGTACATCGATGCTTCAGGCAACGGCTCAGCTTCAGGTGCCCAGGTATACAATGCCAGTCACCTCAAGGAGGGGATGGAACACAACCTCATCATGGGCTTCCCAGATCCAGACCCCCTGCCCAACAACATGCCAGATGTGCCCTATTTCATCGTGGGGGATGACACCTTCTCCCTCAGAACCTACCTCATGAAGCCCTACACCTCCAGATGCCTCACCGGTGAATGGAGGATCTTCAACTACAGGCTGTCCAGGGCAAGATGGGTGGTGGAGAACACCTTTGGCATCCTGGCCAACACGTTCCAGGTACTTCTCACCACCATGCAGCATCACCCAGAGACCATGAGGAGGATCATGGAAACTTGCTGCATCCTGCACAATCTCATGTGCACCCCCTACCCAGTGTTGCAGAACAGGCTCATGGACCTCCAACAAGGCAATGGGGACATGGAGCTTGGGGAATGGAGGCAAGGGCAAAACCTGATAGATACTGTGGATGTGCAAGGCCCCAACAGAGCTTCACGTGAAGGAAAGAAGCAGTGCAACCTCCTGAAACACTGGTGCAACTCCCCAGCTGGAGCAGTGGAGTGGCAAGACAGGATGGTAGATACTTAATGGATGCTTCCTTCAGCCTGTCTCATCACACTGATGAGATTGGGCCATGTATGTTGAGTGGTCCTACAATGAACAGAGCATTTTATAAAGAGTTGTGTTTATGTTGAAATGTGTGGATCAATGACTACATTGTTATTGATAATAAAGGGCCAAAGGTGTGGCACCTGGGAGGGTGGACCATACAGTCCCACTATGCTTGCAGTGGAGGTTTATCTATCCCAGAGCTATTACCCATCCCACAGGTATCCTAACCCATCCCACAGCTATTACCCATCCCAAAGGTATCCCTGCCCACCTCACTGCTATCCTTACCCACCCCACAAGCATGCAAAGGCTTAAACCATTTCTAAAAGTTTCCTCCAAGGCTTTATTTAATAAAATAAATAAAGCAAGTGTATGAAGCAAAGATAATCTTTATTAATAACAAGCTGTGAAAGAAAAATGACCCAAGTCAAGTGTCCAAAGCAAAGATAAAGTCAACAGGTAGCCACCCAGTCTCTGGCACTCTTTTGGTCACTCTGAGGCGTGCCCAGTCTCAGGGGTGAAGGGTCCAGGTGCTGTGGAGGTGGCTGCTGCTGGAGTGCTGGTCTGAGGCGTCATTTGGGTGCCTGGTCCCGAGAGGACAACAGGGGACGGTCTGTGGAGGAAGCTCTCAGAGAGCTGGCTCAGTCCTTTGATGTTGAGAGCCCCTTCCTCCAGGACATGGGATGTCAGCCCCAGTACCGAAGACAGATGTTCTTAGGTCGGGCTTGGCTGTGGGGTGGAGTAAGGAGCAGTGTAGTGGGGATGTCTGGTCTGCAGCTGAGCGAGGTGAGACGTGGGTGGCATCTGTGGTGTGGGTGGCATCTGTGGCATTGGTGAAATCTGTGGCGTGGCTGGCATTGGTGGCGTGGCTGGCATCGGTGGGAACAGTGGCATCGGTGGCACCGGTGGCACACAATGTACCTCTGCCTGGACTGGGAAGGGCTGCCTATGCTGCTGGAGCTCCTGGTAGCCATAGCCTTGGTAGGTGAGGGCGTGTGGAAAGTCTTGGAACCCTCAGCCATTCCAGCACCTCATCCTCATGTTCCTCTTCGATTGAATATTGCCCCCTCTCCCATTCACGTGTCTGCCTCTTCCTCCCTCTGGCAGGGCCACATGGGCCCTCATCAGAGGGGCTTCGAGGTTGTAGGGGCTGCTCCTCCACACCACCAGCAGCAGCAGCAACAACAACAGTAGCAGCAAAAGCTGGACCAGCAGGACCACCACCACCAGCAGCAGCACCAGCACCAGCAGCACTAGCAGCAGCACCAGCAGAGTAAGAACCAGCAGCGCCAGCAGCACCAGCAGGACCAGGAGCACCAGCAGGACCAGCAGGACTAGGAGCACCAGCAGCACCAGCAGGACCAGGAGCACCACCAGCAGAGTAAACACCAGCAGAAGCACCAGCACCAGGAGCAGCACCAGCAGAGTAAGCACCACCAGAAGCACCAGCACCAGGAGCAGCACCAGCAGAGTGAGCCCCAAGAGAAGCCCCAGGACCAGGAGCAGCGCGAGAAGAAGCTCCAGCACCAGAAGAGTCAGCCCCAGCAGCAGAAGCACCAGCAGAAGCAGAGTCAGGGCCAGGGGGTGGGATGGTGGCCCTGTCCCTCTTGCCAGGGCTGGCAGCAGATGGCAGAGGCTTTCTCTTCTTCCCTATGGTTGTTGGCTTGCTGGCTGGCTGGCTGGAGCTGTGTCTGGCAGCAGATCTTTCCTCTGAATGGTGCCCTGCTTGCGAGCTGCTTCCCTTTATATCCACGGGGCTGACGCAATGCATCCTCCCCGCATGCGCAGTGAACGCTGTGCATCCGCTAGGCTTCTGCTAGGCTTCCGCGAGGCTTCATCCGCTCTGCATCCAATTTTTCCGCTGTGCGTCTGCTTCGCTGTGCTCCCCCGGAAGCCCTGCGGATGTGCCATCCACTCCCATCTGCTTCCATCCGCTATTCCGTTTGAAACATTTTGCTCAAACTTCCTTCTTTGTTTCAGACAGCTCCCAATAAAAGCCATAATGCAACAGAAAAGCATTTAAAAACAAAAAAAATCAGAAATGGCAAACATAAATGAACATCAATAATAAAAATCATCTTTCCTTGCCAACAGCTTCAATTAATCACCTTTATCAACCAGACCAGCTCAGCTGCTGAAAGCCAGTCTAAATAAATCAGACTTACAAATCTCCAGAATCTTAACTAAAAGGATGGCTGAATTCCTTCCCCAGTCATTTATTGTCACAAAAGAAAGCAGGATTTTCACAACTATGTAGACATATTAGAGATTTGGGCACATTAAAGTTTGAACAAGGACAGTTACCCATTCTTGCTTGTGTTACTTTTCTGACCTTGCTATATGTCTTTTTATGTAGCTAGTCAGAAGACTAAACTTGTTAGATTTCCTTCAAACCAAACTAAACAGGAGCCAAATTTAACCTACCTATGTAACAACATCACAGGATGTCTCCCTGCAATAATTCATATTAAGTACAAACCTTTTAGATGTTTCCATATCTGCCATATGGCCTATTCCTCTTTATACACAATACTTTAAAGTACATCTTTGTTTATATTTAGGTGTGTGCTTATATGAAAAGAGAAATGTATGATCTATAACAGTGAGGGCCTCTGGAGCCCAGAGGAGGCCATTTTCACCCTCCCAGAGGCTCGAGGGAAATACCAGAAGTGCCAAAACAGGCCCATTTTTCAGCCTCTCAAGGCTGCAGAGGCCTCCCTCTAGCCTCCAAGAGGGCAAAAAACGGCCTCAAATGGGCTGAAAAATCATCTGGGAAGCACATGCATGCACAGTGCAAGTAAGTTTGGCTGGGACTCGCATGCCCGCACAAATGACTCTGTGTGCCACCTGTATGGCACGTGTGCCATAGGTTCACCATCATAGATCTATAAGGTTTTGGGAAGGCACAGATGCAGTCTAAAAGAGTTTTTTAAATTCCAATTGAAGATCTGGCTTTGGTAGCACAGCATGTCTTCAGTATCCAAAATTACATTAACATAAATATCGTACATCATTCGACAGCCAATGAAAATAATATTTTAAAATGCCAAATTCGTATGAGATTTGGGATATTGGGTTGAGGGGGATGTCTGATTGGGAAGATATCCAATTGTTATTGTTATTAAACAACAAATTAAGTTTAAAAAACAATTCTTCAATTTTGAAAGGGTAAACTGTAAAAACATGAACTTAAGATTAATTAATTTAAATAAAAATGTATTGAGTCAGCAAGTTGCTTTTTTATCGAATTGCTATGCATATACAAGCACATCCTTCTTTCTCAACTACTCAGAAAATCTCTGCTTGTTATGTCAAAGGAAATTATGAGGAATCAACATGAAGTAAAAATATTTATTCTTTTAAAATTTACATTTTCACCAAGTTAATTACCATCATTTTACAATGGTCTTTAATGAAAAAAGTTGGGCAGGCAAAAATAAAGTTAGGAATCAGAAAAAAGAGAAACAGCAGACATATCACTGCTTTGATATTTTATGTATCTATGTGCATCTATGCAACTTATACTATGATTTGATTGTGAAAGTAGTAATTTTCCTGGATGATACACCATTGAAAACATAACTCTGAAGTAAAGCTGTCAACAAATGCATACATACAAAATATAAATTTTTCATACTTTATGCTGCACATCTTTGCGAATTAACTCATTTCTTTTACTCTCCATCACCATTGTAAATTAGCTACTAAAACAAATATTGATTTCAGAGTAATTGTACTCCAAAATGCATCCATTGGCACTTCTTCATTGCATTGAAAAGTCTCGTCAGGTACTATTGGATGATTATGATATTTTATTATTCCTTTTATTATACTAATGATAGAAGTCTGGAACACAATTTTCAACAGAAACAGACAGAATCTCAATTATAAGAGCAGTGGTGGTGCAGTGATTAGAATGTAGTATTGCAGATTAATTCTGCTGACTGCCGACCGCCAAGTTCGATTTTCACCGGCTGAAGGCTGATTTAGCTTTCCATCCTCTGAAGACCCAGTTTGTTAGGGGCAATATGCTGACTCTAAACCACTTAGAGAGAGCTGTAAAACACTGTGAAGCAGTATATAAGTCTAAGTTCTATTGCTGTTGCTATTTAAAGTCACCACCATCATGATTTTGGTGGGTCCCAGCCATCAATCTTTTGTGAGTGACTCCCCTCAAAAATATATTGTCATTAAAAATAAACCTTCTTCCCCAGCAGATAGTTATGCTTTAATCTCTTTTATTTCAAGTAGTATTAATTACACCCTTTCAAGGTCAGGAAAGAAGAATTCAATGTTATCTTTTACTGTGTCTAAGAAATGAACCCTGGCCTGATTCCAAGTTCCAGTAACAGAATCAACCCCAGTTTTGACATGCTGAAGAAGACAATAAATTTCATCACATATTAATTGTCTTGTTAACATGGATTGTGCAGCTAACCAAATAAAAGTATTTTAATGAGAATTATAAATCTTCAAATGGGAAGTACAAAATTGTGAATTTTGTTTTGTTTGTTTGTTTCTGCGATTTAACCTTATTTATATTTAAAACAAAAAAATATATAATTTGGATCCTTAATCCAAATAAGGAAAGTTATGTTGGGAAGCAATATTTCAACCATATCTGTCCCCATATGATGTCAAATACAAGTTTAATTCACAAATTGGTGGGTATGAATCCCTTCAGTGATACAGCTTTAATTCCAAACAGTTTTTAAGAAACAAAAACAAATCATACCAATGTAACATGCAGCCTTTTAAAGGGTTATGCTGAGAGGATCTTTTTGTCTACCAAACTCTCAAAACCTCTTCTAACAAGGTCTTGGAAATGACTATGCAAACTTTGATAATTATTTCATACTAAGTATTTTTCCACTCTGCTTTTCAAATTATGTTCAAGTTACTTTACAATTTGTAACACAGAATCATTTGTTGTGGTTATATTGAAGGGATTATGTCATGAGTGTTTTTGACTGTTATTCTGTTATTTATGTTGTTCCTAATGCTGTTTTTTTCTTTTTTGCTCTGACTTTATATAACTCTTAGCTAAATAGAATTGTGTATTTTTATTTATTTATATTTGTTTATTTATGTACTGACTTTATTATTTTTATAAATAATTCAAGGCAGTGAACATACATAATATGTTTCCTCTCTCTATTTTTTCCACAACAACAATCTTGTGAAGTAAGTGGACTGAAAGAGAGTGACTGGCCCAAAGTCACCAAGCCAGCTTTCAGGTATAAAGGCTGGATTAGAACTCAGGAGCTTCTGGTTTCTAGACCAACACTTTAACCACTAAACCAGATTGACTGTTTGGTTCATATATATGATGGACAATCATATAATTTAGTATACTGTATAAATATAATTTATTTCTTTAAATTTAATAGAATAATTTAATAATCACATTTTCTATTTTAATTTGTCTGCTACTTTTGAATTTATTCAAAAATTGTATTTTTTCTATACTTCACAAATTCACCATACAAAAAAGTAAAGTTGGAGATACATTTATTTTGCTCAGGCTAGACGATTTCTGAACTGTTCAAAGGTCTTTTTTGACATCAGTGGATGACAGTATTTACTCCCAGCTGCAACCATCATTTCTGGAGAGACAAGATAGATTGATTATACTAGTTGGCAAAATAACCTTATCATATACTGTATGCCTTCCTATATTGAGTCAATTACCTAAAGTAAAATCTAGTGGACACAAAGGAAGACCAAGTACTGTGTATGAAATGCAAACAAATAAAGTTCACATTGTGCACAATGCATACATTGTGAATTACATAATCCTGAAACATTTCATGTCATACGAAGTTCCTAGAGTACAAGCTATTCTTATTGTAATATATGCTATAAGATTCTGAAGGCCTCCAAAGTTGGCAAGTTTGATTATGAAATTCAGAAGAGACTAAAAGCCATTGAATATTTTGCAATATATTTTGTATAATATAGACTTGGTTGAGTTTCTTCAGTGGCAACCCTGGAAAAGTTTCATAGGTTCCCATTACAGATCTAATTTCTAACAGATACACTTAAGAGAGGAAGGGATTGGGATGAGATATAGTATAAATGCAGAAGTACAATAATTTGATACCCTAGATAACAGGTTCTCACAACATCTTCATTTTATTAAAGGTATTATAATTTGAAGAGCCAAAGATAATGACATTGGAATGAAACAAATAGAGGTAGATGTTAAGGCCCTTTAGAGAGATGATTTAAAAAAAAAAATTAGGTTTCTTCTTACTTCCAGCTCTGCAAAAAAAATGAACTTCATACTTTCACTACTTTCAAACTAATTTAAGTAAATTACGTCCTAGTGGACCACCATTTAACAATAATCCAGCAGTGTGTTGCAGCAGGCAAAAAGTCAACACAGTCCAATCAACTGAGGGATGGTATCAAGATCACAAGAAATGACAGTACTAATTTATACTGCACTAGTAAGACCACACATGGAATAATGCATTCAATTCTGGTCACTAGAATACAAAAAAGATGCTAAGATCCTACAAAGAGTTCAAAAAAAAGCAAGTAAGACGATAAGCGATCTGCAGAATAATTCATATGAGGAACAGTTAAGCAACTTCCAGTACATGAGGGGGCTGCCCCAGAAGGAGGTCAACTTATTCTCCAAAGCTCCTGAAGGTAGGACAAGAAGCAATGGGTAGATTAAAGAGAGCTTCAGCCTGAAACTAAGGAGAAATTTCCTGAAGTAAGAACAATTCACCAGCTTGTGTCCTGGAGTTGTGCATGCTCCGTTGCTGGTGGTTTTCAAGAAGAGATTACACAGCCATTTGCCTCTGTCCTGCCATGGACAAAGGGTTGGATTAGAAGACCTTCAGGTCCATTCCAGCTGTATTATTCTATTCAGTTCTATTCTAATTTGTAAATCAAGGCATCTCTTCTACAAAGAAAAGGAAAGAAAAAAAGTCTCCATTCATCCCTGGATGATGTTTAAAACATTCATCTCCCTTCAAGTAATAATGCAAGTGGAAAGCAAAGGGTTTTTGAAGGTGTTGTTCATGCATTTGCAGAACATTCACTGGGGGAAAAGGTCTTACCTTTAAAAGCAAATTAAAGTCAGTGGTATAGTGCATCTCACTGATCTTTTTCTTTTATTCATGCAATTATACTCTTGTTACAGGGGCTTGCTACATTCTGTGTGGCAGAAAAAGTGCTTGCACGAAATCAGCAAAACTATATCCTTGATTCCCTTGATTTTTTTTTAGTAGTATTTTATATCCACATTCTTGATATCCTTCAAAATCCTTTTGTGGATATCAGGAAAGCTATTACTTTTTAATGGTTTTGTTTGCATGTTGACTTTGATTGATGGATCACTCCAAAAGATGGCAGTACCAGAAGACTCAAATAGAGAACAGTGTTGCATATAGTTGTCAATACAATTTTTCTAAACTGAATCATTGGATGATATTTTCAAAAGTGGTTAGAATATGATATCATTAACATGTCTACTTTTAGTTATCAAAATCTGAACTACACAAAGTGAACAATTTTAATATAGGTAAGATAAATTTATTTGAAATGGCTAAATGGCCTTGATGGAAAGTTGGGGCTTTGAAGTATTTTTCCCTCCAGTCCTTTTTTTGTAAATCATGCTGGATTACCTTAGCTTGTTTGATGGGACATTCAAATGTTACTATCATATATGAAGATCTGATAGATGTTCATATGACCAAACTAAACTATTCTTAAAAATGCCCTGTCCCTTCATATCTTGGAATATCTTGCATCTAGTTTTGCATATGTATTTGTTTTAGGTTCCACCTCAATGAAACTTATTAACCCTTTGTTATCAGACCATTAATTAATTGTATAACAATGACATCCATTCTGTGCCATTAGAATATTACCATCCTCATCACTTGAACGCACAGATCATTTTTCACAATAAGATACAGCCGTCAGAGAGTTGGTACACATGCTTGTTTCACACTTGGTTGCACATTATTGATTCTCTGTAACAAAGCACCATATTGTATAATCACTTGATTCTCTAATGGGAAAAAAAAAAGGATTGCTAAAGTGAGTGCTGTGTAATAGTTCAGCCACAACTTTATAGAAAGAGACAATTAACACCAGCTCTGCATCTTCAATTAACTTTTCCTTGCAATAGCAAAAACTCAGAAAACATTCTTAATAGATATCTTCCACCACCACGCACAAATTCTATTGCAATTGCTTCAGTAATTACTGAAAGTTAGTAGAATGAAGCTTTCAATGCTTTCAATTGTTATTTGAGGTTGTTTGTTATTATCCAGGTAGTTTGTGTATTGAGAGTACAATCATTCCCCATTTCCCAAACACATAGTCTACCAATTTTGAACATTTTTTTCTCGGCAAGTATGAGGGAGTTATGATGGATTTCTACCCAATGGAGCAATTTATTACAATACATCCAACATTCATATCACCACCCCTGATGAATGACTGAGACATAGAAGAATTTGTTCTACTATGGAGATAGTAACTTAAAACCAGTCAAAAAGGGTATAACTGAATTATTTTTTTCTTTCTGACAGGATTTGGGCCATTTAAAAATTATTCAGAACATATCACAGAATGAATGAGCACTTCGTGGCAACTGTACTTGAGAAAGTACCACTTAATTAACTAGTTTTTAAAAATCATTTAAAAATTATGCTGTTCTAAAACAGGCCATTAGTTAATTGGCTATCAATTTTGTAAATGTTAAAGGCAGTTTTAATATAATAAGCTTTCATAAAAGAAACATTGTCTCTTGTAGGAGGGTCAGAAAATCATTTTATGTCTTGATATAGATCTTAAAAGTAAAATATCATCATAGATTTATCTTTTTGTCCATGCCAATACAAATAAAATATTAATAGATGGGTTTCAAAGAAATACAAAAATTGACATAATAAATTGATTATGCATATATACATACATATATATATATATATATATATATATATATATATATATATATACTTGATATCTATCTGTATCTCTATTCATTCTATCATATTATTATTTACTTCAAATAGTTTTCTTTGTTCATACATTTAAAATTTTGGAGGTAATTTCACCAAATGGATTTCACAAGAGATAGACCTGGTTTAAGCCCATGTCACACTGCACCAACGGATGCAAAGAGGATGTAAAACAGAGAGAAATGCTTTCCATCCGTTGGAAAACGCGATGCATCCGTTGTGTACTCACTGCGTCCGTGATTCATATTCTCTATCCATCCAGCATCCGTCTACTGTGATTTCATCCACTCAAAAAGTTTTGAGCTGCACAAAACTTTTTGAGCGAATGAAATATCCAACGCGTCCATTATACATCCACTACGCATACGGGAAACATCCACTATACGTACATTGTCATCCGTTATGTGTCCGCTATATCTGCTAGGCATGTGCTGCACATCTGCGCAACTCAAATCCGCTCCAGCAGAAAACAGACACAGGAAGGAAGCGAAACGGATGCGGAACGGACACACAGCGTTAGTAGCATGGACGTAGAAAGGATGAAAGCGGATGCAGCTCAGATATAAAACATTAAAATGGAAAAAACGTTCGTATAGGGGATGTATCTCGGATATTTAGGATGTCTAGAGGATCCATCCATTTTCATCCGCTAGGCTTCCATTGAGCATCAGTTTTGCATCCGTGCTACGTCCTCCCCCCGTCCGTTCTTTTCCGTTCTCTTTATGCAAATTTTTGCCCCTTTTGAAAGCGGATAAGAACGGATGGAGCCATCCCCGGATTTTTGGGCATCCGCTGTGTCTTTTTACATACATTTTACATCTGTCGGGCGATGTGACCTAGCCTTTAGGGATTGGATCTACTTGGACTACAAACAGTTCTCTGGCAAAAGTCTTTCTACTATTTGCCATTAACTACTTATACTTAATTTGTCCTTCCTCTTGCTTCTCTGAACTTCACAAGTGTTCAAGAGAGTCAGACTACTCAGAGCTAAGACAACACAGCAAAATCCAATCAAATCTAATCCTTTATTTGATTAACTCCTATTGAACAAAATCCTGCCAAACTAAAGTTATAATCCTTCACCATAATAGGTATGCCGTACAAATTATAGGATGTGGCTACTTTGAACCTCTTTCCACTCCTTCAGCCAGCTTAGGACTGTGCAGTCTTTTAATTTGGGCTTTTCTATGTTACTTCCCTGAGAGAGCTCTGTGCCTCCAAGATTCCTCTCCACTGCTTCTCAGGTGCATATTCCATCACGTCCATGAAATAAAAAGTTAATATATAGCTTGAGAAGTGTTCTATATTAGCATACTTGAAATACCCTTTTCTGATTGGTCCACAAATACAGTAATATGATTGGTTCTTCAAGTGACAGTGATTGGTCAACAATTGCCACCCTGTGATTGGCCTGCCTGGGCAGCATAGAATTCAAGGAACCATCATTGGCCGTGAGCTGCGAGCAGCCACTGTAAAAAAAAGGCTGCCGCGGCTCCGCAGTTAAACTGATTCCAGGAACCAAATAAAGAGCTGAAGGCCACGCTCATCTCCAGTCTCTTTTTATTCCCCACGATCTAACAAGAAGTGTCTATGAGATTCCTGAGAACTTGCTATCCATTGTTCTACTTTTTTTTTTTTTTGGTCCTCCAAATTTACTTTGTGTGCTTAATTTTTGACAGGCTTTTAAGGTAATGATGAAAAAGTCAGCTGTCACTTATCTCTGAAAACTCTGGGCAAGATATTGTTGCAGGAGAATAAAAGTTGGTGTACTGGAATGTGAATAATGAGACAAATCATACTTCCAGCAAACCCACACATAAAATTTGGAAATGTATTTAGAACAGCCGAAGTTTCATTCATGCTTTGTGAGATAACAATACTTCAAACAGTTTATTCTATAACAAATCATATAGTCATAACAAATCAATCCTAAAAACCCTTCATAGATATAATACTAATGCTCTATTATTGTATTTTATCATCTAACCATTGATAAAAATGATCCCAAATTTCATAAAATTGTTTATCTTCTTGCTCTCTAATTTCAAATGTCAATCTACTCATCTCAGCACATTCCAGTATTTTCTTAATAATTTCTTCCTGCAATGGTATTTTCTCATTCTTCC
>BLBF01000041.1:9856361-9872995 GCA_015471245.1 Laticauda colubrina | reverse complement strand
TCTCTCTCTCTCTCTCTCTCTCTCTCTCTCTCTCTCTCTCTCTCTCTTTCTCTCTCTCTCTCTTTTAAAATGTAATTATCTTTGCCTCTATTCAGTCTTCATGAGAATTTAGACCTTCTAGCACAGTTACATTTCTCTTTTTCAGTAGACTATTTGGCACATCACTAAGCGAATAGAAAAGAAATCCATATATCTCTACATCCATTTCAAAAGTCACTGAGGACATTATAAATATCAGAGCAAAAAAGCAACAACAGAGAAAGACCCAAATTGTCTGTTTAATTGTCTTTTGTAGTTCAAATCAAAGTTCCACTCTCCTAAGCTATCTGGAGATGAGCAAACAGCACTGCTAACAAATATATCCTTGTCTTCCCTTTCCATGGCACAAGTGATATATTGCTTTGAAAAGTGCATGGATCTCAGAAACTTATTTTGTTATGGTTCAAGATCAAATCCCAAAGTTCCACACAATATAGAATCTGAAATTGTATTTTCACTTTCAGCAACTTTAACGCTAGACAGATTAAATGACTGCTTCTGTCTCTCTAGGATTTTAAAATGGTCGGGATTGATTTTTCTACTTGAAGTTTAGAATTAGTTAGATGCAATTTCCACCCTTAGGGGAGAAAAAATGCTGTAGTGAGAGTTGTTCCTAGTGTCATATAGCATTTTTTTTAAAGGAATTTTAGTCACAAAACCTTACTCTAGTATTAGTTGATAAGAAGCTGTTAATCCACACAGAAGCAATTTAACAAATATCTGAAACTCACCTGCAAGGGATACATTAAAGTTCCATTTTCTACATCAAATATATAAAAATGTTTCTGCATAATAGAAAGGGGAAATAAATAGATCCTTCCTTTTGCAATCTAATTTTGTAATATTGTGGCATGCTCCAGCTCAATTTAAGGGTGCTAAATTCTATTGTCTCTAAGAGTTTCATACAGTATCTTGGGAACTAACATATTTACCCACTTGTAAAGTCTAATCCACTTTGAAAGAATGCACTTCATGAGCTGACTGTCCATAAACCAGCATACTAAGACTGTTTTCATATACAGTCTTAAAGTAAAGTATAAAGTAAGTCTTACAGCCCTTAAGTGCAACCCCTATGATTTTTTGTTTAACATCTATGAGCAATGTAAACCATGGTTTATGGCTTAACATTATATATGAATGCAGGCATTGTGGCTTATTTAGCAAAATATATAATCCCTGCACATTATATCTGTCAAGTAAGAACGGCAATATCTATTAAGCCATGAAGAATGGATGATATTTATTGCCTGTATTGGAATTTAGCTGTCCCTATGATCTGTTCATATAACCATTTTTCCCCTCTTGTTTGAACATTAGATAAGTTTACTCAGTCTTCCTTGTGGTTCTTGGGAACTTGTTGGGAACAGTTGTGGTTCTTGGGAACTTGGTGCTCTGAACATTAGCTGTCAAATATGGCAGATGTCAGCAGATAGGGTAGTGAGGATGAAGTAGGTGCTAGCTAGGAGATACAATAGAGAGAAAGAAACAACCAAGCAATAGTACTGAGCTGTCAGTATTATTTCATTGTTGCAGACAGAATCATCTTGGAAAAGGAGGCATGGAGGGTTAGGTAAGAAGAATTGAAACTGCATGCTCCCCTAAATGAGAACAAAAAGAAAAAAGAGGAATAATTTGGGAAGAGAAATAAATCATAGTTCATTGAAAACAGCTTCCTCAAACAATTTACTTTGCTTTCCAGTGTTTAGATCCTTCATCTTGAGCACTGGTTCTGCTTATGGACATACTTTAAGAAGGGTTTAAGCTCTAAAGAGAAGCAACAATATTGATCAGAAAACTAGAAACTATGAGCTATGAGAAAGTGTTGAAGAATTAAATATGTTTGACATTGAAAAGAAATTACTGAGAGGAGAGAGGAGAATATCTAAAAGTGTTATACAGAAAACAATATATTTTGTATCACTGCAGAATGAAGGATGTGGAATAAGGGATTTAAGGCAGAATCCAGGTGATTATTGGGAAAAAAATTCTACCTGAGAAGTTTAGCCATAGAACCAAACCACAAAGGAGGTGAAACCTACCAGGTCTCACAGTAAAGTTTCCCTCCAACTAATATCATACCTTACCACCGCCATTCCATATTTATGTCCAGGTAATTATTTTATTTTATTTATTTGATTTGTCAATCACTACAAGATAATAGATATAAGTATATACATAGTTATGAATACATCAAATGGGTACATAAGAAAAATAAACAATAGGACAGAGACGGTAGGCATGTTGGTGCGCTTATGCATTAACAATTAACAAATGAAATTTTAATATTAGAGCCAGAACTAGGTCATGTGGATGTGAAATGACTTGGGCAATCTTAAACTTTGTTTTGGAGTGTAGCCACCACTGAAGTACTTCAAGAAGTGTTAAGATCATTGCATCCTAGTATGGTGCAATTTAGTTTCACAAGGACATGTTCATTATTTTAGAGCTTCTCTCAAATCTGTAAAATGCTATGCTGATAACCCAACACAACCATTCATATCAAGCCTTGTATACAGGATCGGGGAACACATGGTCTGTTGCTTTGCAGGCAACTACCAACTGCTAGCCAGTTCTAGCAATCATATGCTACTAAAATGGGACAGGAAGGTAAAGGAACTATGAGAAACAGACTTATGAAACCCTACTAAAAATACCAGTCAATTGTATGAGGTCTAACTATGTGAATAAATAGCAACTAGATCACAGTTGGGCCGTTCAGTTATTCTGGTTACTTAGACAAATATAAGCAAAATTCATGTTAATGATCCAACAAGATTCATTCTGTCTCTGCATTAACTGCAGCTTCAGTTAAAAAGATTTGGTCATTACCGCTACTTGACAGCCTTTGAACTTTCTCATTTGCTTGGCCTGGATCTACATGGTTGCAACACAAGTACCACCCCCTCATGTAACTACTGATGAAAAGCAGTAGAAGATTTGCTCAATAATATCCTTGTAACCCTGCTGCTAGCAATGGGACATTAAGTTGTATACAGATAATGAGAACACTGGGAATAAGAAGGTAGGCTAGGGTTTATTAGATAATAAATTATCAGTGCATAAAAACTCCTCTGTAGTTTTCTTTTCTCTCCTCCCATGCTGCCTTGTCTAAAGTCTCAGGAATGTGGTGACCACATATATTGAAGAGGCTACATGTATTAAAGTTCCATTGTCATAGTTTACTGTTTGATTTGAGGGAATAATGGATTTTTTTTACTTGTCACTTTATTATTACTGCTTTATAAACATGTCTTGCCTTTATTCATCACATTTATTCATTCCATTTAAACGGCTGCCTATCTCACTAAAAACTGACTCTGTATGATGTACAATAAGACTATAAAACAATTATTATTTAAAAAAATTAAAAACCAGAAATATTAAGAGTGGTTAACAACAATGATACCACCTCAGTATTTTGCTGGTTCCCTGGAGCCCAAAGCCTGATGGCATAACCAGGGTTTGTGGCACTTAGAGAAAATTAACAAGGATGGGGCCAATCTCATTTTGGGGATGAGAGGAGAATATTATATAAGGCAAGTTTCATGACAAGAAAGGCCCCAGCTCCTGCGACCTGTAGTTTCCGAGAAGATGGAACCTGCAACATGTTTTTTTCTGCCAGATCTGATGGGACAGACTAAAGCAGGGCTGTCAAACTTGTGGCTTGTCAGCTGGATGCATTATGTGCTGGCCATGCCCACACCCAGTTTAGTGAAGGGGGCGAAGTCCCAATATGTCATGTGATGATGCCGAAACAACAAGCCCCAGTCCAGTTCCTCAGGCCCCACAGATTCAATCAATCCCAGATAAAGATAAGACTGCTCCCCAAGACCCTACATATAAGAATGGAAATAATCTCATATTTCTGTTAAAATCTCTGTTGAAATTAAAGACTTGTCCCTAAGTTTGTGTTGACACAATGGTTTTGAATATTTTCTCATTTTTTTCCCAGAAAAGTTTTGTTACAGTAAACAGAAAGCTATGGAATTGTAGGCTTGATTGATCACATGACCTTGGGACCCAGCA
Source organism: Laticauda colubrina (assembly GCA_015471245.1). Lineage (NCBI taxonomy): Eukaryota > Metazoa > Chordata > Lepidosauria > Squamata > Elapidae > Laticauda > Laticauda colubrina. Next base: position 9,868,930 of record BLBF01000041.1, on the reverse strand, counting down.
ACAGTCATAAATATCAACCAGTTTCTAAGCATCTGAATTTTGAATCTGAGAATTGTTTCTTATTCTGAATAAATGTTGTCTAAATTTAGAACAAGTCCATTTAAAATGAATTGAAGTAAATAGCTACCCTTCTTCTAATAAAAACCAACCTCTTCTTATTTCTCTAGATATTTCTTGACCCTTTCTGAGGGCAAAACTCTTCCAGAGTGGCTTATAAAAATACATCATTAAGACTAAAACTCAATAAATGCAATAAGATATAATTAAAAATAATAAGGCAAAAAATTTCATGAAGCCATACAGCATTTATTATCGAACACATTAAGCTCAGCAACACATGCAATGCCCATCCACAATATAAAAAACATCTTCAGAGCACATCTGTAACTCGCACGCAAACTTCTTTCCTTGGATTTATGTCACTTTGATATTAAACTGGCTTAAGAAAATCTTCTCAGGCTTCCCTGCCTAGCAAGTTCTATCTGGCATCTAAGTCCAGGGATGGGATACTACCAGTTTACACCTATTTGCAAGAACCAGTTGTTAACATTCTAAGCAGTTCGGAGAACCAGTTATTAGAAGAAATTACTGGCCTAATCCTGTAAGGAAGGCAGGAAGGAAACATTTTGGTGTTGCTTATGGAAACTGCCTCTCCGTTAACCCTGAGTTCTTGGCAGGACTAGAATTCCTGTCTCAGGAACATCTCTGGAGTTTTTTTCCCCTTTTTTGTTGGCACTTTGCTTGTGTGGAGGCACCATTCAAAGTTACAATGGCACTGAAAAAAGTGTCTTATGACCATTTTTCACACTTACGACTGTTGCAGCATCCCCACAATCATGAGAGGTCAGGCGAGGAGATGCGTGCCTCGATGTGAGTGATATTGAGTTGGCCACACCAAGCCAATAACATGACCACAAATCCATGTCAACCCAGTCACATGACCACCAAGCCACATCTAATACCTAAGCCATGCCCACATAACTAGTTGTTAAAAATTTTGAATCCCACCCCTGTCTAAGTCCCTCTTATTCGGTTCCTGTATGCCCACTTTCTCCCTAGCAGCACCTGCTCTCTGGAATGAAGTTCCTCCAGAGGTTTGAACAGCTCCCACTGCTGATATTTTGAAGGGCATTCAAGACCTGTTCTTCAACAAGGCCTTTGGAGAGCATGATTGAAGCTCCTTTCTTCCTTTCTGTTCCCTTCTGAGTTTACTTTTCTGACACCATTGTTCTTTCTTCTTTCCTGTGATGTTTTTGTATGTGTGCATTTTGTGATTTAACAATTCTAAGTTGCCCAGAGTCATAAGGAGTCAAATTGTACATTATTTACTGATGATACTATTACTGTTGTTATTAAGGCCCTGTCACACTGCCCAACGGATGCAAAACGTTAGTAAAAAGGACACAACAGACGAGAAAAATGTTCCATCCGTTGTTATCCGCTCTCAAAAGGGGCAAAAATTTGCACAACCAGAGCGGATAACACGGAAAGGAACAGACGCGGGGAGGACGCAGAATGGATGGAAAGCGGATGTGGAATGGAAGCTCAGTGGATGGAAGCGGATGGAAGCGGATGGCACATCCGCAAGGCTTCCGGGGGACCTCAGCAAAGCAGACGCAGAACAGATGAAGCGGATGCAGAGCGGCCGCGGAACGGATGAAACGGATGCACAGCGGATGAAGCGGATGCAGAGCGGAAGCCTAGCGGATGCACAGCGGAAGCCTAACAGATGCCAAGCGTTAATTGCGCATGCGGGGGGGATGCATTGCATAAGCCCCACGGATATAAAGGGAAGCAGCTCGGAAGCAGGTCACCATTCACAGGAAAGACCTGCTGCCGGACGCATTGACTGCCTTGCCTGCCCTGCCTGCATACCCGCCTGCAAGCCTTGCTGCAAGCCTTGCTGCCAGCCTTCCTGCCAGCCTGCCTCCCAGCCTTCAGGCCAGCCTCCCTGCCAGCCTTGCTGTCTGCCTCCCTGCCAGCCTTGCTGCCAGCCTGCCTTCCAGCCTCCTTGCCAGCCAGTCTGCCTGTAAGCCTTGGTGCCTGCCTGCCTGCCAGCCTTAGTGCCTGCCTTCCTGCCAGCCTTCCTGCCAGTCTGCCTGCCAGCCTTGGTGCCTGGCTGCCTGCCAGCCTCCCTGCCAGCCTTCCTGCCAGCCTTGGTGCCTGCCAGCCTCCCTGCCAGCATCCCTGCCAGCCAGCAACCCCACAACCCTGGTGAAGAAGAAAAAGCCTCAGTAACCTGCCGCCATCCCTTGCAAGAGGAACAGGGCCACCCTCCCGCCCCCGTCCCTGACTCTGCTTATGCTGGGGCTTGTGCTGGGGCTTCTGCTACTTCTGCTTCTGGAGGAGCTGATGATGATGCTTCTGGCAGTGGTGCTTCTGCTCGTGCTAACTCTGCTGAGGCTGGTCCTGGTGGTGGTGCTTCTGCTCGTGCTTACTCTGCTGAAGCTGCTCCTGGTGGTGGTGCTTCTGCTGGTGCGTACCCTGCTGAAGCTGCTCCTCGTCCTGCTGGTCCTGCTCATCCTGCTCGTACTCCTGGACTTGCTCGTCCTGCTCGTGCTCCTGGTCTTGCTCGTCCTGCTCATCCTACTCGTGCTCCTGGTCCTGCTCATGCTCCTGGTCTTGCTGGCACTGCTGGTGCTTGCTCTGCTGCTGCTGATCCTGGTCCTGCTGGTCCTGCTGCTGCTGCTGCTGATGGTGATGATGATAATCCTGCTGCTGCTGATGATGATGATGATGATCCTGCTGGTGATGATGATGATGATGATGATGATGATGATGATGATGATGATCCTGCTGGTGCTGCTGCTGCTGGTGGTGTGGATGAGCAGCCCCTACTACCTGGGAGCCCCTCTGATGAGGACACATCTGGTCCTGCCAAAGGGAGGAAGAGGCATATGCGGGGATGGGAGAGGAGGCAATACTCCATTGAGGAGGAACACGAGGAGGAGGTGCTGGAGTGGCTGAGACAGAATGACTATCTGTGTCGCAAGGGACACCATCTCTACAAGGACACCAAGCGGAAGCATGCTGCTTGGAGAGAGAAGGTAGAGAGTCTGGGCTACACTTCGGAGGTGCTCGTCGGCTGGTGGAAGCACATGCACACCTGGTATGGGAAGCTGCACCTGAAGAAATCTGGCCAGGCCACGGTTAAGCTGACAGAGACCTACGTCATGGCCAGGTGCAGCCCTTGTAGTTGAAATAAGTGGACCCTGACTTGGCTGGCGCTTTGCAGGCCAAGTGCTTCTCATCTATGGCTCCAACGGTGTGGGGGAAGTTCCACCTCTGATACCACTGCTCTGCAACTTTCTTCCATCCTTCTTCAGTGGTGGGACACTGGAGGAGCTCCTCCAGATATTCTTCGATGATGGCCTGCACCACTTCTCTGACCACAATGTTGATGGTGTTGTGTGGCACCCTCCAGCCATACTGCATGCTCCTGTAGGTGGTCCCTGAGGCCAGGTGGCGCAGAGTGAGTGCTACCTTGAGCCCAGGTTCCAGGCTAGGCCGGAAGTTGGTGTTTGCCTTGGTCAACCTGGGTCTCAGCCACGCCACAACTTCGTCAAACATGGCTGGAGGCATCCTCATGAAGTTTTGGAATGCACTTCATTCCTGAGCTCCACCATCAGCTTGTTGTACCGTCCATACTCTGCTCTTCTCCCAATCCATCTTCGGACCCAGACGCTTCTTGGCTGCCTCCTTTTTCTTCTCGTAGTAGAGTTCACAGAGCCTGTAGATGGCTTCGCACTGTTGCAGAATGATGGTGGCTGCCAAAAGGACTTTGTTATGATCCATGGTGGACATGACTGGATGCTGTGGAAGAGGAAGAGTCCGATAAAGGCTGCAGAGGTCTGCACAGCTGGGCTGCTGGTCTGAAAGTGAGATCCAGATGAGTTGCTCCCCCTTTTTATAGGCAGTATAGGTTTTCCACTATATGTCCATTTGCATCCTCTAGGCATCCTCTAGACATCCTTAATATCCGAGATAGGTCCCCTCTGCATATGTTTTTTACATTTTAAATGCTTTCTTTGCGAGCTGCATCTGTTTTCATCCTTTCTCCATCTGTTCTGCATCTGTTATGCATCAGTTCCGCGTCCGTTCCACTTCCTCCCTGCGTCTGTTTACCGCTGGAGCGGATCGAGTTGTGCGGATGCACAGCGGATGCCTAGCGAATATAGCGGATGTGTAACAGATGCAGAACGGATGCCTAGCAGATGCCTAGCGGACACAGAACTGATGCATTGGATACATTTTCCGCGCAAAAGTTTTGAGCAGCTTAAAACCCTCTGAGCGGATGAAACGTCAATAGACGGATGCTGGACGGATAGAGAGGAAGCAAAACGGAGGCAGTGAGTACAGAACAGAAGCATCGCGTTAACCAATGGATGGTAAGTGTTTTTCTCTGTTTTACATCCTCTTTCCATCCATTGGTGCAGTGTGACGGGAGCTTTAATAATAATATACCCTGTGCAGACAAACATAATTTGTCAATAACTTGCAAAGTCTTAAATCTGAATAGCAGGCTACCCAAATTCTCCTATTGGATGCAGAAGAAAGGATCTCAAGAGAAAGATTTAGTAATACTGATGCAAGGGGACTGAGAAGTTAAGTGCTCAGCAGAGCCTCTCACTTGAAATATATTAAAATATTGCTAAAACTTAGTTGACTTCCATTTTTTAAAAAAGAATACTTCCTACTATTCTAATGTATATGCAGAACTATGAGCAAACACAGTAATATTTTTAATGAATCTTTCTTAACACATGTCTGCAGATTCTTTTTTGTTCTCTTTCAAATGAGTCAACCTTTGGAAAAATTATCAGTGCTCTTTGGATTCAGTGTAAATCAATGATGATTCATATGCTACCTCTCATATTTATTTCCAATTGTATATCAAGTGAGAAACTACAGAACTAACCTGTACCATTGCACCATTTGCCCTAATATATTAATAATCTGTTTTCAATATTACTGTATGTTATGTAGCAACTCCTTTTTATTAATATCACCTTAGTGTTTTGAAACATAGTTTGTATACCAATTTGAAAAGAGAAGTGCAAGCTAATAATACAGCAGATAACCTTCTAATTTGCAGTTATAAACAATCCCTCAGGCCTGGAAAATATTTTTTTTATTTATTTATTTGACTTGTCAATTGCTTACAAGATAATAGGTATCAGTATAATCATAGTTATGAATACATGGATTCATATAAGAAAATAAAAGAAATAATAGGACAGGGACAGTAGGTACTTTGGTGCACTTATGCATTCCCCCTACAGACCTCTTAGGAAAGGGGTGAGGTAAGTAGTAGACTGTCTAAGGTTAAAGTTTTTGGGGTTTGGGGAAGAAACCACAGAGTCATCCAAACATTGACCACTCTGTTGCTGAAGTCATATTTTCTGCAATCAAGTTTGGTGCGATCAACCATGAGTTTGCATCTATTGTGTGCTCTTGTATTGTTATGGTTGAAGCTGAAGTATTCATTAGGTAGGACATTGCAATGTATGATTTCATATACTATATTTAGATTGGACCAAAGGCGGCATAGTTCTAGGTTTTCTAGGTCTTAAATTTCAAATCTGGTGGTGTAAGGTATTCTGCAATGAGTAGAGGAGTGGTGAACTCTTCTTGTGAAATATTTCTGGACTTTCTCAATTGTATTAATATCAGATATGTAATGCTGGTTCCAGACTGATGAGCTGTATTCAAGTATTGGTCTAGCAAGTGTTTTGTATGCTCTAGTTAGTAGTGTGATGTTACCAGAGAAAAAGCTACGTAGGATTAGGTTAACAACTCTTAATGCCTTTTTGGCTATGTAGTTACAGTGGGCTCTAGCACTTAGATTATTAGAGATAAGTACTCCAAGGTCCATGACAGAGTTTGGATAATCAACAAGGTCTTGACTATTCAGCTTGTATTTTTATTTTCTGATCTTTTTTATCAATATGTAAGACAGAGCATTTATTTGTTGAGATTTGACATTGCCATTTGTTTGACCATTCTGATACATAGTCGAAGTCTTTTTGAAGGGTAGCAGAATTATTGTAACTGCCCTTTAAAGAAGATAGTTTAGATATAAGAAAGTTTTAGAGATGCTCAAAGATTTAATTGACTCCTATAAAATTATGGGAGTCTAATATTGGAAATGATCTAAAGGGCATTTTTCATTAAAGTAGAGCTTCATAGCTTATGAATGGGTCCAACATGGAAAAGAAACATTGAATATCATACAGTAACAGAAAACATGCTGGAATTATGGCATTGTTGGAAGCTCAACAGGGAAAAAAATCCTACACATATATCCTATGTGGTATGGATTGTGAGATAAAGCCAGACAACCTTACACACAGTTTGGTTGACCAGAAATAATTGCTGTCGGCAAGGAGAAGGATGACAAAGACTATGTTTGAATGCTGTATCCAGATTGTTTCAGGATTCCAGTAGACAAGGCCAAAGACTTCCAGGTAGCCTCTTTCATTGCCAAAACAAAAAGGCCAAAGATACAGAAATGGGACCAATGACATGACCCAAAAAGGGATGAGAAGAATTCATTAGATCAGCAGTAGCATGGACCCAAAGAGTTTGGCTGGCAGACTGATAGTGGTGTCAGTGTGGGATTTAAGCAAATTTTGTGAGAAGAGGCAAGGAGGTCATGGCCCACTGGAGAAATGGTGCACAGAAGACACAAGCCAGCAGGGTGATTGACTGTGGCCTGTACAGAATCAAGCACTGGCATAAAACCTAACTAGCATGACCAACTGGTTGAGTGGAGCAATGGCAAAACAAGAAAGTCAGTCAATTGTGGAAAAAAGGTTGGCCAGTGAAAATAGCTGGTGAAATTAAATAAAAGTAGAGGAAGGAATAGGATACACAGCAATATAAAGCCACAAGTGAGGAAGGGAAGAAACCTTACTGAAGGCCCCAGCTAGGACCAAAAACATGTCCAGCCAGTTAGACTAATTCAGCATCAATTGCCCAATGGTGGCTAGGATTGCTTGAAAGGAATGGAATATGAAGAAAAATCTAGTTTCCTGCATCCAGCAGTTTGAACCCAACCAAATTCAAATCAACCCTTAGCAGATTAGCAAGCAATGTTTTGAGAATTTACAGGGAGTTAAAGTAACTAAATGAAGGGTAAATTGAAAAGTATTGGCAAACAGGAGGCAACAAACAAATCAATAAAATTAAACAATTTTGTTGTCAATAATAGATCATGCTTCAATTTGTAGAAGAGAAAAATTTATTTTGTACATGGTTTTTATAATAAAAAGTAGCGGGTGGGGGAAAATCTAATGGGAATTGGTCTATGAGTTATCTAAGTTTGTGGCATTCCTCAAAGAACCCTTTCCTAAATCCCAAATCCCAGTCTAGCTGTTTTAATTACCTCTAAAATGTACCTAACACTCCAGGTTTTCAAAAAACGTTCCAAAGAAATTAATCTAAATAAATAAATGCACCTGGGATTGGATAGCAAACATATATTTCAAGAACTACCCGATTGTTTTGTTTTCAGGAGAGAAAATTAAATTACTAAAATCCTTCATTCTTATCTTTACTGATCTGAAAATAAGTTCCACATAGTTTAATGGACTATACTTCAGAATAGTCATTAGAATGACTACGTGTCTATAAAAATTGGATTTGCTTTCTGTGGATCTAGGGTTCCATTTCTAGATAATGAAAATACTAACTATAGATAAATTAGCTGGGCTTATTTTTTAATTGCATTTTTAAAATCTTTACCCAGTTTTAATAGCGTACTAATTTAAGACTGTCAAAATTTTAACCTTGTACATTAATATGGATGATTTGCTTCATTTCTTGAACAAAAAAAAGATATCCAAGACTATCATTACTGGTAACTATTTTTGTTTTTGGAAAAATATGCAAGAAATCTAGAATTTAAAAATAGATAATTTATGCTTAAGGTCATTTTCATTTTATCCCATACGGTAGTTGAATTCTCAGTGAGCAATGCAAAAAAAGAAAAAGAACAGTGTACATGGAAATTCTCAAAAGCAACTTATTCTTATTATTCTTGGTTTTTTTTCCAAAATGTGCCTGCTGCTATTCCCCCACTAAACCTACCATCTGTTTTTAACCACAGTTTGAAATGTAAGGCTCAGTTTCCTATAAGCAGTTCAGAACTATAAAATATACAGGGAAAAATGCATTTATTATAGATATCTCACCATATTAATAATCCATGTAATAAACTGTACACGGGTACAACAAGATCCAAAGACACCCTGAAAAAATGGGCTATCTACCCTTTGTGATTGTGGTGACATGCAGACAGTAACACATACAATGTGTATGTATACCTGATCACTATACATTTGAAGACTTCATGGCAACATGGCAGAATGTAATTAATGATGCTGGTTTCTGGGAAACGTTGTTTAACTTGTCCTAATTTTAATCTTGCATTTTATGTTTTAAATTGTTTGTTGTATAGTATGCCCTATTTTAATTGTTGTGATGCTTCTGATATTAAAAAACAAAGGAACAATCCATGAAACTGTGAGGGGATTGCAGCTATACTTTTGAGATGTGTTATGGAGTTTTTTCTCTACTCTGGCAAAGACAAGGAGGAGGTGGGGGGAGGAGGAGGAAGAAGAAGAGGATTATTTATAAAAAAAATGATAATACCCTCACAGATCCATAGCCAAGGATTTAGATGTAGTCCTCAATTTACAACCACAAGTGACCCTGAGGATGTTGCAACTATCATAAGGATGAAAAACTGTTGTTTTTTTTCATTGTAACTTCAATCAGTCATTAAATGAATTGTTGAAAATTGAGGACTACCTGTAATATATTTATTTATTTAGCATGTGGCAGCATTAATTTCCCTGTGCTGTTTTGTAAAGTTCTATTCATCTCCTAATTTTTGGATCTTTTAAGTTTTATACTGTATCTATTACAGTGTGAACATGAGAATACTATTAAATCTCTCTTTTAGAGATGATAAAGTTAATACATCAAACCTGAACTTTGCCCAAGCAAAAGATGTTAGCAAAATCAACAGCCACTGGGAAAGGTTTTCCAAGTATGTTTGAGTTACATAACTTTGAGCAGAAACTTAGACCTTTCTGCAGATCTGAGGTTGACTCACTTTTTTGGTTTTAATAGGCTTTTTCAAAGTTGGGCTTAGACTTTGAGGAGAAAAGCTACAAGATTTTAAGTCTAAATTTATCCCAATTACCCAGGAACTTGAAAATTTATTCCACAGAGGTCTAGAGAACTCTTAAAACTTTTATGTGATAAAAGTAGGTGCCAAATGCAGTACTGTTTCACCCTTTGCTTTAAGCAGGGGGAGGGAAATACCCTTGAATACGATCTGCCCTGTCTTGTGCAGTTTTCTTATGGAGTTTCATAAAACTAAGGAAAAAAGATGCCAAACAATACACAAAGCAATCAGTTTTTCACATAACCTGTTCCTGGGAATCAAATCAAATTATGCCTTCAGATTATAAAGGCTACATAAAAATTTCCCAAGAACAAGTACCATATTTTTCCATCTAAATACTGAAGGACTGGAAAATTGTCTAAAGATGATCTATCTTTCTTAAATCTGGCTTGTTTCTTCACTTAAATGTTAGCTTGCAGCATCCAGCCCACCAATTTCCAACAGACTTACCTGAATAAAGCTTGCTTACAATACTCAGCAGACTGTGTGATAATGTGATAATACTCAGCAGATATGTGTGTGATAATTCACAAGATTTCTTTTGCTCCCCTTTTAATATAATGGGACAGTGATGGATTTGGTCCAGTTTGCTGGCTTCTAAAATGAATGGTGTATGTGACTAAAAAGTTTGGGCAATATTGGAGCCCGCCAGCTAATATTTATCTTCAATAATTCTGCTGGAAATAAATCACTGTGGCTATATTACTTTTTAGCTAAAGAATAAGTTGTCTTAGAAGGAGATACAGAGGACTTGTCTGTAGCAACTTTACAGTATTGCCTCAGAATGAGTATGTTTTACAGAGAAAAATGAAAACAACAACAATACAATAAAATAAGTGAACCTTTCAATAATAGCATTAATACAAGTTACAAAGCTTTCAGTCCTGGCACAAACAATTATTACAAAGATACATTTGAATATATTATCATATTAATGCTATATACATATTATATAGTAATAATATGTAGATTACAAGAACACAATATATATTATAAACATTGCTACAACTTTAAAAGCATTACAATGATGTGGGATAATACCCGAAGGAATCTGAACAGCATATATATATATATATATATATGGATCTTTGGTTATTCGGGTTTTCTCCCGCGTAGAATTGGAAATATCTAGGCAACGTTTCGATGAAGTCTCATTCATCATCTTCAGGCTTATTTCTTCAGCTCTGTGCTTCTCAGAGTAATGTGAGCTTGCAGCTGCTTCTTCCTTTTAACTGCTAGTGAGGTGTGACTTTGTTAAGCCTGGGTTCCCCAACCAGGGTTAGGGAGACAAGCTAAACAGAATGTGCAGCGTTAGTCAGATAGGCACACAGATAAATGAGTGAGCTAAGTATGTATATTTATTAACATACAGCAAAAATAACAGATACGCTTGTGCTATCAAGAATATATTTTATTCCAGTATAATTTTATGGCATAGTCAAAAACAGTCCAATATTCATTTACCATGTAGTCAGTCCATTCAGGGATATTCAGTTAGCAAAGTCCATGTAGAATATCCTATGTCAGTTCACATAAATCAGTCCGTTGTTGTCTCTCCCGTTCGAGCAATGCCATCTTGATTCCAAGCAATAATCAGGGATCATCAAAGCCAGAGAGAGAGAGAGCAAGCTGTAGCCTTGCTACTTTTATATGGTTTTCATAACCACACCCACAATTGCTATTTTACAGTTAAAGCTGCATACACTAACTATGATTCATAGTTATTATTTCACCTAAACCAGTTAGGGTGAACAATGTTATCCCTAACATTCTCCCCATTTAGGTTACATAATAACTATGAATCATTTACAACTTTAGGAAATATTTTTCGCAACTTTCTTTAAACTTAGTTGCTCCTTGAGCTTTTGTAAATTGGTCTGCAATGTTTTCTTCTGACATGCAGTATTCCAATCTTATCAGTTCATTCTTCACCGCTTCTCTTACATTCAAATATCTTAGGTCAGTATGTTTTGATCTAGTTTTTACAGCAATACTAGTAGCTAACTTTATAGCTGATTGGTTATCCTCATACACCATAATGGAATCTTTTATAGTTATTCCCATGTCCAACAACAACTGTTTGTAGAAAATCAAGTCACTGCATAATAATGACAGACATGAAAATTCAGCTTCCATCGTAGATAAGCTAATATGCTGTTGTCTGATTGACCTCCATCCTATTAGTGTCTTACCAAATAATATAGCCATCCCAGATGTTGATTTTCTAGTGTTTATATCAGTTGCAAAACTTGCATCTGCATAAGCACTAAGACTCAAATCACCCTTTGGTTCTATATATAATGCATGGTTTATTGTTCCCTTAAGATATCTCAATATTCGTTTTAAAGATTTCCAATGATATTCTTTTGGATCTGAATTAAAACGTGCCAGCTGATTTACACTATAAGCTATATCTGGCCTTGACCAATTGCTTATATATGATAAGCTACCAATCAAAGATTGATATATGGACTTATCAAATTTGGGACTTTGATCATTAGTTTGGCAAACTTCTTGACTCATTGGAGTCTTTGCCGGTTTACAAAGTTCCATCTTATAAGTTTTGATTAATTGGCAAATTTTATCTTCTTGAGATATCTTAAAACCATTGTTTGTTTTATTTATTGTCAACCTAGATACCTTTTAATTTCACCTAAATGCTTTATTTTTATCTTTTTGGCTAATAATGATATAATCTCATTAGCTTCATTATTAGTTTTAGTTATTAAAGCAATATCATCAGTGAATAATAATAATAATGACACCGTTCCATTATTTTCTCTTTTAAACACACACGGATCTGCTAAACCAGATTTAAAACCTATATTGTTTAAATATTCACAATATATTGGTTCCACTCAAACCCAGATTGTTTCAATCCGTAAAGACTCTTTTTGAGTTTCCAACAATCATCACTATTTACTTTATTTTCTTTTATGCCAATTGGTTTCCTTAAATATATAGTGTGCTGCAATGGTGCATGTAGATAAGCAGTTTCTACATCCAAATGGTTAATGATATAGTTTTTCTTAGCTGCCCACACTAATGCTGTTCTTAAAGATGTAGCTTTAAGGCTTGGCGCAAAAACTTCATCGTAATCAGATGCAGTTTGATTAAATCCTTGAGCTACTAACCTAGCTTTATGGGTAACAGTCCCATCATTTCCAGTCTTTACTTTAAATATCCATTTGCACCCAATGGATTTTTCTCCTGGAGGTAATTTGGCATCTTCATACACTTTCATTACCTTTAATGAATTTAGTTCTTTTTCCATTGCCTTTTGCCAATTCTCCTGATCCTTAGCAGGATACATCCTAAGTTCATCTACACTAGTTGGAACTTTAGTTACTTGGCAAACTATACTTGCTTGATA
>BLBF01000041.1:9831714-9852238 GCA_015471245.1 Laticauda colubrina | reverse complement strand
GGAAGGAAGGAAGGAAGGAAGGAAGGAAGGAAGGAAGGAAGGAAGGAGATTATAATGAGAGTGAAGGAAGGTCTGACGGAAATCCTGCCTTAGCACTTTGCCACTACAGGTACCCCCAATATGAGTGATATCGAATTAGCCATGCTCACTCTGATCACATCTACCCCAGCCACGCCTACCCTGCTACTTAAGCCCATGTTACACTGCACCAACAGATGCAAAGAGGATGTAAAACGTTAAAAAAGCTTGCCAACCATTGGAAAACACTATGCATCCGTTGTGTACTCACTGCATACGTGTTTCATACACTCTATCCTTTGAGCATCCGTCCACTGAGATTTCATCTGCCCAAGAAGATTTGAGCTGCACAAAACTTTTTGAGTGGATGAACTTTCCGCTGTGCACGATGTAAATCCGTGACATACGAGCAACAAACGTTCTATGTCCGTTTATCTTCCATTAAACGTCCGCTGTATCCTCTCTGCATCCTCTGAGCATCCTCACAACTCACATCCGCTGCAGCTGAAAACAGAAAGAGGGAGGAAACAAAAGATACATGGAACGTCTAAACAGCATTAGTAGCACGGAAATAGAAAGGATGAGCAGTGAACAGTTTGCATCCTATATACATCCTCTAGGCTTCCTATGAACATCCCTTTAAAGCCCATGTCACACTGAACCAACGGATGCAAAGAGGATGTAAAACGGACAAAAAACCTTGCCATCCATTGGTTAATGCAATGTATCCATTCTGTACTCACTGCCTCCGTTTTTCATCCTCTCTATCCGTCCAGCATCTGTTTATGGACGTTTCATCCGCTCCCAAAGTTTTGGGCTGCCTAAAACTTTTGCGCAGAAAATGTATCCAGTTCGTCCGTGCTGTATTCGCTACGCATCAGCTATGCATCCGTTACGCATCCGCTATATCCACTTGGCGTCCGATGCGAATCCGCGGAACTCGCATCTGCCCGGACGCAGGAAAGAAGCGGAACGGATGCAGAACATATGCAGAATGGATGCAGAATGGATGCAGCACGGAAACAAAGCGTTTAAAGTGGAAAAAACGTTTGCAGAGGGGATCTATCTCGGATATTAAGGATGTCTAGAGGATGCCTAGAGGATGCAAAGGGACACCTACACTGCCTATAAAAAGGGGGAGCAACTTGTCTGCATCTCAGTTTCAGACCAGCAGCCCACCTGTGCAGACCTCTGCAGCCTTCATCTGACTCTTGCTCTTCCACAGAATCCAGTCATGTCCACTGTGGATCGTACCACAGTCCTTTTGGCAGCCACCATCCTTCTGCAACAGTACGAAGCCATCTACAGGCTCTGTGAACTCTACTATGGGAAGTAAAAGAGGTGGCCAAGAAGCGTCGGGGTCCAAAAATGGATCGGGAGAAGAGCAGAGTACGGGCTGTACAACAAGCTGATGGTGGAGCTCAGGAACGAAGACACTCGGGCATTCCAGAACTTCATAAGGATGCCTCCAGCCATGTTTGACGAAGTTGTGCAGCGGCTGACACCCAGGTTGACCAAGGCAAACACCAACATCCGCCCCAGCCTGGAACCTGGACTCAAGGTGGCACTCACTCTGCACCACCTGGCCTCAGGGACCACATACACGAGCATGCAGTATGGCTGGAGGGTGCCACACAACACCATCAGCATTGTGGTCAGAGAAGTGGTGCAGGCCATCATCGAAGTATACAAGGAGGAGCTCCTCCAGTGCCCCTCCACTGAAGAAGAATGGAAGAAAGTTGCAGAGCAGTGGTATCAGAGGTGGAACTTCCCACACCATTGGAGCCATCGATGGCAAGCATGTGGCCTGCAAAGCTCCAGCCAAGTCGGGGTCCGCTTATTTCAACTACAAGGGCTTCTTCAGCATCATCCTCTTCGCCATGGTCGATGCTGACTACAAGTTCATGAACATCGATGCTTCAGTCTATGGCTCATCTTCAGATGCCCAGGTATACAACGCCAGTCACCTCAAGGAAGGGCTGGAAGGCAACCTCATCATGGGCTTTCCAGATCCAGACCCTCTGCCCAATGACACGCAAGATGTGCCCTACTTCATCATGGGGGATGACGCCTTCTCCCTCAGAACCTACCTCATGAAGCCATACACTTCCAGACTCCTGACCCATGAAGAGAGGATCTTCAACTACAGGCTGTCCAGGGCAAGGCGGGTGGTGGAGAACGCCTTTGGCATCCTGGCCAACAGGTTCCAGGTACTTCTCATCACCATGCAGCATCGCCCAGAGACCTTGAGGAGGATCGTGGAAGCTTGCTGCATCCTGCACAATCTTATGCGCACCCGCTACCCAGTCTTGCAGAACAGGCTCGTGGACTGTCAACAAGGCAATGGGGACATGGAGCCTGGGGAATGGAGGCAAGGGCGAAACCTGATCGACACTGAGGATGTGCAAGGCCACAACAGAGCCTCACGTGAAGGGAAGAAGCAGCGCAACCTCCTGAAACACTGGTGCAACTCCCCAGCTGGAGCGGTGGAGTGGCAAGACAGGATGGTAGATGCTTAATGGATGCTTCCTTCAGCCTGTCTCATCACACGGATGAGATTGTGCCATGTATGTTGGGTGGGCCTACAATGAACAGGGCGTTTAATAAAGAGTTGTGTTTATGTTGACATGTGTGGATGATTGATTACATTATTATTGATAATAAAGGGCCATAGGTGTGGCACCTGGGAGGGTGGACCATACAGTCCCACTATGCTTGCACTGGAAGTTTATCTATCCCACAGCTATTAGCCATCCCAAAGGTATCCCTGCTCATTCCACAGGTATCCCTGCCCACCCCACTGCTATCTTAACCCATCCCACAAGCTTGCAAAGGCTTAAGCCAATTCTAAAAGTTTCCACCAAGACTTTATTAAAAAAAACAAATGAAGCAAGTGTGTGAATCAAAGATAAACTTTATTGAACAACAAGCTGTAAAAAAAAAATGACCCAAGTCAACTGTCCAAATAAAGTCCACAGGTAGCCAGCTAGCCGGTCTCTTGCACTCTTCTTGGTCACTCGGAGGTGTGCCCAGTCTCAGGGGTGAAGGGTCCAGGTGCTGTGGTGGTGGGTGGTGCTGGAGTGCCTGGCCTCGAGAGGACAACAGGGGACGGTGTGTTTAGAAAAGTCTCGGAAAGTTGGCTCAGCCCCGTGATGCTGAGAGGTCCTTCCTCCATGCCATGGGGTGTCAGGCCCAGTACTTATGACAGATGTACTGAGGCCGGGCTTGGCTGTGGGGTGGAGGAAGGAGTAGTGTAGTGGGGCTGTCTGCTCTGCAGCTGGGTGAGGACTGGCGTTGTTGGCATCTCTGTCGTCGGTGGCATCATTGGCGTGGGTGGCATCAGTGGCATCAGTGAAACAGGTGGCAACGGTGTCGCCTGATGACTCTGTGCCTGGACTGGGAAGGGCTGCTGCCTGTGCTGCTGGACCTCCTGGTAGCCATAGCCCTGGTAGGTGAGGGGCTGTGGGAAGCCTTGGAATGGAAGGGACATCACCTGGGGTGGAGGAGCAGGCCTGGACTGGGTGGGAGCAGGTTCCTCTGGGTCTGGAGGGTTGTGAAGCAGCTTGGTGATCCGGTCCTTCACCTGCTGGCACTGTGGATCCGCCATTTCCTTGAGGGTCTGGTTGACATAGGTGAGGAAGGGCTTGTGGTTGGAGGATGAGGAGTCGGTGTGGACCAGCTGAGAGAGGAGATCTATGCTGGTGCGGATGGTGTCCCTGATGTCCAGCAGGATATTGTGGCTCTGCCCCTCCAGCTGTCTGGCTCTCTGCCTTTCTGCGGAGGAGGAGCTGGGGGGGGTGGATGCGGCTAGGACTGTGGTGGACTCAATGTCTCCTTTCTCCCACCGCACTAGGGAGTTCTCTACGCACTCCACCACACTTTCCACACCTGTCCGCGGGTTCTCTGCCATGGCACGCTCCACAGAAACCTGCCTGGAGACAGGGACTGACTCTCGGTCGGAAGAGGACTGGGTGGCAGCAGGTTGCCGGAGAGAGAGGGTAGTGAGAGGGGCTGCTGGTGCTCCTTGGTGGCGGATCTCACACTCCAGGAAGCTGCACCTGGCCATGACATAGGTCTCTCTGTCTGTCAGCTCCACAGTGGCCTGGTCAGATTTCTTGAGGTGCAGCTTCCCGTACCAGGTGTGCATATGTTTCCACCAGCCGAGGAGCACCTCCAAAGTGTAACCCATACTCTCTGCCCTCTCTCTCCAAGCAGCCTGCTTCCGCTTGGTCTCCCTGTACAGCCGGTGTCCCTTCCGCCACAGATAGTCGTTCTCTCTCAGCTACTCCAGCACCTCATCCTCATGCGTCTCCGCAATGGAGTATTGCCTCCTCTCCCATTGTCGCATACGCCTCTTCCTCCCTTTGGCAGGACCAAATGGGCCCTCATCAGAGGGGCTCCCAGGTAGTAGGGGCTGCTCCTCCATATCACCAGCAGCACCAGCAGGATCATCATCATCATCATCATCATCATCATCATCATCCTCACCAGCAGGATCATAATCAGCATCATCATCATCCTCACCAGCAGGATCATAATCAGCATCATCATCATCAGCAGCAGCAGCAGCAGGAACACCAGGACCAGGATCAGCAGCAGTAAAGTAAGCACCAGCAGGGCCAGCAAGTCCAGGAGCACGAGCAGGACCAGGAGCACGAGCCGGACCACGAGCACGAGCAGGACGAGCAAGACCAGGAGCAGCTTCAACAGAGTAAGCAACAGCAGAAGCCCCAGCACCAGCAGAAGCACCACCTCCTGGAGCAGCTTCAGCAGAAGCCCCAGCACCAGCAGAGTCAGGGGCAGGGGGCAGGAGGTTGGCCCTGTCCCTCTTGCCAGGGATGGCAGCAGGTTGCTGAGGCTTTCTCTTCCTCCCCATGGTTGTGGGGTTGCTGGCTGGCAGGGAGGCTGGCAGGCACCTAGGCTGGCAGGAAGGCTGGCAGGAAGGCTGGCAGAAAGCCTGGCAGGAAGGCAGGCAGGCAGGAAGGCACCAAGGCTGGCTGGAAGGCAGGCTGGCAGGGCAGGCAAGGAACTCGAAGTGTCCAGCAGCAGGTCTTTCCTCGGAATGCTGGCCACATGCGAGCTGCATCCCTTTATATCCGGGGGGCTTACGTAATACTTCCCCCCCACATGCGCAATTAACACGCGACATCCGTTCCGCTTCCGCTGTGCATCCGCTAGGCTTCCACTGTGATCCGCTTTATCCGCTAGGCTTCCTCTGTGCATCCTCTTCATCCGTTCGGCGTCCGTTCTGCATCCGCTGTATCCGTTCCGCGTCCACTTTGCTGAGCCCCCCCGGAAGCCCTGCAGTTGCGCCATCTGCTCCCATCCACTTCCATCCGCTGGGCTTCCGTTCCGCATCCGCTTTGCATCCGCCCTGCGTCCTCCCCGTGTCCGTGTTATCCACTCCGGTTATGCAAATTTTTGCCCCTTTTGAGAGCGGATAACAACGGATGGAACATTTTTCTCGTCCGTTGTGTCTGTTTTGCATCCATTGGCCAGTGTGACATGGGCTTAACATCCTTGCTACATACTACCCACGTCCGTTCTTTTCCTTTCTTTTCCGTTCTGTTTATACAAATTTTTGCCACTTTTTGGAGCGGATGACAACGGATGGAGCCACCCTCGAAAATTTGCTCATCCGCTGTATCCTTTCTGCATACATTTTGCATCCGTCGGCCAGTGTGACCTAGCCTTTATATGGCTATATTGCTTAAAAAAATGCATCAGACATATTTTTTTCCTCCTAATTTATGAAGAGCTGGTACAGTTTTCACCTTATGGTGAAAAACAACAGCTGTGGTATACAAATATTAACATTGCAAACCTTTGTCTCAACACTACATATCCACCTCTCCTGTTTATATCTTTGCACTTTGCATTATTACTGAAAATTTATATTCTCTTTGACATATCATTTACCTCAGTCTGCAGCTTCAAAATTTTCATGTCGCTTTCTTTGCTATAGGGAATATCAGCTATAAATCAGTAGGTTGACTCCTATATCAGCTCTGAATAGGTAATATTCTTTCTTGCCATTTACTGTATTTTAAAATATCTAAACACTACCATACCCTCTAATGGGCCATTTGCAGACAGCCTATATTACTCATATCAAGTAGTAGAAGATGCCTCTTTCTTAGTGTTCTAGTTACTATAGACAAACACCTTAAAGTATTCTCCAAAAACAGGATTTTAATGGAATTGTTTGCATTTCAAAACTGAAACATGGTGGTGGATTAAATTATATGCACTTTTTTCCAGAAGGTTAGTCTGAGTTAGAATAATGTGGTACTCTCATTCAAATGTCTATGAATAACATGCAGCTCAAATGAATGGGAATTTAGAAAAATAAGCCATGATTATGCTTTGCCAGCAGTTTTCTTTCTCCATGATGCCCTAGTGTTATTTTGTTTATTCTCTTTACTTCCAAAAAGAAACAAATATTGAACTTGAATAACTGCACCTTAACATATGTGGAATTATCGAACTGTGTCTACTTAACTATACTTGCCACAATTACAGGATCTATTTTGTCCGTCCATTTTACTGCCCATTATTAGTGAGATTGTATTCTAGCCTGCCAGGTTTGCTAATGGAGCATGTTAACATCTCCATTAAATTCACATCTATTTTCATTCACTCATCCCTAATACACATAGCTTTTGTAAGGAATTTGCCATAATAAATGCAATTTAAATTATCCAAAAAATATTTAAAACTAAAATTTCCTTAATGCCATCCTTCGTTATTTTAATATTCAGAAGTTGAGGGGAAGGGGTAGCAGTTTTTATTTTTTAAAAATATATTTTTCCTATTTCACTTTCAGAATCATGTTTTTGTTTCAGAGGCCTTATTCATAAAAATGTTTGATATTTTTAATAAACATGTGTACAAGTGCACACTGTTAAATGCTACAATCCACACAATAGTAGAAACCATTTCAGTAGGTCTTGCAAACTGATTCTCCTCTTCCCCCACTCCATATGTATGTGTGCATATACATATACACAACACACAAAACAATTGAATTTTTCTTTCACACATCATCTATGCTGAAAATATCCCTGTAAGATGTCAGCAATGTTTTGAAATTCTAAAACAGATGGCATTCTAATTAGTTTTGAATGGCCAGATTCAATTAAAGGGGGTCTCTTTTTAGTATTTTACTACATTCATTTTTCAAACCTACCGTCAACTGTTACACACAAAAGACATAAATACATATGCGAAGCTGCTTTATCTCAGGAGAATAGTTGGCACCTCTGTCTTTAACCAGGAATGTCAGGCTTCCATTCAGTCAGAACACTAGATCACAGGCCTGGAAATAGTTTGCCTGTAGTTTAGCTCTCATCTAGAACTGGCAGAAAATTTCCAGATGTAGTTGAATTAGAATCTTTTATTGTGGACAAGAATGAAGCCTAAAATATAACTGCTGATTAAACACTGCAATGCAAAAGTGTGAGGAGGAGGATATGTACTCTCTATATATGAGTATGTATAACAGACACACATAACTGTATAAAAATAATCCTTAACTTACAATCATTTGAGGTTACAATCACATTGAAAAAAGTTATGTATGACCGTTTTTCACATTTATGACCATTGCAGTATGATCCCCATGGTCACAAACTCAAAATTCAGACACACGGCAACTGGCATCTATTTATGACAGTTGCAATATTCCAAGGTTATGTGGTCAACTTTTGCAACCTTCTGACAAGCGAAGTCAATGGGAAAGCCACTTATTAATTTAACTGCAGTGATTCACTTAACAACAAGAAAGGTCATAAGATGGGCAAAACTCACTTAACAATTGT
The DNA here is from genome assembly GCA_015471245.1 of Laticauda colubrina. NCBI lineage: Eukaryota > Metazoa > Chordata > Lepidosauria > Squamata > Elapidae > Laticauda > Laticauda colubrina. The sequence continues at coordinate 9,844,400 of BLBF01000041.1, read as the reverse complement.
CTTGTCTGGCCACAGAAATTTTGGGCTCAATTGTGATTGTAAATCAAGGACTATCTGTATACATGCTTACTGTATGATTCTTTCTCCAGCTTTTCCAAATTAATGGACATTTGCTGACTTACTTGGTGGACTGAAGAACCAATATCTAACAGAAAGTAATGCCCTGAGTTATCAAATAGACATACTGTCCAGCTTTGCTAACATATTATTTTGTAATATATAAGCATTCACATAATCATAAGAGGGAGAGAAATACACTTAGGGAGTTAAACTGGAAAGTTTGTGTGCATGTACGATATTTATATATTATTATTTCCTAAACTTGTATGCTGCCCAACTCCCAACAACTCTGGGTGGTTATTAATTGTATTGATTTATCATTTTTAAAGTTATGCTGGCAATATTGAAAAGCAGAATAAACTTATAAGGTAGTCCTCCACTTACGACCACAACTGAGCCCAAAATTTATGTTGCTATGTGAAACATTTGTTAAGTGAGTTTTGTCCCATTTTACAACCTTTTTGCCATAGTTGTTAAGTGAATCATTGCAGTTGTTAAGTGAATAAGTGAATATGGCTTCCCCATTGACTTCATTTGCGTGAGCATCAGGCACTTGTGCTTGCGTGCAAAGCTCCACTTGTGTGAGCAGAGGATACTCACAAATGGAGCTTCACAAGTGAGTGCAAGTACCCTCTGCTTGCATGAGTGGAGCCTTGTTAGGGAGCACAAGTGCCTCCCTCTCACTCAAATGGAGCTTTGTGTGTGAGCACAAGCATCCCCTCACTCACAAGAGAAGTGTGCACGCTACCCATCTCTCCCACAGCCCAGTTTCACACAAGACACAGGCTGCAACCCCTGATTTAAGACATCCACTTAAGCATACTTAAGCTAGAAGCTAGAAAAAGAGGCAGACAACAGAGAATGTAAATTAAAAGGGTCAAATAAATTATCAGAAAGTCCATGAAAAAGCTATGAGTTTCTAATTAAGGCCTATGAAAATGTAAGCATTTGTCCATATAGTGACCAAGAGTAGAGCTCATTTCAGTGCCATTTAACTGACACCAAGTTATAAGTCATCTCTTTCAAGACAGGTATCACTCTAATTTAAAATTTTCTGCAGATTTTAATTAATTTCTTTGATTAAGGAAGAAAAGAGGAAATGTATCTATAGGCTGTAAGCATGATTTCACATCCTGGCTTAGAATTTTACAGCTATAAACATTTTGAGTTTGTAAAAGGTATCACAACAAATTTACTGTCAGTTATTTGGTTCCAGTTTACAGTTCATGAAGGCCGTGCAAAAAAAGGGAGGGTCTGAAACCAAATCCTCAAAGGAAACATTAAATTTGATTCTAGGATCAAACAACTCTTGTGACTATTGGGTGTGAAATGCATTAAATGAGTGATTCTTGCTCTGAGGTAGTATTTTCCCAATTCCCAGCAAATCTTAAAGTTGCCAAATATGAGAAATACTGCTCTAAGGAGAATTTATCTGTGGTATGACGCACTATTTCTACTACTGCAAAAAAAATGGATGAGATTGTATCCATACAATTATGGATACAACCTGCATATTGGCCATTTGACACTGATGCGTGCTAATAATATCATTGTTCCTTGCCAGTGTCTCAGGCTTCCATGTACTATCTATTTAAGTCCTATCTGATGCAGATTCAGTAAGTTTATAGAAATCAAATTCCCCATGTACATGAATTTATTTGTGGATCTTTCCTACAGATTCACTGTTTTCATGCTGTGAACTTAAAACAAAAGTCTGGCTTCTCCACAGCAATGAACACTTTCTTACAAACTATCTTTAAGTCATAGTGATCTGACATATTGCTCAATTCCTATGTTTATTTTATATGGAGGGTTTAAATTAGAACCATAAAGCACTTCACTGCAGTTTATTTTAGCCTCCTCAGATACGTTAAATCCATTTCCCAAGATGTTTTCAGATTCCTTGAGGAAACTGTGATAAACTTTGATCCTCCATATTTTTTCCTGCAATTCCCATCCCATTCAAAAACACTCTTTCTCTCTTTCTCCCTCTCTCTCCCTCCCTCTTCCACCCCCCCCCCCACACAACATGAATATGGTTAGATTTTTCAATAAAAGGGATACAAGAAAAAACAGTGAGATTCTTGACTCAATTGCACCCCTTAACTTTCTTAATTTTCACATGTTCATCTGGGAGGTCTCAAGGAGAGATGTACTAATGTTGGCTCAAACTCAAATATACAGGTTTTCAGATAATCCAAGATAATCTTAATAGAAGAGGGTTTGAGCTAATATAAGAACTATTGTAATGTTTCATCTAATTGAGTCTACCTTCTCTTCTGCAGAACACATGCATACCAGGTGGAGAAAGACAGGAGAGCATATACATCTTCTCTACCTACTCATTCAATTCAATGTCTCAAGAAAGCCTTCCTCTTTTTTCATAACAAACCTGTCGACTTTCAAAACAGAAAATAGTTTGAGAACTGTTTTGATCACCTCCAGGAAAGAAAGGGAATCCAACAGAGAGCAAATTTTTGTTCTTCAAGAAAGACATAAGACTGTGTCTTGAAAAGTAATTGGGGAAATGAATTTAAGCAAGGAAAGTGCAAAAAAAAAAGCTGCAAAACCTACTTTTTGCCCTGTCATTAATCTGAAATTGTTTTTCCCAGGTAAAATTGACAGGTTATCAGTGACAGGAACTTTCAGGGGTAGAATTTTACCATTCATTCTTTGTTCTATTTTGTGCATTTTGTTTTCTTCACATTTATATAATAATCTGTCACTGTTGTTTTGGAGGATCTCTATTCTAACTAGGAATATTTTAACCCACATAAAGTGTCAACAAGGGAATGAGGACATGGAGCCTGGTGAATGGAGGCAAGGACATAACCTGATAGACACTGTGGATGTACAAGGCCCCAACAGAGCTTCACATGAAGGGAAGAAGCAGCGCAACCTCCTGAAACATTGGTGCAACTCCCCAGCTGGAGCAGTGGAGTGGCAAGACAGGATGATAGATGATTAATGGATGCTTCCTTGAGACTGTTCCATAACATTGATGAGATTGTTCCATGTATGTTGAGTGGTCCTACAAGGAATAGGGCATTAATAAAGAGCTTTGTTTATTTTAAAATGCGTTGATCAATGAATAAATTGTTATTGATAATAAAGTTCCATATGTGTGGCAGCTGGGATGGTGGACCATACAGTCCCACTATGGTTGCACTGGAGGTTTATCTATCCCACAACTATCCTTATCTTTCCCACAAGCATGCAAAGGCTTAACCATTTTTTCAAAGTTTTTACCAACACTTTATTAAGTAAACAAAATGAAACAAGTAAACTTTATTTAGTGTCTTAAGCAAAGATAAACTTTATTAAACAACTCAGTCTCTGAGACTATTCTGAGTCACTCTGAGTCATGTCCATGGTCTCAGCTGTGAAGTGGGCAGTGACTGTGGATGTGGATGTGGTTTGAGTGCTGGTCTGAGGCACCATTGGGGTGCTTGGCCCCAAGGGTACAACAGGTGGTGGTGTGTTCAGGAAACTATCCAAGAGCTGACTCAGTCCCATGAGGTTGAGAGGCCTTTCATCAAGGACTTGAGATGTCAGGCCCAATGCTGATGACAGATTGTCCATTGATGGGCTTGGCTGTGGGGTGGAGGAAGGGTTGGGAGGAGTGTACTGGGGCTGTCTGGTCTGCAGCTGGGTGAGGAGTGGTGTCTGTGGTGTCCGATGAACCTGGGCCTGGACTGGGAAGTTCTGCTTGTGCTGTGGGAAGTCCTGGTAGTTGTAGCTTTGGTAGGTGAGGGCCTGTTGAAAGCTGTGGAAGGGCTGTGACGTTGCCTGGGGTGGAGGAGGAAACCATGGCCCGGTAGGACGAGCTTCAGCTGGGCCTTGAGGGTTGTGTAGAAGTGCTGTGATCTTCTGCTTCATCACCTGATACTGGGCCTTGGGCAGGTCCCTCAGGGTCTGGCTCACGTAGGTGATGAAGGGCTTCCGGGCCGAGGATGCTCTCTCCAAGTCGACCAGCTGAGAGAGAAGTTATGTGCTGATCCTCATTGTGTCCCTGATCTACAATAGCACACTGTGGTCCTCATCCTCCAGTCTGTCTCTCTGCCTGCGTCCTCTAGAGCTGGGGGTGGGGGTGGGTTGGCCTCTGGTGGCTGCTGCTTCTTCCTCCATTTGTGACAGCAGGGCATCATCCTCCACAGGATCCTCCAAGTCCTCCAGCATGGGGAGTGCAGCTGTCGAGGGGGTCTCTGCTGTGGGGCCCTCTGAAGACACCTGCCTGGACAGGGTAGCTGGCTCCTGGCTGGAAGAGGACTGGCTGTCTGAGGGAAAGGGGTCTCAGAGGGGCTGCTCCTCGGTGGTGGATCTCACCCTCTAGGAAACTGCACTTGGCCATGACGTACTTCTCCCAGTCAGTGAGCTGGACAGCGGCCTGCCCAGATTTCTTGAGGTGTAGCTTGCCATACCTGGTGTGCATGTGCTTCCACCATCCAAGTAGTACTTCCGCAGTGTACCCCAGGCTCTCTGCCTTGTCTCTCCAAGCTGCCTGCTTCTTCTTGGTGTCCCGATACAGTCTGTGGCCCTTTCTCCAGAGGTACTCGTTCTCCCTCATCCATTCCAGCACCTCATCCTCATGCTCCTCAGAAACGGTGTATTGTTTCCTCCCTCCCTTCTCCTTCCCTTGCCTCTTCCTCCCTCTGGCAGGGGCTTCAGCAGGGCCTTCAGGGGCTTCAGCATCAGGGCCTTCTGGAGATTGTTCAGGGCCTTCAGGGGCTTGAGCAGCAGGGCCTTCAGCAGCAGGGCTTTGAGGGGATTGAGGGCCTTGGGGCTGGTCCAGCACAGCAGCAGCAGCAGCTTCAGAGTCAGTGCCAGGGGGTGGGATGCTGGTTCTGCCCTTCTTCACCTTGCCAGGGCTTGAATGAGTAGGCACAGACTTCCTCTTCTTGCCTGACTGACGAATCATGGTGTTCCTGCAAAATGTATCTGGCAGCACGTCTTTCCCCTGTATGCTGACTGCATGCATGCTGCATCCTTTTATATCTGCGGAGCAGATGAAATTCATACCCCCCGCATGCGCAGTGAATGCTTTGCATCTGATATACATCTGCACAGCATCCCCTTTGTTTCCTATAGGTATCCGTGATGCATCCGCTTCATCCTCTATGCATCCGCCCCTTCCGCTATGCGTCCACTTCGAAATTCTCCCCAGAACCCCTTCGGAGGTGTCATCCACTTCCATCTGCTTTCATCCGCTAGGCTTCCAATGAACATCCATTTTACATCCCTGCCACATACTACCCACGTCAGTTCTTTTCCGTTCTGTATATGCAAATTTTCACCAATTTTTGGAGCGGATGAAAAAGGATGGAGCCATCCCCGAAATTTTGCTCATCCACTGTGTCCTTTATGCATACGTTTTGCATCCATCGGCCAGTGGGACCGGGCCAGGAACAGAGTGTCTTAACCAATAATGGTTTTTTTGTTTTTAAAGAAGAACATAGCTTTATTTGAAAAAAAAATACTGGAACAAATCACAGGGGGCAGGTAACCTGCACAATGAAACTTCAGCTATATTCACTATTTTTATTTTCCAGAATGCCTTTGGGCCTTCTCTATATTAATAAAAACATGGCTTGAATTTCACTGAGCAATATATTCTGGTTTTACATTTAACAAAGATATTTCTTAAAGAAAAGAAAAAGAAAGTTGCTGCAACAAACAGCACCGCTTTGCCGTTCCCATGCCAGCCAATGACATTCATCCTGTTTACTGCTATTCTATGAATCCCCATCTGCCACCATCAGCCAGAGCCCCCAGCTCATTGAAAAGTGGAAGGGAGACTGATACTCTGTTTGTAATGATTTTCTTATGCAAAAAGCTAAAATATAATGAGTGTTTTGGTAGTTTAGGAGATTTAGCACCTCGGGTACATTTATTTCTGTTTTTGCTAGACACTCCTATGTCTTAGATTTGTTTTTTGATCCTGTTTAAATTTGCACAGATGTCTCCAACTAGGTATTTTCAAGAGACTAATCACCAGTGTCCCTCAAGGAGATTAGAATTTTTTTAAAAAAAAAAGTTGTAACATATGCATGAACACCTCACAACATTATCTAGAGCAGGCTAATTAAGATCATGAAAATGGGAGATCTATTTGAAGTTAGATATTTAAAAATGAAATATCAGTATGTAAGGTTCAGAAAATAGTCCTGTTTAGAAAAAATATTGGAGTCAAATTAACCTTTGGCATAATGCCTCATTCAAATTACCTTATGATGAGATGGCAGTCAGAGCAGAGAAAGTGTCCAGTCAAAAAATACTTTGTTTAAAATTGTGTATATTTTGTTCCACTTTTCTATCAGTTATTTTCTTTGAAACAAGATAACCAAAGATGCTTTCAAATGGCTATAGCTCTATGTCAGGAAATGGGTTTTAAGTGGACTCAGTCACCACTGCAATGAATACTCTGGAATTTGAAATTAGATTGGGGAGCTGCATGAAATAATATTTTTTCAGGCATAAATACAAAATATCTTAACATGATTCTTAACTTTTGGGATGGTTTTGGATAAATACAATGCTGTGGCAAATTTATATCAGTTGATTATAATAAAAGTTAGTAATAGAGGGTTTTGAAATCTCAACCTTGACAATAATGGTTAACAGGAAAAACAACAGTAATAAAAATATTACTATTGTTTTCCCTGTTAACCATCATTGTCATTAATATAGTGTACATACAATGGGTCAATAATTTGCAAATATATATACAAGTTTAAAAAATTGGGGTGGGGGCTATTTCACAAGGGTGGAAATATTAATATTAATTAGTATTCAATTAGGAGGAAATTATGTGTTTTTGAGTTGTTTTTAATGCACTTTTTTAATATCTTGATTGTTCTGTGGGAGGGTTGTTATTGTTTTAGGTTTTGTATTTTAATTTCCTTTTGAATAAAATTTAAAAATATTGTAAAAATGAATGTGAAACATTATGAGAAAACTAGCATTTATCTCATGATGGGTGGTTGTTTTCATTTTGTTTTTTGTTTTGCAACATGCACAATTTTATCATCATCATGTTTATAAGTTCCTCCAAATGACTCTACCACAAAACTTTTCCTCAAGAATCAGATGAAATGTTTAAACAAGGCCAATAATCTGAAAACTTATTATTCAGGGCATTTGATTATCTGAACAACTTGGAACCTCTGAGTGTATCCTATGAAGGATTGGGGGCAGGAAAGTTGAACACAGGTATTATTATGTAGTAAGCAGGGGTGTGATTCTATCAATTAGCACCTATTGGCTAGAACTGGTTGTTCACATTCTAAGCAGTTCGGAGAACTAGTTGTTAGAAGAAATTACTGGCCTAATCCTGTAAGGAAGGCAGCATGAAAATCTTTCTGGTGTTTACAGAAACTGCCTCTCCGTTAACCCTTATGATATTCTTGGCAGGACTAGACTTCCTGTGTCAGGTACTTCTCTGGTGTTTTTTTTTTCCTCCTTCGTTGGTACTGTGTGGAGTGACCATTCAAAGTTACAATGGCACTGAAAAAATTGACTTACGATCATTTTTCACACTTACAACTGTTGCAGCATCCTCATAGTCATGAGAGGCCAGGCGAGGAGATGCATGCCTTGATGTGAGTGATATTCAGTTGGCCACACCCAACCAATAACATGACCACCAAGCCACATCCACCCAGTCACATGACCACCAAGCCTTCCCACCAACTAAGCCATGCCCACAAAACCGGTTGTTAAAAAATTTGAATCCCACCCCTGAAAAAAACCCTTGGCAAGGTTTTTCAGAAGTGATTTTAGAAAAAACCTATCCTGTAATCTGCAACTCTTACACTGCAAAAACATTTAGACTACACAACTTGATCAGGGCAAAGCAATAGAGGCAATCTACATAGACTTCTGTAAAGCCTTTGATTCAGTGGTACATGACAAACTACTACTAAAATTAAAATCTTATGGTATCTCTGGAGAACTGCATAACTGGATAGAAGCATTCCTGTCAAACAGACAACAAATAGTCAAAATTGGGAGCATCCTATCAAATTCTGTACCTGTCAACAGTGATGTCTCCCAAGGCAGTGTTCGAGGACCAACTTTCTTCATACTCTGCATAAATGACCTCTGTGCTCATATTAAGAGCAACTGCGTTCTCTTCGCTGATGATGTAAAGCTATTCAACACCACAGACAATACTGCTACCCTTCAAAAAGACCTTGACTGTGTATCAGAATGGTCAAACAAATGGCAACTTCAAATCTCAACAAATAAATGCTCTGTCCTACATATTGGCAAAAAAAAAAATCAGAAAATAAAATACAGGCTGAATAGTCAAGACCTTGTTGATGATCCAAACTCTGTCAAGGATCTTGGAGTACTAATTTCAAATGACCTAAGTACTAGAGCCCACTGTAACTATATAGCCAAAAGAGCGTTAAGAGTTGTTAAACTAATCTTCTGTAGCTTTTTCTCTGGTAATATTACACCAATAATTAGAGCATACAAAACATTTGCTAGACCAATACTTGAATACAGCTCATCAGTCTGGAACCCACATTACGTATGTGATGTTAACACAGTTGAGAAAGTCCAGAAATATTTCACAAGAAGAATTCTCCACTCCTCTACTCATTGCAGAATATCTTATGCCGCCAGACTCGAAATTCTAGACCTAGAAAACTAGAACTATGCCGCCTTTGGTCTGATCTAAGTATAGCATATAAAATCATGCATTGCAATGTCCTACCTGTCAATTAATACTTCAGCTTCAACCATAACAATACAAGAGCACACAATAGATACAAACTCAAGGTTAATCGAACCAAACTTGATTGCAGGAAATATAACTTCAGCAACAGAGTGGTCTATGTCTGGAATACTCTACCTGACTCTGTGGTTTTTTTTCCCCAAACCCCAAAATCTTTAACCTTAGACTGTCTATTATTGACCTCACTCCTTTCCTAAGAGATCTGTATGGGGTGTGCATAAGCGCACCAACTTGCCTACTGTCCCTGTCCTATTTTTTCTTTTCTTTTTTTTTTCTTATATGTATCCATGTATTCATAACTATGTTTTTACTTATACCTATTATCTTGTAAGCAATTGACAAATAAAAATAAATAAATAAAATAAAATAAATAAAATTGTTGTGAAAGCTTTGTTTGTCATTCTCAATAGATTATGGCACCAGCATACAAATCTTTAGGTGTCAGAGGATCTACTTAACATTTTTTGCCCTCAGGGCCAGCAGTATCTATTGGAAGACAAGTGGAGATTTAACTGGCACTAGCACAATTATAGCATTGCAAGGCATATGTGGGATTGTGATGATCCAGGGTCGGATACAAAACAAACACAGTCTCAGAAAATAGGTGAAGCCCCTTTTATTCCTTCACTATGCTTCCAACCTCTGAATTTCTTCGATGGAAGACAGAAAAACTTCCACATGAAGAAGGACAAAAGCAACACAAAGCAGGCAAGATAAGGACTAGAGGATCTCCACAGATAACACATACTGGGAAGGACACCAAACTCAGAGAGGAACTATAAACTAGAGATATTTACACGCTTTGTTTCCAGCGTTTGCCAGTATGCAGGTCCAAACTCTTATTCAGTTGTCACAGCTGCAGCCCATAAAGAGGATCAAGGCCCTCTCCTCCTGAGTAGACCACATCTCTCCATCATCCTCTCTTCCCTGCGTGCCCTAAGATGGATAGGGGAAGGGCTTGGGTCCTCCTCTGACTGCTCAGCTGGCCTCTGCCCTTCCACAGCCTCCTCCACAACCTCTGTGAACACACTCCCACTCCCTGTTGGCTGTTCCTCCTCTCTCTCAGAGTCAGTCTCCACCAAGGGCATGACAGGGATGCAGCTGTGTCTAAAGAGCATAACCGAAAAATAAAAAGGTCCATTTTTAATTAACTTTAAATTTCCCCCTTCCTGAATACTGAAATTGGGTATGTGAGGAACTAAGCATAAATTCAGAAGTTGTGTACATATGAGCTGTATATGCCTTCATATTGTGTGTGTATCTTCATTCATCTACTTGTGTGTGTACCTGAATGCACAGAAATAAATGCAATGTGATTCTCAGCATATTACCCACCATGCAAGGTCATATTTATGCACAAAATGATAACCCATCTCTTACCAAATCATAGTTGCGAGGGCTCTTATAACTTGGTATTATATGTAAGAATTTTGCAGTAAAATATATTTCAGCATCCATGGATGGCTTTCAACAGCTGAAGTTAGCAAGCTAGTGCTGAGCCATTACCTATTCTGTTATTGATGCATAGCAAATTTCACTCATGATCAATTATTGGTGTTTGCAAAACAGATGAGCCTAAATTTGTTTGTCCCTTTCTTCAGGTTGGTGGAAATATTTCTGTTAATGAGTGAAATCATTGCCACTCCCATTGTAAGCCTTGAGGAACTAATTTTGTCTCTTAACCTCTCACCCAAAAATGAGAAATGGGATCAGAAATTATGGCTTCATGATTTTTGATGAATTTATAACATCAGATAATAATCAGGAAAGGAGAATGGTTAAACCTGATTATTGTTGATGGTACCATTGAATTTTTGTTGATTCTTAGTAACTACATAGATCAAATTTGCTTCAGTATGATAATTCAGATTTTCTCCAATCTGGTTTTTCAGATCTACTAATGATGCACCCATTAATACTGTAATTAAGCCTAGTCACATTCATCTCTTTCAATTCTAGTCAATTGTACTGCAATTTTCACAAATCTCCCTTTAAAATTTCTCAGAAAATGCAGTTAAGAGTAGCAGAATAATATTTATTCAAGGCTGCTACAACTGCACTTTCTATTAGTTTGTACAAAGACAACTCTACCTGACTCTGTTGTTACATCCTCTAACCCTAACACCTTTAACCTCAAATTATCCACTATTGACCTCAACCCATTCCTAAGAGGTCTGTAAGGGGTGCACATAAATGCATCATCATGCCTACCATACCTATCCTATTGTCCCCATTTATTCGGACCTATTTCCTGTATTCTTACTCATGTTTATACTTATATCTATTACCTTGTAAGCGATTAACAAATCAAATAAATAAAAATAAACTCCAGAGTTTTTGTACCTAGAACTAGATCTATCCTTATATTTGCACAAGGTTACAAATAGATATAATATTTTGGAACAGATAGGCAAACATATCCCAATACCTGTTTGCTTTTTTTATGTACAGTCAGCATAAAGATCTGAAAAGGGTATAAGGGTTTGATTGGATTACATCTACAAAGCATAAAGAATTGGGAAGACTGGTGTATTAAGATGCTTATCATTTGAATGGTGTAGAAACTGTAGCCTTAAACTAGGCATGCTGTATTTGACAAATTCATGGTTCAGTTCTGTACTTTTGATGTGACTTGGGATTTGGGTTTTCTCTGTTTCTTTCTCTGACACAACAACTCCTGAACTGCTTGTTTTACTAATCTACATCACATGCAGCTGCACAGTTTCTTTTGCAATAATTGCCTTGAGCTGCTACTGGGATAAATTTACTATTCTGTTGGCTGTATTGCACATTAATAATTCAAATATATAGGATAATATATCGGATATACTTAAAATAGTGCAAACTTACCACATTTTTATGCGACTGATGAATTGATGACATGGCAATGTTTTAAATACATTCAAAATCTTATATATATTTAATGATTGCTGTACTTTGTCATAACATCCATTTTTAATTATCCCTAATGTTGGGTAAATTGCTATTATTCTTAAGCTGGTTTTATGTACTGTCAAAGTAGTTAAATTTCCACCTATGCACTATTTTTGCAAGGATTATTCTAATTAAGGACATAATGTAATACTGCAGCAAGATGAGAGTTCACAGAGATTATCTGTAACTAGAGAGACATGTGGGAAAAACTGAAGCTCCTTCCTAGCTTTTGAAGCAGTAAGTGAATTCAGATCTGGTTTACAAATGCATCCTAGCAAGTCCAATCTACAATTTACTAATTTAGCCTCAAACTTTATTCTGCTTTGCCTTAGTTTCCACAAAATAATATATTTTGCAGGAAATATATTTATTTATTTCAGGAAGGGGTCAAGCTATTTTCTAAAGCGCCTGTAGGCCAGACAAGGAACAATGGATGGAAACTGAACAGGGAGAGATTTAACCTGAAAATAAGGAGAAACTTTCTGACAATGAGAACAATCAATCAATGGAACAGCTTGCCTTTGAAAGTTGTAGGAGCTTTATCACTTGAGACTTTCAAGAAGAGATTGGATTGCCATTTGTCAGAAATGGTGTAGGGTCTCCTGCTTGTGCAGGGGATTGGACTAGATGACCTACAAGGTCCCTTGGAACTCTGATTATCTGATTATATTTGGTTTAATAACTATTTGTAACATAGCCATGATTTCATAAACAAGTTTCTGATATCTGTCTCCTCTTATTTAATCTGCAATGTTCATAGTCTATAACATTTAGCGAAGCAATTTTGAAAATTGGACATACTGAACCAGGGCATCCAAGTGCTACATAAACATTTTACAAAAATATATAATGCTAGAAAGAGAAAAGTTGTGATGGATGGATGGATGGATGGATGGATAGATAGATAGATAGATAGATAGATAGATAGATAGATAGATAGATAGATAGA
>BLBF01000041.1:9804950-9830295 GCA_015471245.1 Laticauda colubrina | reverse complement strand
ATAGATAGATAGATAGATAGATAGATAGATAGATAGATAGATAGATAGATAGATATGTTAAATTAAGATATATATCTAACCTTTAGAATGTTTTTAAAAATGCCTTACACTGAATCAGGCCATTGGGATCATTTAATTCAGCACTTCCCTCCAAATTTTAGGTGGCTATCTTTCCCATTCTGCTTAGAGATGCTTGGGACTGACCATAAAACTATGTGCTTTATTGGTGAGCATAAGACTTTTACATGCGCTCATAAAGTTTTCTTATTATGAATACTAGCAGTTTTGGGGAGCAAGTTTTAGTTTGGACTAAAGTCAGGTAATTCCTTTTTAGTGCAGAGGAATAAATGGACACAAATCTCCTAACAGAAAGAATAATAAGTCCATTGGTAGGAAGAAAGGAAAGAATTTTCACCTCCCAGTGCTTTTTTTTAAACCTGCAGATTCTATATAAAGGCTGTGTGTTATTTTACTTTTTATGGAATGAATAGTAATGTTGGCAAACCTATGGCACATGTGCCGGAATTGCCATCTCTGTTGGCATACAAACCATCACCCCAGAGCAGGTCCACTGTGCAGGCACACGCACTGTGCACCCACCAGCTAATCATCACATAGCTACTGCGCATGTGTGGGACTGGGGAGCACATGCATGTCCCCATTATGTGTTTGGGGTCATGCATGGGGGAGCATGCACCCATGTGCAGGGGTCATAGGGGGGTCTGCGTGCTTTGCCTTATGGGTGTTGGCACGTGTGCACTTTTGGCACGTGAGGATGGAAAGGTTCGCCATCATTGGAATAGGACAACCTTTCTGGGCTGAAAAATTCCAGAACCACTAGATGGCAATTTAGAGGTACTGTATTTTTCTATGTCTCTCTCTCCCCCACCCACCCACTTCCTAGTGGATACCTAAATTTTTGTAACTATAATATCGTACCTCCTAGCAGTTAACAAAATTCTGATTGCTGGGCAAACTCACTTCAAGTTTGGGTTTGATACAAAAAAAGCTGGGCACCCTGCCTCAATCTCTTCAATCAAAAGCATCAAGGTAAGCCTTTCCACTTTCCCTGTCTTTAGTTCAGTGGAAATGCTTTCTGCACACATCATCAACAGCCAGCAAAGTGGCTGATTCAATGAGGTGTGGCAGTTCTGATAAGGCACTAAAAGGTGGGCAACTGTTTTTCACTTAATGGAACTATACCAAGGAGTCATTTTGTCAAGAATTGATAGAAGCAAAACACTCCTCAGAGACTTTGCACCAGGCAAAGTAAAAAGATTTATGTGTGTATTCAGCTGTTTCCTTGAACTGATGCACATTTTGTTTGCATCCACACTGAGTTATTATTGGGCTTCATTCTTTGTCAAGAATAGGACGTTTGCAATTATTCATTTCTGAAAGCAAATTAGCAAGTTTTGTATTTTTGTCAATGTTTTTGGCTGGCAACTGTATTTTCATTAAACTCTATTTTGAAGAAGAAATAAGGGAAGCCAATAGCATTGGTTTAACGATCGTCTTACAGTATTTGTTTCCAAACTAACACAAGAAAAATCATTTTTAATTCTCATTCACAGTGTGAAAATTAAGGAACAGAGAAATCTGGGGAAAAAAAATCTTAGTTTCTGCAAATCTGCTGTTCCACATTCACTGTTATTTGCATTGACTTGGTTAGCAGCTGAAATACATAAATTCCATTGTTGTTCAGGTCACAAAGAAGAGGGAGAAAAAACAGTTTGCCTCTGGCATAGCTGAAATATAAGTAGGTACTTGATAGAGAGAGTTTTGATATTTTGTCATTCTAGTGTCATTCATTTCCCAAGACCTTTGGCTTTAGCAGCCCGATTAGTAAACCAAATGTTCCAGTCTCAAAGCACATTAGTACATGCTGTATTCTGCAAATTGTTAAGTAATAGGAGAAAATTAATTGACACCAGCCAATTACTAGTCTAAATTTCTCTGTGGATTGGGTATATTGCAGAAAAGCACTGAGACCTTAGCATCCTTCAAATTCATAGATACTCGCAATCTGGCCTTACATAACCAATCTATGTTGTTGCTATTAGGAAGATGTGGCCTTGTACTTTTTTCCTCCTTTGTGCTTTTGTGTCTTCATTTCATTGCATTCCCCCTATGTATATATTAAATTAAGAAGATATGGTGAAGATCCAGAAGTATTTTTCTAGGCCAAAAAATGCAATTGTTGTGGTCCACCTATAGCCAGTGGAGATGGCAGCAGTGTCAGACAGTGGGGAAGAACATGGGCCAGTCCAGGAGTCTGGGCAGGACTCGGACAAGGGTCCTGCAACTGATACAGAGATGGGGCCAGGGCCATATGGGAGTTATATGCTGACTCTGGAGCCTCCAGAATCTTACAGCAATGAAGCAGAAGAACAAGAGGAGCCTCTTCCCAGTGCACGCATGTGCAGAGCTACCAGAAGGCAAGAACAATTAAGATAAAAGGGGCAATTCGGAAATAAAGCTTGGAGGTGATTGGCCTTCCCATAAGACATAAAGGAAGAGCAGAGGGACATGGACTTTTGCAGGAAGCAACTTTGTTCATACTGATCGGTTTGAAACCTGAAGCTCTGTGATGAATTTGTGCTCCATTTGACCTTGTATAACTAATTGGAAATTTAGTTGTTGGCAACTTTTAAGGAAGATAAAGGTGCGTGCTTATCAGACTTATCCGGAAGGACTTCGGCAGACTTCCATAGGATTATTTACAAAATGTTTGAGACTCATTAAGAGCTGTGAATGACTAAAATTCACAACCATTGAAATAAAGAAAACAGGATTTTGGAATTGACATGTGTTTGTTAGTATCTTCATAAGCCTTGGTCAGAACAGCAATTCAGTGATAAGAAAAGTAAAATATTATACTTAGGCAAGAAAAATCAAAAGCATAGGTATAGAATAAGTCGTACCTGACTCACAGCAGTAACTGTGAGAGGGATCTAGGAGTCCTAATGGACAATTATAATGGACCCCAAAATAAGCATCAGGTCCTATTTTGAGGGGATGTCTTGCCCACTTACTTTAGGACCACCACAACCAGGCCTCCCATGGCCTGACACCTGTCGTGCCACTGCCTGACTTCTTCTGTGACTGCTCGTAGCCAGACATTGTACAGCTTGTTACAGGTGCCGCTGCACTCAACAGGAGGATGTGTGGCGCATTGTGCTCTTCCATTGTGCTCTTCCACTGCCACACAGTGTCCTTCCACAAATGTCAGCACCAGCAGTGAGCCATGCAATATCTTGACATGAGCTGCAGCACTGGCAAAAACAGCCACCTGGTGTCCTGCTGCAAGCAGTGGCACTGGTTTGATGAGCCATGCAGCGTGTGGCCACAAGTGGCCAAACGAGGCTGCAGAAAAACTCAGGCAGCAGCAAGAAAGGTGTCGGGGCAGGAGAGGCCTGGCTGCAGCTATCCTAAGGTAAGCAGGTGCAAGGTGCATGGATTAGCTCCACTCTCACACTCCTACCCTAGCTTGATTTTTATGCATGCTCCTCATCCCACCTCATACAACCAGGTGATGGGTGGGGCTTAACTAGGGCTTATTTTTGGGACATACACACCTGGTATGGCAAGCTACACCTCAAGAAATCCGGGCAGGCTGCTGTCAAGCTCACTGACCAGGAGATGTACAACATGGCCAAGTGCAGTTTCATGGAGGGTGAGATCCACCACCGAGGAGCAGCCCCTCTCCCTCAGACAGCCCACAGACAACCCACAGACAACCCTCTCCCTCAGACAGCCCACAGACAGCCAGTCCTCTTTCAGCCAGGAGCCAGCGAGCCTGTCCAGGCAGGTATCTTCAGAGGGCCCCACGGCAGAGACCCTCCCGACAGCTGCACTCCCCATGCCGGTGGACTTGGAAGATCCCCTGTCACAAATGGAGGAAGAAGCAGCAGCCACCAGAGGCCCACCCACACCCACACCCAGCTCCAGAGGATGGAGGCAGAGAGGCAAACTGGAGGGCCAGAACCACAGTGTGCTGTTGGAGATCAGGGACACAATGAAGACCAGCACAGAACTTCTCTCTCAACTGGTCCACTTGGACAGAGGATCCTCAGGCCGCCACACCTTCATCACCTACGTGAGCCACACCCTCAGGGACCTGCCCGAGGCCCAGTACCAGGTGATGAAGCAGAAGATCACAGCACTTCTGCACAACCCTCAAGGATCAACTGAACCTGCTCTGACCCAGTCCAGATCTGCTCCTCCACCCCAGGTGATGTCACAGCCCTTCCACAGCTTTCAACAGCCCCTCACCTACCAAGGCTATGACTACCAGGACTTCCCACAGCAAAAACAGACCTTCCCAGTCCAGGCCCAGGTTCATCGCACGCCACAGACACCACTCTTCACCTAGCTGCAGACTCCTCCTTCCTCCATCCCACAGCCACGCCCATCAATGGACAATCTGTCATCAGTCTTGGGCCTCACATCTCAGGACCTTGATGAGGGGCCTCTCAACCTCCCGGGACTGAGTCAGCTCTCGGACAGCTTCCTGAACACACCATCCCCTGTTGTACTCTCGGAGCCAAGCACCCCAATGGCGCCTCAGACCAGGACTCAAGCCACAGCCACCTCCACAGTCCCTGCCTACTTAACAGCTGAGACCATGGACATGACTCAGAGTGACTGAGAATAGTGTCAGAGACTTAGTTGCTTACTTGTTCACTTAATCTTTGCTTAAGACACTTTACTTGGTTCATTTCCCTTTTTAATAAAGTCATAAAGTTTACCTAAGACAATTAATAAAGGCTATCTTTGCTTAAAACACTTAATTCAGTTTACTTGGTTCATTTTGCTAATTTAATAAAGTCATAAAGTTTACCTAAGACAGTTAATAAAGGTTATCTTTGCTTAAGATACTTGGTTCATTTTTTTACCTTAGTAAAGTGTTGGTGAGAAGTTTTAACAAATGGTTAAGCCTTTGCATGCTTGTGGGATGGGTAAGGATAGTTGTGGGATAGATAAACCTCCAGTGCAAGCATAGTTGGACTGTAGGGTCCCCCATCCCAGCTGCCACACATATGGACCTTTATTATCAATAACAATTTATTCATTGACCAACATATTTTAAAATAAACAAAGCTCTTTATTAATGCCCTATTCATTGTAGGACCACTCAACATACATGGCACAATCTCATCAGTGTCAGCCTCAAGGAAGCATCCATTAATCATTAATCCTGTCTTGCCACTCCACTGCTCCAGCTGGGGACTTCCACCAGTGTCTCCGGAGGTTGCGCTGCTTCTTCCCTTCACCTGAAGCTTTGTTGGGGCCTTGTACATCCACAGTGTCTATCAGGTTACGTCCTTGCCTCCATTCACCAGGCTCCATGTCCCCATTCCTTTGTTGATGGTTGACAAGTCTGTTCTGCAACACTGGGTAGCGGGTGCGCATGAGATTGTGCAGGATGCAGCAAGCTTCCACGATGCTTCTCACAGTATGTGGCTCATGCTGCATGGTGGTGAAAAGTACCTGGAACCTGTTGGCCAGGATGCCAAAGGCGTTCTCCACCACCCGTCTTGCCCTGGACAGCCTGTAGTTGAAGATCCTCTCTCCACGAGTGAGGTATCTTGAACTGTACAGCTTCATCAGGTAGGTTCTGAAGGAGAAGGCGTCATCACCAATGATGAAGTAGGGCACATCTTGTGTGTCATTGGGTAGGGGGTCTGGATCTGGAAAACCCATGATGAGGTTGCATTCCAGCCCATCCTTGAGGTCACTGGCATTGTACACCTGGCTATCTGCAGCTGACCCATTGCCTGAAGCATCGATGTACATGAACTTGTAGTCAGCATCAACCATGGCAAAGAGGATGATACTGAAGAAGCCCTTGTAGTTGTGATAAGAGGACTCTGAGTTGGCTGGAGCTTTGCAGGCCACGTGCTTCCCATCTATGGCTCCAATGGTGTGGGGAAAGTTCCACCTCTGATACCACTCTTCTGCAAGTTTCCTCCAGCATTGTTCAGTCGTGGGGCACCTGAGGAGCTTCTTCATGTGTTCTTCGATGATGGCCTGCACCACTTCTCTGACCACTTTGCTGATGCTGTTGTGTGGCACCCTCCACACATATTGCATGTTTCTGTATGTGGTTCCAGAGGCCAGGTGCTACAGAGTCAGTGCCACCTTCATTCCAGGGTCCAGGTTGGGACGGAAGTTGGTTCTAGGCTTGGTCAACCTGGGTCTCAGACACTCTACAAGTTCGTCAAACATGGCTCGTGGCATCCTCATGAAGTGATGGAATGCACGAGGGTCTTCATTCCTCAGCTCCACCATCAGCTTGTCATAGAGTCCAAACTCCATTCTTCTCACGATCTATCCTCGGACCCACACAGCTCTTGGATATCTCTTTTTTCTCCTTGTGTATAAAAGGTGAAACAGTCTGAACAGGTTTTGGTTCTGGTGATGAATGATCGCAGCTACCATACGGACTGTGTCATGATCCATGGTGGAGAACAATTGATGATGTTGAAGACTAAGACCAAGTGTGAAGTGGTCTGTACACCACGGCTGCTGGACTCATACTGAGATCCAGATGATTTTCTTCCCCCTTTTTATAGGAAATATCAGTAGTCCGCTAGGTGTCCTTCTCATAATCTAGACATACTGCAGACATCCTAAATATCCGAGTTACATCCCAGATACAAACATTTTGTCCGTTTTCATCCTTTGTATACGAGATGCATATGCTTACATCCTTTCTATTTCCGTGCTACTAACACTATGTGGATGTTCCGTGCACCTTTCGTTTCCTCGCTCTTTCTGTTTTCAGCTGCAGCAGATGTGAGTTGAGAGGATGGCCAGAGGATGCAGAGAGGATACAATGGATGCTTAATGGATGATAGCGGACATAGAACGTTTGTTGCCCATATATGTCATGGATGTACATCATATGCAGCGGAAAGTTCATCCTCTCACAAAGTTTTATGCAGCTCAAAACTTCTTGCACAGATGAAATCTCAGTGGACGGATGCTTGAGGGATAGAGCGTATGAAACACGTATGCAGTGAGTACACAACGGATGCATAGCGTTTTCCAATGGATGTCAAGCTTTTTTTTAATGTTTTACATCCTCTTTGCATCCGTAAGTGCAGTGGGACAGAGGCTTTACAGAGAACCTAGAAATACAGGTAACTAATAAATAATTTTAATGTACATTTTCATTGCAATCTTGTAAAATAGATTAGAAGATGCAGTGACTATGTCAACATCACCCACTAAATTTTGTAGTTGAATATACTCTTATACTAAGCCAAAAACTGCAACACATACTGGAGACCAATAATGAAGGTAAAACATGCCTTGTCTGTATCTACAGTCCTTGTTAATTCATAAAAAATATCAACTATTCTAATGGATGCAAGAATATACCTACTAAAGCTAAATATTGCTCTACTATGTAGAGTTATTTCATTAAAATGTTTTTAAAGCTTAATGTTTCAGACTGATAAAATTGAATGTCAGCTGAGAGGAAAACTCTGTCTTTCTTCTCACTGTAATACAATATGATCAAATGAATATGCTTTAAAACATTATTTCAAGAGAGAAGAGAATTTGGCAGAAATTCTCATGGATAGAATGCAGTGTGCTTGCACTTATTGTGAGGTGGGCAAGGAACGTGTTTGAATGTCCTGCATTTCATCTTCCTTCGGTGTAATTACTTTTCTTTCATAGCTGCATTTTGAATAAGCTACCACAGAAAATCATTACAGAAGGAATTGCAACAATTGCTCTCAGTGCAAGAAGCTTTTCTTATTTCTTTAGCAGTGATCCATCATAGTTTCTTTGATGAAATTCTCTTTCTTATGCCCTGTCTTTAATGGAGCTGAAGGAAAAACCTTCCCTCTCTCCAAATTGAGTAAATTGGAGCTCTGAAACCATTTGGTTGGAAGATTACTATGAGTGGTTTCCAGTTTAATTCACACCCAGAATATTCCCAGTCAATCCCATTTCCGAGATCAGGGCAAGAAAACACATTATTCAGTTCAGCTAGAAAAACATTTTGTTCAATATTTATTTATTTACTTACTTAGCAACAGCAAACTAGCAAAAATAGAATAAAAGGCAGGCAAAAGCAGGGAAAGAAAAAAGATAAAGTCTTGAACAACAAAGAAAAGATAAAAGAATGAGAGTTTAAAGTCAACAATATATTATTTATATCAGGAGTTTTCAAATGTTTCAAGTCTGTGGAACCTGTTATTTTTTGAAAAATAACAACTTTCAGAATATCCCATCAACAGGCAAAACTCTAGTGATGGAGAATTGTCTGTGTTTGAGTGAATTCTTTTGTTTCATGGAACCACCATAAAATTCTCATGGAACTCAGTTGTACGAACCCCCTCTACCCAGAGTAAAATATTATTTATACTTAATATTAAAAAGAGGCAGAATAGAATATTTCCCCTGAAGGAGAAGAGGAGAGACAACCTCTTAAAGGCAGAAAGCAACCTGTTTTCGTCCTGTAAGAAAACAGCCTCAAGCAGAAATCTGAAGAGGCTAGTCTTTAGGAATGGATATTTTATATCCATTCAGAAAGCTAGGCCACTCTATTCATGAGCAGCCAGAAACTGGTCAAGATTAGCTCAGATAAATACAACATCTAGGATTTGCATTTCCCCCTTTGCCTGTAGAGCCAGCTATAACCTCTACATGACCCCACAGGAATCAGGCAATGGCCATTAAAATATTAAAGGACATAGTCTTGCACAGGAACAAATATTTCAATCACAAAGCCCCAAAGAATGTATAGCCCATCTACTCTCAACCCCATTTTGTCAATCATCCCAGAAACATCTGCTTTCACTGAAGTTTCTGGCTTCCAAATAAATAGAGACTTTCTTTCCTTCAGCGTGCTCCATTTTACTTCAGCATCTTTCTCCTGGATTGGAACTGAACTTCCTGCATTCTACACCATGGAAGAAACAGTTTGGTGGACATGGATGACATTATTTTAATCCACAGTCATTTAATAGGGAAACAACATAAAGTAATCTTTCAGCATATTTTCCTTATAACACTACCAAGAGAAGTCCTCAGAAGATATGTTTTTTTAACTTCTGGTCAAGATGACATTTTTGTCAAATGTTCATCATTATTCTTTGGCATCCTCTGCAATATGCAGATTCTAATAACCATGGAATTGCCACTATAGCTACTTTCACTTTAGCTGGAACAAGAAACAGATGGTTATTTTCTCGTTTGATTTCTTCTTAGGGCCTGTTTGTTTTTCTAGATGACATTCAAAAAACTTCTACCATCTCCTCCATTAAGAAAATAATATTCTAGATTATGGAAACCCTATGAATGTATCATTAATTTATTTCCAGAAAACTGATACAATCTTCTAAATAAAATATTTCCCATAGAATGCAATCATTGCCAGGTCAGTTTACATGTGATTAGAATTCCTGAAGAAACAGAAGAGAGATTATTGTCCTCTTTATGAAAGCTCCAATACATGAACTGTGGGCTTTGAAAACAATTAGCTATATGTTACAGAATGGAACAACTCACCACAGCCAACTCATTCTAGGACAACTCACCATGGGACAATTTAACAATTCAATTATTTAAAATAAATTTAAAAATATTTTAATTTTTGTCATTCACGTTTCCACATTCCAGTTTGTCCTTTTCATATAAGTGACAAGTCTTGGTCATGTATTGGAAAGTTCCACATATTTTCCATAAGGAGCAACATTTTTCCAGAAGGCATAATCCATTCAAGTGATTAAGTAGGTAGACTGCAAATCTTGCATAATTTTTCCAGATTAATTTTTAATTGTTTTACTTCTCTCACTTTGCAGCTGAAAACTATTCAGAAAACTATTCAGAAAACCTAGAAAACTATTAGTTAAAAATAGAAATTGATTTTTTTTTTCTACAAGACATTTAAACTCTTTCAAAAGCTAAGCTTTCACATTAAAACCAGTGTGGGAGACTACATGAAAAACTACAGCTTTGTTCCTTAAGCCATCCATTTGTAAATTCTCAGGATTCTTCTTTTTTGCCATGTATGTGTATACATTTGAACTAGACTGTGATGTGTCTTATATGTGGGTATATGTATAATGCTTATCCTTTGAGACCTGAAGGCAATAAATTTTCATTTTAATGTATGCTGATTAGCGTAACACTTAAAGTGACAATAAAGTTTTTTTCTATTCTGTTCTATTCATTAATTTTTTAATATAAAAATTCCATCTTCAGTTGAACAGTATGTTGTCTGGGTACAAGTATCTTTGTTGAACGGTAATCAAAATGTGCGACATCATTCATTACATTGATATTAATTCTACAATATTAAAATAGTAATATTCAACATATTAATTATACAATATTAAATAGTAATATTCAATATACTAATTATAATAATTGCTTATCTCTTTTAACATATCTTCTTTATTTTGTTGCCCTATTTCCCTGTTTCTAACTTCCATTTTTGTTGTTTAACCATTGATAAAATACATCCCATGTCATGTAATATTCCGTTTGCTCTTTCTTCTTAATTGCAAGTGTTAATCTGTTCCTTTCTGCACATTCTAACATTTTCCTAATCACATTCTCATCTGTAGGTATCTCTTCACTCTTCCAGCTTTGTGCAAATACCATTCTCAAAGCAGTTAATATATGGATAACTAAATATGCATTTTCCTTACTATATTTTTCAGGTAGAATCCCCAATAAAAATATGTCTGGCTTTAAATCAATATGCTTTTTTATCATTTTTTTCCAACCATGTATGTATGTCCAGTATTTATTTATTTTTGCTTTTGGGCAGGTCCACCACATATGATAATATGACCCAGGTACCTGGTGGCACTACCAGCATTTAGCCAATTTATCTTTAAACATCTTTGCCAACCGCACTGGCGCTATGATGACACATAGTCTCTCAAAATAACCCAAAACATATATTAAAGTCCGGTAAGGCCTTCAACTTAACTTCACTGTTTTATTTGGCACAATTTAAAGTCACAAAAGTAAATAATGAGGCAAACAGAAAACCAAAACAAACTGCATTGATGAGAGTTCTGAAGCAAGCCAAGATAACGAATCATAAACTCCAGGAAAATAACCAAGAAAAGTCCATGGGAAGAACGCCTGCAAAGATAAACCTCTTTCAAGGTAAACATTAATTGATTCCACCAATTCTAACAACATAGTTGAAAACTTATATACATAGCTCCCACCTGCAAGCCACGAGGAGGATCATGGTAATCTCCTCTTGAGTAGACCTCGCTTTTCCCTGATCCTCTCCTCCCTGCGTGACCTAGGATGGATAGGGGATGGGCCTGGATCCTCCTCTGACTGCTCAGCCAGCCTCTGCCCTTCCCCAGTCTTCTCCACCACCTCCCACTCCCTGTTGGCTGTTCTTCCTCTTTCTCAGAGTCAGACTCCACCAGGGGCATGACAGGCGCAAAATGCCATCTATAAAACATCTTATACAAATTTTATTTGTATGTAGTTGACATTGTTAATTTAAAGTTGCTGTCCCACAATTTTTGCCATTTGTATAAATTGCATGATCAATTTTTTTGGCCCACACTATCATTATTTCCTTAGTCTACTCTATTCATGAAGAGCAACTGTAAACTTACAAAAGATACTGCAGTTTTAATTTGCAGATTTTCCAAATTGATTGCTATTTCATATGGACAATGCTCATAATATTTATGGCCAGGTTGGGTGAACAATTTTAAGCATTCCTGAATCTGTATGACTTAACTATAAAGTTTGGCAGTGGTTTGCTCTCCAAGCTTATTTAAATTTAGTTTCTGAACATTTCATTACCAGACTAGGTAACTTCATCAGCAGGATCATGTTGTCCTATACTCTTTAGCTTATAATGTCTTGTTTGCTAATGTGGACAGTTGGTTGTCTGATTGGTTGTTTGTTTGGAACTATATTTAAATTCTGAGCAGTTGATTGATTCTCTTTTTGATTGGCTGTTCAAATGAAAACAAAATGTTTTTAATGAAACATTCAGAAACTAAATTGAAAAAGCTTGGAGAGCAAACTGTTGCCAAAATCTAAAACCTGAGCTACAAGTATTTTCTATAAACTATAAATTATCCACTATTGTCTTTTAACTTCTGTATACTAAGTTAAGGCCTGGTCCCACTGCACTTACGGATGAAAAGAGGATGTAAAACATGAAAAAAAGTTTGCCATCCATTGGAAAATGCTATGCATCCGTTGTGAACTCACTGCATACGTGTTTCATACACACTATCTGTCGAGCATCCATCCATTGAGATTTCATCTGCGCAAGAAGTTTTGAGCTGCACAAAACTTTATGAATGGATGAACTTTCCGCTGCATACGATGTACATCCACAACATATAAGGGCAACAAACGTTCTATATCCATTATAATCTGTTAAACGTCCACTGTATCCTCTCTGCATCCTTTGGCCATCCCCTCAACTCACATCTGCTGCAGCCGAAAACGGAAAGAGGGAGGAAACAAAAGGTACACGGAACATCTACACAGCGTTAGTAGCATGGAAATAGAAAGGATTTAAGCGTATGCATCTCGTATATAAAGTATTAAAAACGGACAAAATGTTTGTATCTGGGATGTATTTCATATATTTAGGATGTCTGGAGTATGTCTAGAGTATGTAGAAGGACACCTAGTGGACAACCGATATTTTCTATAAAAAGGGGGAGAAAATTATCTGGATTGCTGGGATGGTGGACCATACAGTCCCACTATGGTTGCACTGGAGGTTTATCTATCCCACAACTATCCTTACTATCCCACAAGCGTGCAAAGGCTTAACCATTTTTTCAAAGTTTTCACCAACACTTTATTAAGTAAAAAAAAATGAACCAAGTAAACTAAGTGTCTTAAGCAACAATAACCTTTATTAACTTTCTTAGGTAAACTTTATGACTGCATTAAATAAGCAAAATGAACCAAGTAAAGTGTCTTAAGCAAAGATAAACTTAACAAGTAAACAACTCAGTCTCTGACACTATTCTCAGTCACTCTGAGTCATGTCCATGGTTTCAGCTGTTAAGTGGGCAGGGACTGTGGAGGTGGCTGTGGCTTGAATGCTGGTCTGAGGCACCATTGGGGTGCTTGGCCCCAAGGGTACAACAGATGGTGGTGTGTTCAGGAAGCTATACGAGAGCTGACTCAGTCCTGTGAGGTTGAGAGGCCCTTCATCAAGGATTTGAGATGTCAGGCCCAATACTGATGACAGATTGTCCATTGACGGGCTTGGCTGTGGGGTGGAGGAAGGATTGGGAGGAGTGTACTGGGGCTGTCTGGTCTGCAGCTGGGTGAGGAGTGGTGTCTGTGGCGTGCGATGAACCTGGGCCTGGACTGGGAAGTTCTGCTTGTGCTGTGGGAAGTCCTGGTAGTCGTAGCCTTGGTAGGTGAGGGGCTGTTGAAAGACGTGGAAGGGCTGTGACGTTGCCTGGGTTGGAAGAGCAGACCTGGATTGGGTAGGACGAGCTTCAGCTGGGCCTTGAGGGTTGTGTAGAAGTGCTGTGATCTTCTGCTTCATCACCTGATACTGGGCCTTGGGCAGGTCCCTCAGGGTCTGGCTCACGTAGGTGATGAAGGGCTTCTGGGCTGAGGATGCTCTGTCCAAGTCGACTAGCTGAGAGAGAAGTTATGTGCTGATCGTCATTGTGTCCCTGATCTCCAACAGCACACTGTGGTCCTGGACCTCCACTCTGCCTCTCTGCCTGCATCCTCTGGAGCTGGGGTGGGGGTGATTTGGCCTCTGGTGGCTGCTGCTTCTTCCTCCATTTGTGACAGCAGGGTGTCATCCTCCACGGGATCCTCCAAGTCCACCGGCATGGGGAGTGCAGCTGTCAAGAGGACTGGCTGTCTGAGGGAGAGGGGTTTCAGAGGGGCTGCTCCTCGGTGGCGGATCTCACCCTCCAGGAAACTGCACTTGGCCATGACGTACTTCTCCCAGTCAGTGAGCTTGATAGCAGCCTGCCCGGATTTCTTGAGGTGTAGCTTGCCATACCAGGTGTGTATGTGCTTCCATCATCCAAGAAGTTCTTCTGCAGTGTACCCCAGGCTCTCTGCCTTGTCTCTCCAAGCTGCCTGCTTCTTTTTGGTGTCCCGATACAGTCTGTGGCCCTTTCTCCAGAGGTACTCGTTCTCCCTCATCCATTCCAGCACCTCATCCTCATGCTCCTCAGAAACGGTGTACTGTTTCCTCTCTCCCTTCTCCTTCCCTTGCCTCTTCCTCCCTCTGGCAGGGGCTTCAGCAGGGCCTTCAGGGGCTTGAGCATCAGGGCCTTCTGGAGATTGTTCAGGGCCTTCAATGGATTGAGCAGCAGGGCTTTGAGGGGCTTGAAGCTCTTGGGCTGGTCCAGCACAGCAGCAGCAGCAGCTTCAGAGTCAGTGCCAGGGGGTGGGATGCTGGTTCTGCCCTTCTTCACCTGAACGAGCAGGCATGGGCTTCCTCTTCTTCCCTGACTGACGAACCATGGTGTTCCTGCAAGATGTATCTGGCAGCACGTCTTTCCCCTGTATGCTGACTGCGTGTGTGCTGCATCCTTTTATATGCGTGGAGCTGACGCAATTCATACTCCCCACATGCACAGTTAATACTTTGCATCTGATATACATCCGCGCAGCATCCCCTTTGTTTCCTATAGGCGTCCGTGATGCATCTGCTTCATCCGCTATGCATCCGCCCCTTCCGCTATGCGTCTGCTTTGAAATTCTCCCCGGAACCCCTTCGGAGGTGTCATCCGCTTCCATCCGCTTTCATCTGCTAGACTTCCCATGAACATGGGTTTAACATCCCCGCTACATACTACCCACGTCCGTTCTTTTCCATTCTTTTCCATTCTGTTTATGCAAATTTTCACCACTTTTTGGAGCGGATGACAACGGATGGAGCCACCCCCAAAATTTTGCTCATCCGCTGTGTCCTTTATGCATATGTTTTGCGTCCGTCGGCCAGTGGGACCGGGCCTTTAGCAAACCATGTATTGGCTCTTTCTTAAAGTGAAACTGCAATTTGATGGATTCCCATCTCGCAGATTTCAGGTGCCACTGATTTCATTTCCATCCAGGTGTAACGCCCTTAAATATTGGGCAAATCTTTGACATCTGAAGCAGTCCAGATGAGGCAGTTACTTTTTATCTTAATTTGACATGTGATAAATTTATATATCATTGTGCTCTTATGCAAATGATAAATTGCCATTATGACATACTTTCATGTTCAACAGACATAATTTAAAATAATGGACATCCCACCTCCCAAAATTTAGATATTTGCCATTGAAACAGAGAAGGTCAAGGGTCAGGGAGAGAGGGATTTGTTGTTCTCTGTAAGTATGATCATTTTCTCAACAGGCTTCCTGCTTATTCAAGTGCCAATCTTCAGATGGTTTGGTCACGGTCATGAATATAATGAAATATTTAAAAATTCAGTCTACAAAGATTTGAAGGCTAGAACAGTTAAAAAGCTATTCAGTCCCTTTTAGATTTCATTGTATCTCTGCTATTTCTGAAGCCTCTCCACTCCAGGTGAAAATCATTAATTATATGATAATGTGAGTATTAGCTATGAAAAAGTAGTTCTATATTCATTAGGGATGGGCAATTGATTGTCCAAAGGCATCACATGAGAAACTGGGGCTCTGGTAGAGAGTTGAACCAATAGAGTCATGAAGGTGTGTAAGCATACAATATACACACATACACATAAATTGAAAAATAAATAGCAGTTGCCTGCAAAATAAAACCAATGCAGTTACATTTTGTGCATGATGTATACTTATTTACATTTTAGTTCTAATTTCTGATTGACCTCAATGGGACAGAAAGAAACAGCCATAAGCCTGAATGTGGTCAGGGGCTGTAAAATGCCCAGGTGTGAAAGACAGATGAATATTACAGAGTCAGCATGTGGAAATGCCATACATAAGGGTTTATTCAACCTGATTAGTATCTTTTTAGGAATGGGATTTTTGTCAGGGAGCTTCAGTTTTAGCAAATTTTCAGAAAATAGAATCAGTTCCCATTCTGTCTGTAAAGAATGATTCCAGGATTTATTGAGAACCCTGGGGAGAAAAAGGTAGCAAAATCCTTGTGAATGTTTATGCTGTAATTATCTATCCTAGGGGAGAATACAGAGAGCAATTACGTCAAAGTGGTGTCATTCAGTTTCAGGGTTGCCAGGCCCAAGGGGAACCTGCCATAAGTTATTTAGTCAGTCAGCAACTAAAATAAAAAAGTAGAAATGGTTCACCTTTATTGGAAAAGACAGCACTCCTGATCAAAATGATATCAAGGAGGAGGAGGAAAAACAGAAATAGTGTCTATTCAGCAAACAAGGTGAATGGTTACAATTAAATCTGTGTCTGTACATTTTCTGTCTTACATTAAATGGATGAATCAGACATGTAAACTACACAGTAAAGTTAATGGGGTCCTATGTGCATTAAAAAAATAAGATATTCAAAAAAATGAATAAATCCAAGAGAGCATTTGAAGGGGACCGCTAGAGCTGTCATTACTATTTCCATGTAATCATTTTTATCCTTCCAAATTTGAATGAACTATCTCTGGATATATATTGTATGTAGTTTCAAAATATTTAGTAGTGTGATTTATATTCAAGAGATTAGCTGGAAAGCAGAACTATGTATTTTAATGCCGGAGACTGAAATTATGCCAAAGTGACAGAGAGGTTCAAAATGCAACTGCTGGAAATGCATTGAGGCTCCCCATTCATCAAGGATATAAGGAAATTCACCCAATGTAATGAAACATTCTGAAAGTTCTTAATATCCAAAAAGTCATTGACAAGTAATTTCCTAAGGTGGTTGGTTAAGAGAAGTATGTGAACCCAGTATTCATTTGAAGGCACTGAAGGACACCTTTGGCTAGATTACATTCTCCTAGCTCTTGGAGCATTAAACTTACCAGAGACCATTGTCTTATAGTTTCATTGTTAAGAGCTTCTGTATAGAGCACTGGTAGGGCATCCTGGCTCCTATTTTGCTCCTGAGAGGAATTCTAAGGAGCCAATCCATTCACTTTTTTTCTACCATGACTTCATCATTGCTTCTTTAGAAGTCTGAAAAATGTGCTCTTTACTTGCACATCTATGTTGTGGCAAGTGAAATTGGGCATGTAGAATATTAGTATGAATCTAGAAAAATAGACAACAATAACCAAGCTGTGACAGTCTTTAAATTCAAGCTGATCAATAGCTGTCCTATTACAAGATCTATCCAGTAAGGATATGATAATTAATACTTTGCTATACTGTGTACAAAGGATGTGGTGCTCAGTGGCTAAGATGCTAAACTTGTCAATCAGAAAGGTCGGCAGTTCAGAGGTTTGAATCCCTAGCGCCACATAATGGGGTGAGCTCCCATTACTTGTCCTAGCTTCTGCCAACCTAGCAGCTTGAAAGCATGTAAAAATGCAAGTAAAAATGCAAGTACTTTGGTGGGAAAGTAACAGTGTTCCATGCACCTTGGGTGTTTAATCATGCCAGCCATATGACCACGGAGACGTCTTCAGACAGCACTGGATCTTTGGCTTCGTAATGGAGATGAGCACTTCCCCCTAGAGCCAGAGATGACTAATACATATGTGAAAGGGGAATCTTTATTTTTACTTGTATACTGTGTACATCTACTTTTATTGCAAAAGGGACTGAACAGAACCTTGTCCTTTATGTGGCCGCCTAGCTTGCAACTATGACTCTGACAGTGAATTAAAACTCTCCCAAATCAGCAAAATATACCTGAATCTTCTCTGCAGGGATAAAACTGCTTCTGGAGATCCTTGATTAAGTATCCACAATAGCAAAATCTTTCCCTGGACTATACTAGATTCAATCTTATCATATAGGTTAGAATATGATGGCAACATAAGTATTTTTCAACCTAACTCATTGCTTCTAATTATGCTCACCAAAGGTTTATAGTCTGTGAATACCAAAAGCTTCATAAATGATTGTACAACATCATCATCACATGTTTAAGCACTAACAAGATACTTCTTCACTGTTTATGTGCATCTTTTTCTTAATGGCATTCATGTAGACCTATGACAATGCAATAGCACCCCTTCAACCCTCTAGATCAGGGCTGTCAAACTCCTGGCCTGTGGGCTGGATGCGTCATGCACTGGCCACACCCACGCCTGTTTAGCAAAGGGGGAGAAAGTCCCAATATGTCATGTGATGCCACTGCAATGACATGAGTTTGACACCCCCGCTCTAGATACTTGCTTCAGTAGTATAATTGGCATGTTGAGAACCATATATTTGCACTGGTGTTATGTTGGAAGTTATGTGCACTATTATCCATAAAGCTGCTTCTTAAATCTACCCTCCTTCCCAGGATATGGTGGACTACAGAAAGTTCAGTGAAGGTCCATGTGTTGAAAAGTCTGTCAGCTGAGATAATTTTATCATTCCTAGGAAATATCTCATCTCAGTTAAATTTGTTGAGGGTGGTTGTATTTTCAGAACCTGTTTTAATTTATTGCCCAAAGAAATCTATTTCAGAATGTCATTATTCAGCCGAATAGCTGAATAGCTGAGACCTAATCCATTAGCTGAGACCTAATCCATGGAGAAGCTTTAAAATGATTTTAAGTATTTTGTCGTATTTTCCATTAATATTTTATGTATGAATGCATCATCCAAGAAAACAATTACTGAGAAGCTGTGTCACCTACTGGAAAATCTTGGAAGCACCAGTTATATCAGAAGGCAATAATTGAAAACAGAATCTCCCATGGGGTGTGCCAGTTTGTCATTCTGATCTGTTAAAGGAATCTGACAAAAGCCATTTGAATCATCCAATTCAGAAAACCTCCCAAAGTTCCAATAACTTTGGAAATAAGACCATCCAGTGTTAGGCTTTCAAACCGCAGCTCAGAGGCAGTTGCAACTGGAGTAGCAATTACCCGAATATATAAATATCTTAGCTTTTTTCATAACAACACAAGTCTATATTTGATCATTCTCCTGTTTTGTTTTCCACTTTTCAAAATGACTGTTGCTTGTTCTTTCTAATCCCATACAGGTTCTTTCTTCCAAATTTCTTCCATCTACTTCTTTATTTTGTGGTTACGTGAGTTCTGACTGCTTTGTCATC
Source organism: Laticauda colubrina (assembly GCA_015471245.1). Taxonomy (NCBI): domain Eukaryota; kingdom Metazoa; phylum Chordata; class Lepidosauria; order Squamata; family Elapidae; genus Laticauda; species Laticauda colubrina. The sequence goes on along the minus strand of BLBF01000041.1, from coordinate 9,811,165 downwards.
TTGCTATTGTTGTGGGAGCTAAGGCATCTATTAACTGCATTCTCTGGACTCATCCCTCATCTGAAATCCCAAATCCAAGCCAGTCTTTTTTCTTTTCAGAAAATCCATGGTATTTTGCTAGTTCATGCATACCTCTAATAAATGACTTTACTCTTTCTTTTGACTTCTGTATTCTTTGAAAAAAACATGCCCACTGATATTTTATATTCCTTTTATGGATAAATGGACACTGCATTTATCCAGTACTTCATTACCCACTTCATCAAAGGTGAAAGATTTACATAGTTGATGTAATTAGTTTCCTTCTCTATTGCCTCTAGCAGAAATTTGTGATTTTTTTGAAGTTTAAAAAAAATGCTTTCTTCCTGGAATGTGGAATCTGAAAGCTTCTGAAGCTGAAAAATGAGCCGAGGTATTATGAAGATGGGTGAAATGCAGGTGTTGGATGCTATGTTGGCATTAAAGAAGACACCAATAATTAAATAAGACTTAAATCATTTCTATTTATTCCAGCACCACTGTACTCTGTATTGCTAAGATATAACAAAGTTGCTCAACCCATTTTCTGTTCTTCTATTTTGTAATCAGTTTGCCTTTCTTAAACTTTGAACGCTGCAATGTTTTTGTAAAAGTTTAGCTTCCTTTATAGATTTGCATTTATGTTTAACTAATGTTTTTTCTGGGCTTACTTTTTCAAACATGAAACCAGCTAAAAGATTTTGTGACACAGTTCGAACTTCACGTTAAAGCATAATTTTTTTAAATCATGCTTTGTTGAACAAGCCACAGTAATTTGGTTCATGAATTTTACCAAGTCATAAACCGTGATTTGTATGCAAAATACATTAACATATCAAGTTAAAAGTAAATAAACTATTACAGTCTGTAATTACAGATAACCTATTGTGAATCATGTACAATTTTTTGCAATTGAGTTTGATGTTATGGGGCAGCTCCATCTAACACTCTTTCAAACTTTAAAAGATGGTTATGGCTTCCATGAATGTTGAAGAAATAGTATTTATTTTACTTTGCTTCTGCCTTCAAACTGCAAAACTCTGTTATTGTTTTTAAAATTTTAAAAAGCAACTGAAAAGTGAATGACAACCACTAGATATGAACACCATATTAATTGCTTTGTAAGTACAGCTGTCTTGTGTTCGAAAACATCTCAACTAATCACTAAAAGCTCAATACTTCACTATGTCATCTTGTCTCAGCTGCTCTTTGAATAGGAGAGTGACAGTGATGAGTGGGTAAATATTTCTATGGATAAATATATTATGTAATATTGTACACAAGAATGGATAAAAGATTACACAATATGATCTCAAACTTCCCTTTAGGGAAAAATGTCCATATGTAGTACTTTAGAATAAAAAGGCAGTGATTAATTACATTTTTTCAACCAATTTCATGATTACGCTGTTCTTTGGGAAATGAATTTCAGTAACAATGCTGTTCATTAAACACAGGGCTTTAAATATTCAAAAATAAATATGATACATAGTCCAGCCAATATGAGGCAGATTTAACTCTTACTGATTTCAATGGAACTGAAAAGCAATTTACTATAAAACTAATTAATACCTGGAGCACATCTGCAACTATGTTATTTAATCCCTTGTTTGTATGTGGGTTCTGCAGGATTCATGTAAAGTCCTTTCTAAAAATTGTTTCCTGCTAGCACTCAGCATGTGTGTGTTTTTCTTAGAATGTTTTTTGCACTATATGTTCTTTGAAGAGTGTTGCAGGAGAAGTACAGCATTGTTTTCTGCTGGGAATCTGAATTCTTCATGATTTTCTGATACCGTTCTCTCTATTATTATTTGAAAAATCAGAACTATTTTAACAACTGTGCAGATGATGCTTTCAAATTATAATCTGTTTTTCTGCCTGGAAGGAATGCAAGACAGTCCGATTAATTATCCTTATAGAACCATTTGAGGCCTTCCATTAGATTTTGTTCTTCTCTTGGACCAGCTGAAGATAATGGACATTTCCATCAATCTCTTATTATGGGCAGATTACTCTCTTATTTCCATGTGGCCAATCAGAAGCACAGACCTCTATGCAGATCGGAGAGACCCATTTCATACATCCAGGTGTGTAATAATAGGCATGATAAATTACCCTGACCCTCAAATAGTCCAAAGTTAGTGAAATTCTATCTTATGATCAGTGGTGGTATTCTACCAGTTTGGCCTGGTTCGGCCGAACTGGTAGCTCCAAGGATCATCTGTGAGCAAACAGGTTCATTCCAATGATCAGCTGCTGGGGCCTTCTGCCTGCCCCAGTTCTATAGTGACCTTTATTTCCTGGTTTTAAAACTCAGCTGCTTTGCGCAGCACAGTGGATTGCTGCACATCAGTTGTTGAGGACACAGAGAGAGAGCAGGATTTCATGAGAAGATCAATAGCAAACCCTCTGCACGCATGCAAATTGCACCTACCAAGCCACGCCCACAATAAAAAAATTGAAACCCACCACTGCTTCTGATCATTTCTCTTCTAAACACAACTGCCCATTAAAAAATTATTTCCAAGCATCACTTGATAATTTTTTCAAAGCCCTGGCCAGTAGTTCTCTTGTTCAGAATATAGGAATGGCAGCACAACAATCCTAAGTGACTTCACTCTGCTCAGCAATCCTAGAAAACCCACTGGCTTACTGAGGAGATGTGGGTGACAAAAGAGACATCTACACACTAATATTAAAAAAAATGAAGTGAAGAGAAACATACAGGAACTCAAAGTTCAGTCTATCTAGTGGTAATAAGAGCAATGAAAGCAACAAGTTCTTGTTGCATAAATGGAATGTTGCTTAGTATCATAAAGCTACCCAAATACAGTTAAGGAAAGCCATAGCAGAGAATAACCTATTGGGAATATTCCAGGCATGGTGAATTGCTTTTTCTATTTAACTGAAGTCTATGACTATCTTAGATATTATGAGCATGTTCAGACTACAGTCCACTGCTATAGTTAGCAGCATCGAGAACACATGTATCCAGCAGAAGATTACTATTTAAAAAAAAATCATTACACCCATTTTATACCTTCAGTAGTACCATATCTGATAAATTAAGAATTGGCTATAATAGAGAACAGCATGATAGAAATTACTTAAGATTCATCTTGAGTCCAAAATAATAATATTGTCAACTAAATAAAAGGGAAGTACTCATTTGTATGTAAAGCAGCTGTGCCTATTTGTGTCTGCTGTGCTTTCCCAGCAATAAGGATTTATGACTCAATACCCAAAGGACCTTTATATATCTCTCTCCAAATTCATGCATTTTTCCATTAACCTGTGTACAGCATCTTGTACAACATGCCAAGAAACAATGATATACCTTCTTTTAATGTCGGTTCCAACATGAAAGGAATAGAAATAACTTATCTTTCAGGTATTGATAATCTAAAGTGGGGATGGCTTTTGACCACATTGTAATTTATTTTCCAAAAACATGGCTCTGTTTAAACCACAGCTTCATCTCTGTCAAAATACCTAGTGATATATGAAATAAAATTTTATTTTGCTTGAGAGCCATCTAATAATGCATATCACAAATGCTTTCATGCTGCTTTATTAAGGGGGAAGGGAGAAGTATGAAGATACATTTACAAATTAACATAATTGGAAGGGACCTTGTTGGTCATCTAGTCCAACTGCCCACTCAAGCAGACTGCCCACTCCTACATCATTTTTGACAGATGGCAGTCAAGTCTCTTTTTGAAAGCTTCCAGTGATGAAGTTCCCACATCTTCTAAAGACAAGTTGTTCCATTGGTTGATTGCTCTCACTGTCTGAAAATTTCTCCTTTTTTCCTGGTTAAATCTCTCCTTGTTCAATTTCCATCCATTATTTCTTGTCTGGCCTTCAGGTACTTTGGAAAATAGCTTGACCCCTTCCTGTCTATGGCAGCCTCCCAAATATTGGAGCACTGCTATCATGTCTCCCCTGGCCTTCTTTTCATTAGACAAACCATACCCAGTTCCTGCAACTGTTCATTGTATGTTTTACCCTCCAGTCCCCTAATCATCTTGGTTGCTCTTCTCTGCACTCTTTCGAGAGTTTTATACTTTGCATCTGTGCAACATTTGCACAGAAGCCTCTGCTAGCTAGTAGAAGGGTCAGAGCAGGCTATGGGACAGTTATGAAGTACCTCAAGAATAAGAATAGAGACATCTCTATGGCTCAAATTGCCTTGCTGAAGACAAATTGTAGCTTCCACTTGCAGGCCTGAACATCACCTTCACTACTCTTACCTTCAAATATTCCAAAGTTACTGAAATTCTGCCCTGTGATCATTCTTCTTCTAAGCACAACTGGCCATATAAATTGCAACATTAAATTGAATATACATACACCCATTTTCAAAGTGAATATCTGAAAGACAGAAAGTTTATCTGCAGTCAGCAGGAGATTTATTTTAAATTCACCAAAATGCCCTATTTGACATGAGGGATGGGAAGCAGGAGGCTTTGAAATAAAGAAGAGCTGCTGCTATGTTTAATGTTAAGAATAAACACTTCTCATCTTGCAGATAGCTTACAGACATTAACTAATCAACCCTTACATGTACTGTGACAGTTAAGGAAGAATCATTTCCTTCATTGTTTAGACAGAAACCCAGAAACCCAATCATTTAAGCAAAAAGACAATAATTGTTATAAACTGAGCATCATGAACCAAAACCTTCAACCACATGGACTTCAAATACAAAATCTTTCAGTTTTCCTAACATTTTCTTTATTTATACTAAGACAGCATGACATTCAGACAAGACATGGGAGAAGCCTAACACCATCTTCATTTGAACTGGCTTTCTGAACTTTTCCAGGTCTGTTCAGCATGTAATAAATATAATTCTGGGGTCTCTTTTGCTTAACTGATAATAGAGATAGATCACAGATAATTGTGTGTTTGCTTCTTTATAATTCAATGATTGAAAATTAAAGGATTCCAAGAAAGGGTCACAATAGGCCAGGGGTGTCAAACTTGCATCAACATGGTCAGGTGTGGGATTCAATTTTTTTACAAACGGTTCTGTGGGCATGGCTAAGTTGGTGGGCATGGCTTAGTGGTCATGTTATTGGCTGGGCAAGGCCAACTCAATATCACTCACATTGAGGCACGTATCTCCTCACCTGGCCTCTCATGACCGTGGGGATGATGCAACAGTTATAAGTGTGAAAAATGGTCATCAGTCACTTTTTTCAATGCCATGGTAACTTTGAATGATCACTCTACACAAACAAAGTACCAGCAAAGGTGAGAAAAAAACTCCAGAGAGGTTCCTGAGACAAGAAGTCTAGTCCTGCCAAGAATGTAATAAGGGTTAACGGAGAGGTAGTTTCTGTAAGCAACACCAGAATGTTTCCTTCCTGCCTACCTTACAGGATTAGGCCAGTAATTTCTTCTAACAACTGGTTCTCCAAACTGCTTAGAATGTTAAGTCCCTGTCCCACTGGCCGACGGATGCAAAACGTATACAGAAAGGACACAGTGGATGAGCAAAATTTTGGGGGTGGCTCCATCCGTTGTCATCTGCTCCAAAAAGTGGGGAAAATTTGCATAAAGAGAACGGAAAAGAATGGAAAAGAACGGACGTGGGTAGGATGTAGCGGGGATGTTAAACGGATGTTCGTAGGAAGCCTAGCGGATGACAGTGGATTGAAGCAGATGACACATCCACAGGGGTTCCGGGGGAGAATTGCGAAGCAGACGCATAGCGGAAGGGGTGGATGCATAGCGGATGACACGGATGCATCACGGATGCCTATAGGAAACAAAGGGGATGCTGCGCGGATGTATATCAGATGCAAAACGTTCACTGTGCATGCAGGGAGGATGAATTGTGTCAGCTCCATGGATATAAACGGATGCAGCTTGCACGCAGTCAGAATTCAGACGTACTGCCATATACATCTTCAAAGAACACCATGGTTCGTCAGTCAGGGAAGAAGAGAAAGTCAGTGCCTACTCATGCCAGCCCTGGCAAGAAGGACAGAACCACCATCCCACCTGCTGGCACTGATTCTGAAGCTGCTGGTGCTTCTCCTGCTGGTGCTGCTGGTGCTGCTGGTGCTGCTGCTGCTGGTGCTGCTGCTGGGGTTGCTGCTGCTGGTGCTTCTGGTGCTGCTGCTGCTGCTGCTGCTGCTGCTGCTACTGCTACTGCTACTGCTACTGCTACTGCTACTGCTACTGCT
>BLBF01000041.1:9745271-9804940 GCA_015471245.1 Laticauda colubrina | reverse complement strand
CTGCTACTGCTACTGCTACTGCTACTGCTACTGCTACTGCTACTGCTACTGCTACTGCTACTGCTACTGCTACTGCTACTGCTACTGCTACTGCTGCTGCTGTGGTGGCCCAGCACTGATTCTGAAGCTGCTGGTGCTTCTCCTGCTGCTGCTGGTGTTGGTGTTGCTGTTGCTGCTGCTGGTGTTGCTGCTGCTGGTGCTTCTGCTGCTCCTGGTGCTGCTGGTGCTACTGGTTCTGCTGGTGCTGTTGGTGCTGTTGGTGCTGTTGGTGCTGCTGGTGCTGTTGGTACTGGTGCTGCTGGTGCTGGTGCTGGTGCTGGTGCTGGTGCTGGTGCTACTGCTATTGCTACTGCTACTGCTGCTGCTGTGGTGGACCAGCCCAAGGCCCTCAAAGCCCTGCTGCTGAAGGCCCTGCTGCTTAAGCCCCTGAAGGCCCTGCTGAAGCCCCTTCCAGAGGGAGGAAGAGACAAGGGAAGGAGAAGGGCCACAGACTCTATTGCGACACCAAGAAGAAACAGGCAGCTTGAAGAAACAAGGCAGAGAGCCTGGGCTACACTGCAGATGTACTCCTGGGATGGTGGAAGCACATGCGCACCTGGTATGGCAAGCTACACCTCAAAAAATCTGTCCAGGCCGCTGTCAAGCTCACTGACTGGTAGATGTATGTCATGGCAAAATGCAGCTTCCTGGAGGGTGAGGTTCACCATTGAGGAGCAGCTCTCAGACAGCCCACAGACAGCCAGTCCTCTTCCAGCCAGGAGCCAGCAAGCCTGTCCAGGCAGGTGCTTCAGAGGGCCCCACGGCAGGGACCCCACCGACAGCTGCACTCCCCATGCTGGAGCACTTGGAGGATGACACCCTGCTGTCACAAATGGAGGAAGAAGCGGCAGCCACCAGAGACCAACGCACCCCCACCCCCAGCCCCAGCTCCACAGGATGCAGGCAGAGAGGCAGACTGGAGGGCCAGAGCTACACTGTCCTGTTGGAGATCAGGGACACAATGAAGACCAGCACAGAACTGCTCTCTCAGCTGGTCCACTTGGACAGAGGATCCTCCAGCCGCCACACTTTCATCACCTACGTGAGCCACACCTTGAGGGATATGCCCGAGGCCCAGTACCAGGTGATGAAGGAAAAGATCAGAGCACTTCTGCATAACCCTCAAGGCCCAACTGAACCTGCTCCGACCCAGTCCAGGTCTGCTCCTCCACCCCAGGTGATGTCACAGCCCTTCCACATCTTTCAACAGCCCCTCACCTACCAAGGCTACGACTACCAGGACTTCCCACAGCACAAACAGACCTTCCCAGTCCAGGCCCAGGTTCATCGCATGCCACAGATGCGACACCTCGCCCAGCTGCAGACCAGACATCCCCACTACACTCCTCCTTCTTCCACTCCACAGCCAAGCCCGTCAACGGACAATCTGTCACCAGTCTTGTGCCTGACATCCCAGGTACTTGATGAAGGGCCTCTCAACCTCACAGGACTGAGTCAGTTCTCTGAGAGCTTCCTGAACACACCATCCCCTGTTGTAGTCTCGGGGCCAAGCACCCAAATGGCGCCTCAGACCAGCACTCAAGCCACAGCCACCTCCACAGTCCCTGCCCGCTTAACAGCTGAGACCAAGGACATGACTCAGAGTGACTGAGAATAGTGCCAGTGACTGAGTTGTTATTGTTCACTTTATCTTTGCTTAAGACACTTTACTTGGTTCATTTTGCTTTTTTAGGAAAGTCATACAGTTTACTTAAGACAGTTATTAATAAAGGTTATCTTTGTTTAACACACTTGGTTCATTTTTTTTTAACTTAATAAAGTGTTGGTGAAAACTTTGGAAAAATGGTTAAGCCTTTGCATGCTTGTGGGATAGGTAAGGATAGTTGTGGGATAGATAAGGATAGTTGTGGGATAGATAAGCATAGTTGTGGGATAGAAAAGGATAGTTGTGGGATCGATAAACCTCCAGTGCAAGCATAGATGGACTGTATGGTCCACCCTCCCAGCTGCCACACATATGGACCTTTTGTATCAATAACAATTTATTCATTCATCAACACATTTCAAAATAAACAAAGCTCTTTATTAATGCCCTATTCCTTGTAGGGCCACTCAACATACATGGCACAATCTCATCAGTGTTATGCAACAGCTTCAAGGAAGCCTCCATTAACCATCTATCATCCTATCTTGCCATTCCCCTGCTCCAGCTGGGGAATTGCACCAGTGTCTCAGGAGGTTGCGCTGCTTCTTCCCTTCACGTGAAGCTCTGTTGGGGCCTTGTACATCCACAGTGTCTGTCAGGTTTCATCCTTGCCTCTATTCACCAGGCTCCATGTCCTCATTCACTTGTTGATGGTCGACAAGTCTGTTCTGCAACACTGGGTAATGGGTGCGCATGAGATTGTGCAGGATTCAGCAAGCTTCCACAATGCTTCTCACAGTATGTGGCTCATGCTGCATGAGAAGTACCTGGAACCTGTTGGCCAGGATGCCAAAGGCGTTCTCCACCACCCGTCTTGCCCTGGACAGCCTGTGGTTGAAGATCCTCTCTTCACGGGTGAGGTATCTTGAACTGTATGGCTTCATTCGGTAGGTTCTGAGGGAGAAGGCATCATCACCCACGATGAAGTAGGGCACATCTTGTGTGTCATTGGGTAGGAGGTCTGGATCTGGAAAACCCATGATGAAGTTGTGTTCCAGCCCATCCTTGAGGTCACTTATGTTGTATATCTGGCCATCTGAAGCTGACCCGTTGCCTGAAGCATCGATGTAGATGAACTTCTAGTCAGCATCAACCATGGCAAAGAGGATGATACTGAAGAAGCCCTTCTGGTTGTGATAAGAGGACTCTGAGTTGGCTGGAGCTTTTCAGGCCACGTGCTTCCCATCTATGGCTCCAATGGTGTGGGGAAAGTTCTACCTCTGATACCACTCTTCTGCAACTTTCCTCCAGCCTTCTTCAGTGGTGGGGCACTGGAGGAGCTTCTCCACGTATTCTTCGATGATGGCCTGCACCACTTCTCTGACCACTTTGCTGATGCTGTTGTGTGGCACCCTCCACGCATACTGCATGTTTTTGTATGTGGTTCCAGAGGCCAGGTGGTGCAGAGTCAGTGCCACCTTCAGTCCAGGGTCCAGGTTGGGACAGAAGTTGGTGCTCAGCTTGGTCAACCTGGGTCTCAAACGCTCTACAATTTTGTACAAACATGGCTGGTGGCCTCCTCATGAAGTGATGGAATGCACGAGGGTCTTCATTCCTCAGCTCCACCATCAACTGGTCATACAGTCCAAACTCCATTCTTCTCACAATCCATCCTCGGACCCACACAGCTCTTGGACATCTCCTTCTTCTCCTTGTGTATAAAAGGTGAAACAGTTTGAACAGGTTTTGGTTCTGGTGATGAATGATCGCAGCTACCATACGGATTGTGTCATGATCCATGGTGGACAACAATGGATGATGTGGAAGAGCAAGACCAAGGGTGAAGAGGTCTGTACACCACGGCTGCTGGACTCATACTGAGATCCAGGTGATTTTCTCCCCCTTTTTATTGGAAATATCGGTTGTCCGCTAGGTGTCCTTCTACATACTCTAGACATACTGCAGACATCCTAAATATCCGAGATACATCCCAGATACAAACATTTTGTCCATTTTAATCCTTTATATATGAGATGCATCCGCTTACATCCTTTTTATTTCCATGCTACTAACGCTGTGTGGACGTTCCGTGTACCTTTCGTTTCCTCCCTTTTTCCGTTTTCAGCTGCAGCGGATGTGAGTTGCGAGGATGCCCAGAGGATGCCTAGAGGATACAGCAGACGTTTAATGGATGATAATGTACATAGAACGTTTGTTGCCCGTATATGTCGTGGCTGTACATTGTATGCAGCGGAAAGTTCATTCATTCAAAAAGTTTTGTGCAGCTCAAAACTTATTGCACGGATGAAATCGCAGTGGACGGATGCTGGAGGGACAGAGCATATGAAACACATATACAGTGAGTACACAACGGATGCATCGTGTTTTCCAATGGATGGCAAGCTTTTTTTTATGTTTTACATCCTCTTTTTATCTGTTGGTGCAGTGGGACATTGGCTTTAACAACTGGTTCTAGCGAATAGGTGCGAACTGGTAGAATTCCACCCCTGATCATGGTGGTGTCATGTGATGTTTTGGGAGTTTTTTACCCTTTGCTAAACTGTGCAGGGGTGGGGGAAGTACTTGATGAATCCAGCCTGTGGGCTGCAAATTTGATACCCCTGCTACAGGCTGTAAGGTTACTGATGCAGCAACTGACAGTGGTATCTAGGTTGTTAGGTTATTGCCATTACTGGTATATCACACGAACCTTATAATTAGAAATTCTGCATACACTAAACAAACACACTAGGAAATTGTCAAATAAAATAGGAGGGGTTAGATTTGGCTAAAGCAAATAATTTTACTTAGCTAGATAAACAGAGAATAATGGAGTTCCAGCATTGTTCCAACAACAACTTTGCTCTGCTTGGATTACAATTGCAAGGCTAGCCCTCAATCTGACAGTTTACTAAATGTTATCATGCATCCCAGAAATGATGATATATCATAAAATATTATAGTCCCCATGAGACACTCTGTCCAGGCTAAAAAGTAATGATGAACTACCAACTGACATTCTAATCAGCAGTTATGACGAGGTTGCTTGTAAATAAACCAAAAATCTGCAGCCATCTCATTTTTAAAAGGAAATTGCCCTGAAATTCAACATATATACAGACCACGGTCCTTTATAATTAAATGGATATTCCTGCTGAAGTTAAGGGCTTTGATCTGCTTTAATTGATCTTTCTCACTGCACTCATTAATTTCTACATAATAGAGTCTCAAGATAAATAATGCTATAATTCTTAGACAACTGGCAGGTATCTTAAAATGTATGATCTACATCAGGGCTGTCGAACTTGTGGCCCATGGGCCGGATGTGTCACGCACTGGCCATGCCCATGCCCGGTTTAGCAAAGGGGGGGAAGTCCCAATATGTCATGTGACACCTCCATGACAACATGAGTTTGACCCCCTTGATCTATATAGACAATAGCAGCTGCTCAATCTACATTTATTCACAGCACAATGGTTAGAAGTTTTGCCTTGCTTTGAGTGAGATGTACCATTACTGCTACACAATGATAGGAAGTACACAGTATTATTTCTGCTGGAAGTTACTTTATTTATTATATAGTTCAACGCAGAATCCCCAAAGTGCTCTGATTCTCAATTCTCACATCTTCCCTATGGCTCCAATTCAAATGGTCTTTGGAAGAGTGAAGTAAAGGGAAATAATTTCTCTTTGAGTTAACATTATGGTTCCTTTCCAAGCTATTTAGCCAACTTTATGTTGCCAAAGGTTGGATGAGCAATGTACTCTATTCTACTCATGCCCCATGACAGAAGTATGGTGCAACAACTCAGGCTGTATATCCTCAGACAGCTCATGAGATTTCACTCCCTTAAAAGTTCAACCACATATTTGCTGAAGAAAATTAATCACTACATCTTCCTTTGATAGACTCCCTTATCCACTCCAGTCAGCCATAATTCTTCATTCCTCTCCCTAATTTCAGGATATGATACTGTGTACATTTTAACATTTAGAGACTAAATTAGGCCTCCAGGGGACAGTCCATTCTTAAAAGTTAATTTAAATATTCATTAAATGGTCTACTTCCACCTATACCCATGCTTCTCAGCAGGATGCAAGATAGGCTGACAGAATGACAGTCATATATATGCTATTATTGCCTTGCTACTGGATTTCAAATCAGTATGAGGCCTTACTTTCTGTGCTCAGTCAAAGAAATAATAGTCAGCAATCACCAGAAGATCTAATATGAGAAATAAGTGAGGATAAATGGAATGAGAATTAAAACATGACCTTCCTGAGGATGAACCAAGTCAAACTTCATGCTGGCTGACCAAGTCAGTGTCATTTCTATAAATATACCCATCTTCCTTTTTCACTGCCCCCTTTCTGAATGCCAGGTAGATCATATACTTTTGCTAAATCTCCATGGAAACCAGGACAGAGGTGCAGATATTAGAGTTAACATTTCATAGCTTAAAAGGAAGGGTAGTTTTTTTTTCTTCCTTAAGGAAAACCAAGCTCTGCATGGTGAAAAGCTGCCATTTTAAGCTGGAAGGCTTTCATGTTATGCTTGAAAAAAATGGCACCTAGAAAGACAATGAACTTTAAAAGTTTGGCACATTTGCAGCGGTGGGATTCTGCCAGTTCTATCTGGTTCTATAGAACCCCTTGTATAGAACTTTCTAATCAGTTCTGGGGGGCATGTGACCTTTCCTTAAATCTGGGTGATTTCCTTAGGATATCTTGTGAGGTGAGTGAGACCAGCTGGTATTTTTAAATGGTGCAAATGGATCTAAGGATTACTTTCTTGGGTCTGCTTTTTCTGGAGAGCTTAAATGACCTCTCTGCTAAAGGGCTTCACTTGTATCTATTGTGTGCTCTTGTATTGAAATTGTATTAGAGAAGTAAGTTGTGACTTTTTTTTCCCTTTTCCTTTGTACATATAGAAATGAAAGCCAAACTGACAACAATCAATAGGTATTTTCATTTGCCCACTGCACTGAAAAATTGAAACAAGAGTTTTTTATCTGCTTTCACTATGGGAGAAGGAAATAGCCCAGGACAAGAATAGAGACATGAACTGATTCATGTTATGCTGTTGAAGACTGAGTAGGACTACGTTGTAACCTTAAAGATTGTTATCTAAATCTAAACAACCAATATTACTTTCATGGTAGTCGGTTTTTGTAAAGTAAATCTTGTTTCAATTATGAATGAATGGATTGGTGGATGAGCTCCCTCACAGTTAAAGTTGATTTTTATCATTCCAGGGCATCTCTCTCTCTCTCCCTCCCTCCCTCCCTCCCTCCCTCTCTTCCTCTCCTACAAGCTTTCCTGCAAATATCAAAGAGTTGGCATTTTCCTTTCCTTTGAACTTGAGTTAATCTGAGCCTATATTCAGCTTGCATATAACATCATAGCTGTAAAAAATAATAACTCTTCACTGTTTGCAACAAAGAAAACTCTTCTGATTCAGCACATTTATGTAAAGATTCAAAATAAACTTCTACATCTTTGGCATAACACATGAATGTCAAAATGGTTTCATCATTGAATTTATTTAAAATATAAATAGCTGTGTTGCTTGGACTAATTTTTCATTGGGCTTCCATTAGCTAGGCTAACTGGGATGATGGGAAAAATCCCACACATCTGGACTTCATCTCCAAGTTATATTCAAGAGTGATTATAACATTTGCACATTTTATCCTGCCTGAATGAGCAGTTCCAAATTGATTAACATAGTTGAGCATTCTGCAGACAATCTTCTCAATTGCATTGAGATTCAGGATTATGATACTTCAATTTGGCACGAAAATTAACTTTGGAAAAAAATGAATGTGTCATATTTATATGTTGTGAAAGACAAACACAATAAAAGAGAACAAGAAATGTTGCTAATAACACTGATAATATTACCTAGCTGGGTAATTAAATATGTGCAAGCAAACTACCAAGTTCAGAGAGTACCAAGAACACCAGAATAAGAAATGGAAAAGGGGGAACGAGGGAATGGGATCACCAGAAATAAATGTGAAACTTGCCATAATCTGCTTGCTTAGAGGAACAAAACAGTCTGTCACTGGCCTTCCACTGTCCATGGAGCAGTTGTTTCTCATACTCCAGGAAGACATTTTTGGCCATTTTCAAAGGAACATCTGTGAAGCAACTGGGGTAGAGGCTGTCAAGCACTTATCAAGATATAATGTCTGGGTTTGTATACACACATTATACTAACTAAGCTCTTATTTGAACCATAGTTTGCAAAAAAAAAAAAAAAACATAGCGATCTTAAACCAAAAATCAAGTTTTACCAAATCATTCATACATCATGCTAACCAAATCAAAACAAATATTACTTCATGCAGTCTGTAAAATTCAGTCACTATAGGTTATATGTCAGCTTAATGAATAGAAATATTGATATGCCTGACTCCAATCGATGGATATGTCTTTATTCATATGATGGAAATTGTTCCTTTCAGCTTTTTAACCCTAGTTTTGTTGTCTTAAGAATGTGTTTTAATTTATTGATTGATCTTAGAACATTTGCCCAGTTAATATTCTGACGGATGAACAAAAAAGCAAAAAACTATCAATTGTTGTAATATAAAAAATCCCAAGATGAGTATCCATGATGAATTCAGGCCAAAAGTACATTTGAATAATTCAGACACTGCTATGTAGAGCCTATAGAAAATTGTGCTCCAAGGCATGAAAACTATTTTGAAAATGTCATCCAAAGCCTACATCTGACATACTTCTCCCAAGCATGAAGGCTAGAATGGGCCACATCAGAAGCACAGAGACTATGATCTGATGAGTCCATCATACAGGTACCAACCAGTTCTCGGTTCATTCGGACACATAGATGGGAAAAAAGATGAAATTTTAGTGGATGGATGGATAGAGACACAAAGAGAGAAAGAAATGGTTTGCAGTTCTTGGGCTTTTCCTCTACATATGATTTTCTATAATCTGTCAGTACTAAAACAAATTTGCGTGGAAGTGTTGTATCCTCAATCTCTGCCAAGGCTTCAGATAGATAACAAATTGAGTGACCCCTTAAAAACTTTCTTTTTAAACTGTGCAAATAAGTATTCAGTCATTCCTATGAATCAAAATACATTATTTTTATTGTTGTTTGTTGTCACATAAATTCCACTGGATGTTGTATGCTTTTGATAAAACTTAAGCCCCTGTCACACAGCACCAACGGATGGAAAGAGGATGTAAACTGGGGAGAAACACTTGCCATCCGTTGGTTAACGCGATGCTTCCGTTCTGTACTCACTGCATACGTTTTTCATCCTCTCTATCCGTCCAGTATCCGTCTATTGACATTTCATCCACTCAAAAAGTTTTGAGCTGCACAAAACTTTTTGAGTGGAAAATGTATCCAACGCGTCCGTTCTGTATCCGCAACGCATACGGGGAACATTTGTTCTACATCTGTCGTCATTCGTTTCGCATCCCCTATATTCACTAGGCATCCGCTGCGCATCCACGCAACTCACATCCGCTCCAGTGGAAAACAGACACAGGGAGGAAGCAAAACGGACATGGAACGGACATGCAGCGTTAGTAGCATGGATGGGGAAAGGATCAAAGCGGAAAGCGAAACCAGCTCGCATACAAAGCATTAAAAAGGAAAAAATGTTCATATAGGGGACGTATCTCGGATATTTAGGATGTCTGCAGGATACCTAGAGGATGCAAAAGGACACCAAGCGGAAAACCTATATTTCCTATAAAAAGGGGGAGGAACTCACCTGGATCTCACTTTCAGTCCAGCAGCCCTGCTGTGCAGACCTCTTCAGCCTTCATCTGGCTCTTGCTCTTCCACAGCATCCAGGCATCTCCACCATTAATCGTCACACACTCCTTTTGGTAGCCACCATCGTTCTCCAACAGTGCGAAGCCATCTACAGGCTCTTTCACCTGTTCTACGCAAAGAAAAGGAGGCGGCCAAGAAGTGTCTGGATCCGAAGATGGATCGCGAGAAGAGCAGAGTATGGACTGTATAACAAGCTGATCGTGGAGCTGAGGAACGAAGGCCCGAGTGCATTCCAGAACTTCATGAGGATGCCACCAGCCATGTTTGACGAAGTTGTGGAGCAGCTGAGACCCAGGTTGACCAAGCAGAGCACCAACTTCCGGCCCAGCCTGGACCCTGGCATTGACTCTGCGCCACCTGGCCTCAGGGACCACCTACAGGAGCATGCAGTACGGCTGGAGGATGCCACACAACACCATCAGCATTGTGGTCAGAGAAGTGGTACAGGCCATCATCGAAGAATACCTGGAGGAGCTCCTCCAGTGCCCCACCACTGAAGAAGGTTGGAAGAAAATTGCAGAGCAGTGGTATCAGTAGTGGAACTTCCCCCACACCGTTGGAGCCATCGATGGCAACCACGTGGCCTGCAAAGCTCCAGACAAGTCAGGGTCCACTTATTTCAACTACAAGGGCTTCTTCAGAATCATCCTCTTTGCCATAGTCGATGCTGACTACAAGTTCATGTACATCGATGCTTCAGACAACGGCTCATCTTCAGATGCCCAGGTATACAATGCCAGTGACCTCAAGGATGGGCTGGAATGCAACCTCATCATGGGCTTCCCAGATCCAGACCCCCTACCCAACGACACACAAGATGTGCCCTACTTCATCATGGGGGGTGACGCCTTCTCCCTCAGTACCTACCTCATGAAGCCCTACACTTCCAGATGCCTCACCCGTGAAGAAAGGATCTTCAACTACAGGCTGTCCAGGGCAAGGTGGGAGGTGGAGAACGCCTTTGGCATCCTGGCCAACAGGTTCCAGGTACTTCTCACCACCATGCAGCATCGCCCAGAGAACGTGAGGAGGATCGTGGAAGCTTGCTGCATCCTGCACAATCTCATGCGCACCCGCTACCCAGTGTTGCTGAACAGGCTCGTGGACCTCCAACAAGGCAATGGGGACATGGAGCCTGGGGAATGGAGGCAAGGGCGAAACCTGATAGACACTGTGGATGTGCAAGGCCCCAACAGAGCTTCACGTGAATGGAAGAAGCAGTGCAACCTCCTGAAACACTGGTGCAATTCACCAGCTGGAGCAGTGGAGTGGCAAAACAGGATGATAGATGCTTAATGGATGCTTCCTTAAGCCTGTCTCATCACACTGATGAGATTGGGCCATATATGTTTTGTGGCCCTACAATGAACAGGGCATTTAATAAAGAGTTGTGTTTATGTTGAAATGTGTTGATCAATGATTACATTGTTGTTGATAATAAAGGGCCGAAGGTGTGGCACCTGGGAGGGTGGACCATACAGTCCCACTATGCTTGCACTGGAGGTTTATCTATCCCAGAGCTATTACCCATCCCACAGGTATCCTAACCCATCCCACAGCTATTACCCATCCCAAAGGTATCCCTACCCATCCCACAGCTATCCTTACCCATCCCACAAGCATGCAAAGGCTTAAACCATTTCTAAAAGTTTCCACCAAGACTTTACTGACTAAAATAAATGAACCAAGTGTGTGAAGCAAAGATAATCTTTATTAATAACAAGCTGTAAAAGAAAAATGACCCAAGTCAAGTGTCCAAAGCAAAGATAAAGTCAACAGGTAGCCACCCAGTCTCTAGCACTCTTCTTGGTCACTCTGAGGCATGCCCAATCTCAGGGGTGAAGGGTCTAGGTGCTGTGGAGGTGGCTGCTACTGGAGTGCTGGTCTGAGGCGCCATTGGGGTGCCATGCCCCGAGAGGACAACAGGGGATGGTGTATGGAGGAAGCTCTCGGAGAGCTGGCTCAGTCCTGTGATGTTGAGAGTCCCTTCCTCCAGGACATGGGGTGTCAGCCCAAATACCGATGACAGATGTTTTGAGGCCGGGCTTGGCTGTGGGGTGGAGGAAGCAGGAGTGTAGTGGGGATGTCTGGTCTGCAGCTGAGCGAGGTAGGCGTGGGTGGCATCTGTAGCATGGGTGGCATCTGTGGTGTGGGTGGCATCGGTGGCATCGGTGGCCTCAGTGGCATCGGTGGCACCGATGTTGTATGATGTACCTGTCCCTGGACTGGGAAGGGCTGCCTGTGCTGCTGGAGCTCCTGCTAGCCATAGCCTTGGTTGGTGAGGACCTGTGGAAAGCCTTGGAAGGGCAGTGATATCACCTGGGGTGGAGGACCAGACCTGGACTGGGTGGGAGCAGGTTCATCTGGGTCTGGAGGGTTGTGAAGAAGACCGGTGATCCTGTCGTTGATCACCTGGTACTGTGATTCGGACATGTCCATGAGGGTCTGGTTGACGTAGTTGAGGAAGGGCTTGCGGTTGGAGGATGGGATGTCGGTGTGTACCAGCTGAGAGCGGAGATCTACGCTGCTTCTGATGGTGTCCCTGATCTCCAGCAGGACAGTGTGGCTCTGCCCCTCTGGTCTGGCTCTCTGCCTACTTTCTGTGGAGGTGGAGCTGGGGGTGGATGTGGGTTGTTCTCTGGTGGAAGTGCCCTCTCCTTGCTCCCACTGCATCAGGGGGTCCTCCACGTGCTCCACCACGGGGAATGCATCTCTCGGGGGGGTCTCCATCGTGGCACGCTCCACAGATACCTGCCTGGACACAGGAGCTGACACTTGGCCAGAAGAGGTCTGGCTGTCAGCGGGCTGCCTGAGAGAGAGGGTTGTCAGAGGGGCTGCTCCTCGGTGGCAGATCTCACCCTCCAAGAAGCTGCACTTGGCCATCATGTAGGTCTCTTGGTCCGTCAGCTTGACCGCGGCCTGGCCAGATTTCTTGAGGTGCAGCTTCCCGTACCAGGTGTGTATGTGGTTCCACCAGCCGAGGAGCACCTCCGAAGTGTAGCCCAGGCTCTCCGCCTTCTCTCTCCAAGCAGCCTGCTTCCTTTTGGTGTCTTGATAGAGCCTGTGTCTCTTCCGCCAAAGATATTTGTTCTCCCTCAGCCATTCCAGCACCTCATTCTCATGTTCCTCTTCAATGGAGTATTGCCTCCTCTCCCGTTCTCATTCTCGTGTATGCCTCTTCCTCCCTTGGCCCTCATCAGAGGGGCTTCGAGGTTGTAGGGGCTGCTCCACCACACTACCAGCAGCAGCAGCAACAACAACAGTAGCAGCAAAAGCAGAACCAGCAGGACCAGCAGGACCAGGATCAGCAGCAGCAGAGTAAGCACCAGCAGGACCAGCAGGACCAGGATCAGCAGCAGCAAAGTAAGCACCAGCAGGACCAGCAGGACCAGGATCAGCAGCAGCAGAGTAAGCACCAGCAGCACCAGCAGGACCAGCAGGACCAGGAGCACCAGCAGGACCAGAAGGACCAGGAGCACCAGCAGCACCAGCAGGACCAGGAGCACCAGCAGCACCAGCAGGACCAGGAGCACCAGCAGCACCAGCAGGACCAGGAGCAGCGCCAGCAGAGTAAGCACCAGCAGAAGCACCAGGAGCAGGAGCAATGCCAGCAGAAGCTCCAGCACCAGAAGAGTAAGCCCAACCAGCAGAAGTCCCAGCAGAAGCAGAGTCAGGGCCAGGGGTTGGGATGGTGGCCCTGTCCTTCTTGCCAGGGCTGGCAGCAGATGGCAGAGGCTTTCTCTTCTTCCCCATGGTTGTTGGCTGGCTGGCTGGCTGGCTGGAGCTGTGTCTGGCAGCAGGTCTTTCCTCTGAATGGTGACCTGCTTGCGAGCTGCATCCCTTTATATCCGTGGGGCTGATGCAATGCATCCTCCCCGCATGCACAGTGAATGCTTTGCATCCTCTAGGCATCCGCTAGGCTTCCGCTCTGCATCTGCTTCATCCGCTCGGCATCCGCTCTGCATCCGTTCCTTCCGTTGCGTGTCTGCTTCGCTGTGCTCCCCCGGAAGCCCTGCGGATGTGCTATCTGCTTCCATCCACTAGACTTCCGTGGAGCATCTGCTTTCCATCCTGGCTACGTCCTCCCCCGTCCATTCCTTTCCGTTTTTGTCCGCTCTGCTTATGCAAATTCGGGGCACTTTTGAGAGCGGATAACAATGGATGGAACATTTTTTTGTCCACTGTGTCCTTTTTACATACGTTTTGTATCCGTCGGCCTATGTTACAGGCCCTTTAGATGTAGGTTGGCACTCATTCTAAAAATAATATTTCCAAAGGAAAATATTGAGTCTCATACCAGCCCAGAGAGTATATGTTCCCTATATAAAGGTTAAATTGTACCTTAACTGGCAGCTAAAATAAGGAACATAACACCTCTGAAAAGTAGTAGGTATGTTGTTGCTGTTGTTAATAATAATAAGAACTGTTCATTTTCAGCAATATTCCCAAATGTACACTTCACGTTAGTAGAATGTAATTAAAATAGAGCAGCACGATACCTAGTTCAGGCTTAAAAATCACATGGAGGACTTATTTTCACAATCAGTTATTCTGATGTATACTTAGAGGAAAAATAAATATGTGTAAACCTAGCAGCTATATTGATTTCAAAGATAATTACCACAGATGAGATATACTGTAATTTGGGACCTCAGTGCAAGGGAGGTGGAAGGCAATTTTAATCCTCTCCCCAAGGCCAGGTCAGGCTGGTCCCTGTTGCCATGTTTCAGGTTTATTTTGCTTCCCTTAACATTGCATATTTGGGTCCCAACTGTGAATGGAGTTAGAGCAACTCAGATAAAATGCCCTATATTGAGTGCAAATCCACATAATTGTTGTCATTGTTAAAGTATTCTAAATATACTAATTCTAAAAAAAAATGTGAAATGGGGCTGGAGCCATGGAAAATCTAAGTTTCAAACCTTGTAGATGTGATTAGTTCTCTTCACTGCCAATGATTATTGTCTGTGTAAGTGGAGGAAAATGAAAAAATTACATAGAGCAGACCTAGATGTCCTTATGCATCCTAACTACATTCCAAAAAGTAAAAGGTTGCAATGTAAAGGCCCTGTCCCACTGCCCTTACCGATGCAAAGAGGATGTAAAACGTTAAAAAAAGCTTGCCATCCGTTGGAAAACGCTATGCATCCATTTTGTACTCATTGCATACGTGTTTCATATGCTCTATCCATCGAGGATCCGTCCACTGCGATTTCATCTGCACAAGAAGTTCTGAGCTGCACAAAACTTAGTGAACGGATGAACTTTCCGCCGTGTACGATGTAAATCCACGACATACAAGCAACAAAAGTTCTATGTCCGTTTATCATCCGTTAAATGTCTGCTGTATCCTCTCTGCATCCTCTGGGCATCCTCAGAACTCACATCCACTGCAGCTGAAAATGGAAAGAGGGAGGAAAGAAAGGGTACATGGAACGTCTATACATCATTAGTAGCACGGAAATAGAAATAATGAGTTAGCATCTGATATACATCCGCGCGGCACCCCCTTTCTTTCCTTTAGGCGTACGTGATGCATCCGCTTCATCCACTGCGCATCCGCATCAAAATTCTCCCCAGAAACCCTTCGGAGGTGTCATCCGCTGTCATCCACTAGGCTTCCTATGAACATCCATTTAATATCCCTGCTACATACTACCCACGTCCGTTCTTTTCCATTTTTTTCCGTTCTGTTTATGCAAATTTTCACCACTTTTTGAAGCGAATGACAACAGATGGAGCCACCCCCGAAATTTTGCTCATCTGCTGTGTCCTTTATGCATATGTTTTGCGTCCGTCGGCCAGTGGGACATAGCTTTAAGAAAAAACTATCAAGAACCAAAACAAGTCAATAAACAACACTAAGCAATAGTAGACTTGCTAATGTTTAAAAAAAGAGATTATCTTCATACTTCTGACTTTTCATCATCTTTCTAACAAATGTGTTCTTTTATTTAAATTAGCTTATTTTTTGCATATGGAGAATAACATCAAAATTTACAAATATTTGAGAGAAAATCATTAAAGTGGCAGTTTAAAATGGGACAGAAGGGACCATTTTTATCAGCTTCCCCCACTCGGCTTCCTCCAGAAGTACTAGGCACTAAGTCCCAATTGCTAACTGGGGATAATGAGAATTGCCATCTAACACACTGAAAGAGTATCAGATAGGTGAAGATTAACTTAGTCATTAAGGAAAGAAGCTGCTGAGCAAAACCAAGTAAAATAATCTCGTGCTATCTTTAGAATTGATCACTACAGTGTGTTTTTATGTATTTATACTATGATCTACTCAGATTAAGAGTATAGATTGGTGCTGTAGCTGAAGTTACACAAAACAAACTGATTAAAATAAATTGTTCAAGATAATATACTTGGTAAACAGTTAACTTAAACAGGACAAAGAAAATGTCTTGAGAGTTATCTTGATTCCAAAACCAGCTCTCTGAATAGAACTGAATATTTAACAGTACTTAGCAACAGCAATAGGACTTAGAATTACATACTGCTTCAGAGTGCTTTATAGCCCTCTCCAAAGGGCCTGTCACATTGGCCGACGGATGCAAAACGCTCTGCTGGTGCTGGTGCTTCTGCAGGTGCTTACTCTGCTGGTTCTGCTCCTGGTGCTGGGGCTTCTGCTGGGGCTTACTCTGCTGGTGCTGCTCCTGGTCCTGGTGCTTCTGCTGGTGCTTACTCTGCAGGCGCTGCTCCTGGTGCTGGTGCTTCTGCTGGTGCTTACTCTGCTGGTGCTGCTCCTGGTCCTGCTGGTGCTCCTGGTCCTGCTGGTGCTCCTGGTCCTGCTGGTGATGATGGCGCTGCTGGTGCTTACTCTGCTGCTGCTGATCCTGGTCCTGCTGGTCCTGCTGGCTCTGCTGGCGCTGCTGGTGCTGCTGCTGGTGGTGGTGGTGGTCCTGCTTTTGCTGCTACTGTTGTTGTTGCTGCTGCTGCTGCTGCTGCTGGTGTGGAGGAGCAGCCCCTACAACCTCGAAGCCCCTCTGATGAGGGCCCATATGGCCCTGCCAGAGGGAGGAAGAGGCAGACGCGTGAACGGGAGAGGAGGCAATCCTCAATCGAAGAGGAACATGAGAATGAGGTGCTGGAATGGCTGAGGGAGAACGAGTATCTATGGCGGAAGGGACACAGGCTCTATTGAGACACCAAAAGGAAGCAGGCTGCTTGGAGAGAGAAGGCGGAGAGCCTGGGCTACACTTCGGAGGTGCTCCTCGACTGGTGGAACCACATGCACACCTGGTACGGGAAGCTGCACCTCAAGAAATCTGGCCAGGCCACGGTCAAGCTGACGGACCGAGAGACCTACGGGATGGCCAAGTGCAGCTTCTTGGAGGGTGAGATCCGCCACCGAGGAGCAGCCCCTCTGACAACACTCTCTCTCAGGCAGCCCGCAGACAGCCAGTCCTCTTCTGGCCAAGAGTCAGCTCCTGTGTCCAGGCAGGTATCTGTGGAGCATGCCACGATGGAGACCACCCCGACAGCTGCATTCCCCTTGGCAGAGCACGTGGAGGACCCGCTGATGCAGTGGGAGCAAGGAGAGGGCACTTCCACCAGAGAACAACCCACATCCACCCGCAGATCCACCTCCACAGAAAGGCAGAGTGGCAGACCGGAGGGGCAGAGCCACACTGTCCTGCTGGAGATCAGGGACACCATCAGAAGCAGCGTTGATCTCCTCTCTCAGCTGGTACACACCGACATCCCATCCTCCAACCGCAAGCCCTTCCTCACCTACGTCACCTCACAGACATGTCCGAATCACAGTACCAGGTGATCAAGGACAGGATCACCAGTCTTCTTCACAACCCTCCAGACCCAGCTGAACCTACTTCCACCCAGTCCAGGCCTGCTCCTCCATCCCAGGTGATGTCACTGCCCTTCCAAGGCTTTCCACAGGCCCTCACCTACCAAGGGTACAGCTACCAGGAGGTCCAGCAGCACAGGCAGCCCTTCCCAGTCCAGGCACAGGTACATCGTACGCCACCGGTGCCACCGATGCCACTGATGCCACTGTTGCCACCCATTCCACCAATGCCACCCATGACACCCATGCCAGCCATGCCACAGATGCCACCCATGCCACAGATGCCAGCCACGCCCCAGATTCCACCCATGCCACAGATGCCACCAACACCACAGCTGCCACCCATGCCTCACCTCGCTCAGCTTCAGACCTGACATCCCCACTACACTGCTCCTTCCTCCACCCCATAGCCAAGCCCGGCCTCAGAACCTCTGTCATTGGTATTGGGGCTCACACCCCATGTCCTGGAGGAAGGGGCTCTCAACATCAAGGAATGAGCCAGCTCTCAGAGAGCTTCCTCCACACACCGTCCCCTGTTGTCCTCTCGGGACCAGGCACCCCAATGACACCTCAGACCAGCACTCCATTAGCAACCACCTCCACAGTACCTGGACTTTTCACCCCTGAGACTGGGCCAGCCTCAGAGTGACCAAGAAGAGTGCCAGAGACTGGGTGGCTACCTGTTGACTTTATCTTTGCTTTGGACACTTGACTTGGGTCATTTTTCTTTTACAGCTTTTTATTAATAAATATTATCTTTGCTTCACACACTTGGTTCATTTATTTTAGTCAGTAAAGTCTTGGTGGAAACTTTTAGAAATGTTTTAAGCCTTTGTATGCTTGTGGGATGGGTTAAGATAGCAGTGGGATGGACAGGGATACCTTTGGAATGGGTAATAGCTGTGGGATGGGCAGGGATACCTTTGGGATGGGTAATAGTTGTGGGATGGGCAAGGATACCTTTGGGATGGGTAATAGCTGTAGGATGGGAAGGGATACCTGTGGGATGGGTAATAGCTGTGGGATAGATAAACTTCCAGTGCAAGCATAGTGGGACTGTATGGTCCACCCTCCCAGATGCCACACCTATGGCCCTTTATTATCAATAACAATGTAATCATTGATCCACACATTTCAACATAAATACAACTCTTTATTGAATGCCCTATTCATTGTAGGCCCACCCAACATACATGGCCCAATCTCATTCATGTGATGAGACAGGCTGAAGGAAACATCCATTAAGCATCTATCATCCTGTCTTGCCACTCCACTGCTCCAGCTGGGGAGTTGCACCAGTGTTTCAGGAGGTTGTGCTGCTTCTTCCCTTCACGTGAAGCTCTGTTGGGGCCTTGCACATCCACAGTATCTATCAGGTTTTCCCCTTGCCTCCATTCACCAGGCTCCATGTCCCCATTGCCTTGTTGGAGGTCCACGAGCCTTTTCTGCAACACTGGGTAGCGGGTGCGCATGAGATTGTGCAGGAGGCAGCAAGCTTCCATGATCCTCCTCATGGTCTCCGGGCGATGCTGCATGGTGGTGAGAAGTACCTGGAACCTGTTGGCCAGGATGGCAGAGGTGTTCTCCACTACCTGTCTTGCCCTGGGCAGCCTGTAGTTGAAGATCCTCTCTTCACGGGTGAGGCATCTGGAGGTCTAGGGCTTTATGAGGTAGGTTCTGAGGGAGAAGGCGTCATCCCCCATGATGAAGTAGGGCACATCTTGTGTGTCGTTGGCCAGTGGGTCTGGATCTGCAAAGCTCATGATGAGGTTGCGTTCCAGCCCCTCCTTGAGGTGACTGGCGTTGTATACCTGGGCATCTGAAGCTGACCCATTGCCTGAAGCATCGATGTACATGAACTTGTAGTCAGCATCGACCATGGCGAAGAGGATGATGCTGAAGAAGCCCTTGTAGTTGAAATAAGTGGACCCTGACTTGTCTGGAGCTTTGCAGGCCACGTGCTTGCCATCTATTGCTCCAACGGTGTGGGGGAAGTTCCACTTCTGATATTACTGCTCTGCAACTTTCTTCCAGCCTTCTTCAGTGGAGGGGCACTGGAGGAGCTCCTCCAGGTATTCTTCGATGATGGCCTGCACCACTTCTCTGACCACAATGCTGATGGTGTTGTGTGGCACCCTCCAACCATACTGCATGCTCCTATACGTGGTTCCTGAGGTCAGGTTACGCAGAGTCAGTGCCACCTTGAGCCCAGGGTCCAGGCTGGGCCAGAAGTTGGTGCTCTGTTTGGTCAACCTGGGTCTCAGCTGCTCCACAACTTCGTCAAACATGGCTGGAGGTATCCTCATGAAGTTCTGGAATGCACGAGGGTCTTCATTCCTCAGCTCCACCATCAGCTTGTTGTACAGTCCGTACTCTGCTCTTCTGGCGATCCATCTTCGGACCCAGACACTTCTTGGCTGTTGCACTGTTGTAGAACGATGGTGGCTACCAAAAGGAGTGCATGATGATCCATGGTGGAGATGACTGGATGCTGTGGAAGAGCAAGAGCAAGAGCAAGAGCAAGGCTGAAGAGGTCTGCACAGCAGGGCTGCTGGACTGAAAGTGAGATCCAGGTGAGTTCCTCCCCCTTTTTATAGGAAATATAGGTTTTCCACTAGATGTCCTTTTGCATCCTCTAGACATCCTGCAGACATCCTAAATATCCGAGATAGGTCCCCTCTGCGAATGTTTTTTCCATTTTAAATGCTTTGTATGTGAGCTGCATCCACTTTCATCCTTTCTCCATCCGTGCTACTAACACTTTGTGTCCATTCCGCATCCATTTCGCTTCCTCCCTGTGTCTGTTTTCCGCTGGAGTGGATTTGAGTTGCGCGGATGCGCAGTGGATGCCTAGCGGATATAGCGGACACGTAATGGATGACGATGGATGTAGAACAAATGTTCCCCGTATGCGTTGCGGATGCAGAACAGACGCGTTAGATACATTTTCTGCTCAAAATGTTTTGTGCAGCTCAAAACTTTTTGAGCGGATGAAATGTCAGTCGACAGATGCTGGATGGATAGAGAGGATGAAAAATGTATGCAGTGAGTACAGAATGGATACATCACGTTAACCAACGGATTGGAAGTGTTTCTCTCCATTTTACATCCTGTTTCCATCTGTTGGTGCAGTGTGACATGGGCTTAAGCAATTTTACAGAGCCAGTATATTGCCCCAACAATCTGGGTCCTCATTTTTGCAACTTCAGAAGGATGGAAGGCTGAGTCAACCTTGAGCCAGTAAGAATCGAACTGCTGGCAATTGGCAGAATTAGCCTGCAACATTGCATTCTAACCACTGTGTCACCCTGGCTCCAAATAATAGTATATCAATTGTATGAATGAAAGCACAGTGCCTTGAGATTTTGTTAGCTGTGTGAGGTAATACAGAAAAGGAGCACTACTAACTTTATTTTTTAACATAAGGTTACTTTAACAGGATTTGGCAAGACTTGTCTCCTCTTTTTATTTTCTGGAAAATTAGTGAGGGTCCCTTCAGAAACATTTCCCTCCCTCCTGCTATGGGGTGATGTATTTTATTCCATCCTGGTTGTCCGGTCTGCATCTCTCCATCCCATTTCCCAAGGTCATTCCCACATACCATTACTGATGTAGATTGCTATACTAATTCTCCTTTTTTAAAATTTGGAAATCCTAAAATATCCAACAGTTCTCAATAAACACCAGATTTGTTATGGGCAGGGAGGCTCAGCAAGCAATTAGAAGGTTTCAGTATTGGAGATTTTACCAGAAACAGAGGTATTCTAACAGTATTAGAAAAGTTTTATCTTTATCCATCCATTGTCTTGACCAGCATTGGATTTCATAAACATACTTGTTTAAACTTAAGCTTTTAAAGAATCAATATATTAAGTCTGCAATATGTGATCATATTATTTAATTAAAAGTATATGTCTGTCTTGTACAGCAAATTGTTGGTGCATTTATTATATTTCTTCCCAGGCTAGTTCTGACTCTCGATCCTTGATCCCTTATGACTTTCACTTGTACATTACTTCTATATCTATGCATTCTCAGCTCTTTCTCCTTATTGTATCCCCAGCTCCTGTGCCCTTATCAATAGCTATGCCAGCAAATAAATTACATTTGGTCCTCCTGTGTTCAAAGCTCTTAAAGCAATTGGAAGCAGCAAATATAATCTCGGTGCTGAGACTGCTGAAATTAGCTCTTAAGCTTGATGGTAGCTATGTATCCCAATGATGGAGATATATAGGGACTGACCTGCTGACCTATTTCTCATCAGTACCCAGTGGAGGAGACTGAAAGCAATATAAATAAAGGCAGACATTTGACTGTTCTGGGGTGGTTGCAATATGCTAGTGTTTAGGAGATAAACAATCCAGCTACCACTTGAAATCTTCCTTTAGCTCACAGACTCTTCTGTAGGTCATCATGCACTGCCATATTGGGCTTTCTCCTTCCTCAAGGGCTGTTCAAGACAGTTGTGGAGGAGGAGTTGTTTGCCATTTTCTTAGCTTCATTTCCATTCTTAAAAACAGAAGATCCTTGGTAAAATGAGGGAAATTGTGGACGTCGGGTAGCTATTCAGACTTTTCCTGGGAAGATGGAATTCACATGGTAATATCCTTGAAAAACTGTAATGCTTTGATAATTTCAAATATCTGGTGATTGGCTGTTGGAGTTTCAGATGGAAAAAGAGCTTTTGTAGAATCTTAGAACTGAAAGAGGACATTTGGGTCATGAACTCCAACCTTTGTCCAGTATAAGAATGCAAAATATTTATGCTTCTATCATACTAAGGCTAGGTCCCACTGACCGAGGGATGCAAAATGTATGCAAAAAGGACACAGCGGATGAGCAAAATTTTGGGGGAGGCTCCATCCGTTGTTATCCGCTCCAAAAAGTGCCCCAAATTTCCATAAACAGAATGGAAAAGAACGGAAAGGAACAGACATGGGAAGTACGTAGCAAGCATGTTCAGCGGATGTTCATAGGAAGCCTAGTGGATGACAGCAGATGGAAGAGGATGACACATCTGAAGGGCTTCCGGGGGAGAATTGCGAAGCAGATGCATAGGGGAAGGAGTGGATGCATAGCGGATGATGTGGGTGCATCCTATAGGATGCATAGCGGATGCATAGTGGATGCAAAGCGTCCACTGAGCATGCGGGGAGGATGAATTGTGATAGCTCTGTGGATATAAAAGGATGCAGCTCGCAAGCAGTCAACATTCAGAGGAAAGACGTGCTGCCACAGAAATCTTCGAACAACACCATGGTTCATCAGTCAGGGAAGAAGAGAAAGCCTGTGCCTACTCCTGCTAGCCCTAGCAAGAAGAACAGAACCACCATCCCACCCCCTGGCACTGACTCTGAAGCTGCTAGTGCTTCTGCTGGTGGTGGTGGTGCTGCTGGTGCTGCTCCTACTGCTCCTGCTGCTACTGCTGGTGGTGCTGCTGTTGTCGTGGACCAGCCCAAGGCCCTCAAAGCCCTGCTGCTCAAGCCCCTGAAGGCCCTGTTGCTCAAGTCCTTGCCAGAGGGAGGAAGAGGCAAGGGAAGGAGAAGGGAGAGAGGAAACCATGAAGAGGAGGTGCTGGAATGGCTGAGGGAGAACGAGTGCTTGTGGAGAAAGGGCCACAGGCTCTATCGCGACACCAAGAGAAAGCAGGCAGCTTGGAGAGACAAGGCAGAGAGCCTGGGCTACACTTCAGAACTATTCCTGGGATGGTGGAAGCACATGCGTACCTGGTATGGCAAGCTGCACCTGAAGAAATCTGGCCAGGCCACTGTCAAGCTCACTGACTGGGAGATGTACATCATGGCCAAGTGCAGCTTCCTGGAGGGTGAGGTCTGCCACCGAGGAGCAGCACCTCTGACAACCCTCTCCCTCAGACAGCCCACAGACAGCCACTCCTCTTGTAGCCAGGAGACAGCTACCGTGTCCAGGCAGGTGTCTTTGGAGGGCCCCACGGCAGAGACCCCCCTGAAAGCTGCACTCCCCATGCCAGATGATGAGGAGGATCCCCTGTCTCAAATGGAGCAAGAAGAAGCAGCAGCCAGAGACCAACCCACACCCACACCCAGCTCCAGTTCCACAGAAACCAGGCAGAGAGGCAGACTGGAAGGCCAGAGCCATACTGTCCTGCTGGAGATCAGGGACACAATCAAGACCAGCACAGATCTTCTCTCTCAGCTGGTCCACAGCAACATACCATCCTCGAACCACAAGCCCTTCATCACCTACGTGAGTCAGACTCTCATGGACCTGCCCGAGGCCCAGTACCAGGTGATGAAGGAAAAGATCACAGCACTGCTGCACCACCCTCCAGACCCAGCTGAACCTGCTCCGACCCAGTCCAGGACTGCTCCTCCACCCCAGGTGATGTCACAGCCCTTCCACGGCTTTCAACAGCCCCTCACCTACCAAGGCTACGAGTACCAGGACTTCCCACAGCAGAGGCAGCCCTTCCCAGTCCAGGCCCAGGTACATTGCACACCACAGACGCCTCACCTGACCCAGCTGCAGACCAGACAGCCCCACTACACTCCTCCTTCCTCCACCCCACAGCCAAGCCCCTCAACAGAAAATCTGTCATCAGTACTGTGCCTGACATCCCAGGTCCTTGAGGAAGGGCCTTTCAACCTCACGCGACTGAGTCAGTTCTCTGAGAGCTTCCTGAACACACCATCCCCTGTTGTACTCTCAGGGCCGGGCACCCCAATGGTGCCTCAGACCAGCAGTCCAGCCACAGCCACCTCCACAGTCCCTGGCCGCTTAACAGCTGAGACCATGGACATGCCTCAGAGTGACTGAGAATAGTGCCAGAGACTGAGTTGTTACCTTTCACTTTATCTTTGCTTAAGACACTTTACTTGGTTCATTTTGCTTTTTTAATAAAGTCATACAGTTTACTTAAAACAGTTATTAATAAAGGTTATCTTTGCTTCACACGCTTGGTTCATTTTATTTAATTAATAAAGTGTTGGTGAAAACTTTGAAAAAAGGGTTAAGCCTTTGCATGCTTGTGGGATAGGTAAGGATAGTTGTGGGATGGGTAAGGATAGCTGTGGGACGGGTAAGGATAACTGTGGGATGGGTAAGGAAAGGTGTGGGATAGATAAACCTCCAGTGCAACCATAGTGGGACTGTATGGTCCACCCTCCCAGCTGCCACACCTATGGCCCTTTTTTATCAATAACAATTTATTCATTGACCAACATATTTCAAAATAAACAAAGCTCTTTATTAATGCCCTATTCATTGTAGGGCCACTCAATATACATGACACAATCTCATCCTTGTGATGAGACAGGCTCAAGGAAGCATCCATTAAGCATCTACCATCCTGTCTTGCCACTCCACTGCTCCAGCTGGGGAGTTGCACCAGTGTTTCAGGAGGTTGCGCTGCTTCTTCCCTTCATGTGAAGCTCTGTTGTGGCCTTGTACATCCACAGTGTCTATCAGGTTATGTCCTTGCCTCCATTCACCAGGCTCCATGTCCCCATTCCCTTGTTGACGGTCCACAAGCCTGTTCTGCAACACTGGGTAGCGGTGCGCATGAGATTGTGCAGGATGCAGCAACCTTCCACGATCTTCCTCGCTGTCTGTGGGCGATGCTGCATGGTGATGAGAAGTACCTGGAACCTGTTGGCCAGGATGCCAAAGGTGTTCTCCACCACCCATCTTGCCCTGCACAGCCTGTAGTTGAAGATCCTCTCTTCACGGGTGAGGTATCTTGAACTGTACGGCTTCATGAGGTAGGTTCTGAGGGAGAAGGCGTCATCACCCACAATGAAGTAGGGCACATCTTGTGTGTCATTGGGTAGGGGGTCTGGATCTGGAAAACCCATGATGAGGTTGCATTCCAGCCCCTCCTTGAGGTCACTGGCATTGTATACCTGGCTATCTGAAGCAGACCCATTGCCTGGAGCATCAATGTACATGAACTTGTAGTCAGCATCAACCATGGCAAAGAGGATGATGCTGAAGAAGCCCTTGTAGTTGAAATAATTGGACCCTGAGTTGGCTGGAGCTTTGCAGGCCACGTGCTTTCCATCTATGGCTCCAATGGTGTGGGGAAAGTTCCACCTCTGATACCACTGTTCTGCAACTTTCCTCCAGCCTTCTTCAGAGGTGGGGCACTGGAGGAGCTCCTCCACGTATTCTTTGATGATGGCCTGCACCACTTCTCTGACCACTTTGCTGATGCTATTGTGTGGCACCCTCCAGGCATACTGCATGTTTATGTTCGTGGTTCCAGAGGCCAGGTGGCGCAGAGTCAGTGCCACCTTCAGTCCAGGGTCCAGGCTGGGATGGAGGTTGGTGCTTGGTTTGGTCAACCTGGGTCTCAGACGCTCCACAATTTTGTCAAACATGGCTGGTGGCATCTTCATGAAGTGCTGGAATTCACGAGTGTCTTCATTCCTCAGCTCCACCATCAGCTTGTCATTGAGTCCAAACTCCACTCTTCTCCCAATCCATCATCGGACCCACACAGCTCTTGAATGTCTCCTCCTTCTCCTTGCGTAGAAAAGGTGGAAAAGTCTGAAGAGGGCTTGGTTCTGTTGTTGAATGATCGCAGCTACCATAAGGACTATGTGATGATCCATGGTGGAGATCAATGGATGATGTGGAAGAAGAAGACCAAGGGTGAAGAGGTCTGTACACCATGGCTGCTGGACTCATACTGAGATCCAGGTGATTTCCTCCCCCTTTTTGTAGGAAATATCGGTTTTCCACTAGGTGTCCTTCCACATACTCTTGGCATACTCCAGACATCCTAAATATCTGAGATACATCCCATATGCAAAGGTTTTGTCCATTTTAATGCTTTACATACGAGATGCATCTGTTTACATCCTTTCTATTTCCGTGCTATTAACGCTGTGTTGACGTTCCGTGTACCTTTCACTTCTTCCGTCTTTCTGCTTTCAGCTGCAGCGGATGTGAATTGAGGGGATGTCCAGAGGATGCCGAGATGATACAGCAGACGTTTAACTGATGACAATGGATGTAGAACGTTTGTTGCCCGTATTTGTCCAGATGTACATCGTACGCAGCGGAAAGTTCATCCGCTAAAAAAGTTTTGTGCAGCTCAAAACTTTTTGAGCGGATGAAATAGCAGTAGACGGTTGTTTGATGGATAGAGCGTATGAAACACATACGCAGTGAGTACACAACGAATGCATCACGTATTCAAATGGATGGCAAGCTTTTTTGTCTGTTTTACATCCTCTTTGCATCCGTTGGTGCAGTGGGACATGGGCTTTAACAGATGACAACAGACATAGAACGTTTGTTGCCCGTATGTGTCGCGGATGTACATCATACGTGGCGGAAAGTTCATCCGCTCAAAAAGTTTTGTGCAGCTGAAAACTTCTTGCGCGCATGAAATCTCAGTGGACGGATGTTCGATGGATAGAGCGTATGAAACACATATGCAGTGAGTATACAACGGATGCATCGTGTTTTCCAATGGATGGCAAGCTTTTTTGTCCGTTTTACATCCTCTTTGCATCTGTTGGTGCAGCGGGACATGGCTTTATATATTGCAGAGTTCAAATATTATTTTAACATATATGAATTGCCTTTGGGACAATACATGTACTTTTTGTGCCATTCTGCTAGTCACTGTTATTGACACTTAATTATTATTTGTGTTTGCTTAAAATTCTTCCAGACTCAGTTTTCCCCCTTGTATTTCACTGTAATTTTTTATACCATGTATAATTCCTCTCTATGCTTCTATGCTTCTCCTCCTATCTGTCCCCCAATGATTTTCATTCATCTGAACAAAGAATCAGCAAGGGCTACACCTTAATACAAATGTTAATCATTAAGAAACAACAAATTTGTTTTTCTAATGATTGCTTACAACATTGCTAAAACTATTAAATATTTTTGGATGCAATTGTTCTTTTATATGATATTTTTTATTTTTATTTATTTATTTATTTATCTATTTATTTATTTATTTATTTATTTTATATTGTCGCCTATTCGCCCATGGTGACTCGAAGTGGCTTACACAATGTAAAACCATATTTAAAACAAAAAAATAAAAACAATAAAAACAAACAAAAAGAATCAATTAAATTAGTAAATTAGAACAAAATTTGGGAAAAACAAAACAAAAAAAAAACAGCAAATCAAAAACCAACTCCCATTCCCCTTCCTGACAACAGTAGATTATACTAGACACCTGATGGGCTCCATCCCTCTCTGGATTCCCCAGGCCCGCTGGTAAAACCAGCTCTTCAGTTCCTTTCAGAAGAATATTAGTGAGGAGGCCATTCTAATCTCTGGGGGAATGATGTTCCAGAGAGACGGACCCACCACAGAGAAGGTCCTTCTTCTGGGTCCCAATAGGTGTATCTCCCTCAGAGGTGGGACTCGCAACAGTCCCTGCTTCCTTGCTCTAATGGGTCAGGTGGATGTGATTGACAAGTGATGTTTCCTTAGATAACCCAGACCCAAGCCATGAAGGGCTTTAAAAGTGATAACCAGCACCTTGAATTGCATCTGAAAGCAAATTGGCAACCAATGCAGCTCCTGCAGGAGAGGTGATACATGTGCACACTGGAGTCTGCATAAAACCATGTGGGCCTCCACATTTTGCACCAATTGGAGCTTCTGGATGCTCTTCAAGGGCAGCCCCATGTAGAGTGCATTGCAATAATCAAGACAGGAAGTGACAAGGGCATGAGTGACTGTGAGTGAGGACCACTTATCCAGGAAAGAGCATAACCGGTGCACAACCCACAGTTGCGCAAAGACCCTCCTGGCTAGGACCACCACTTGCTCTTCGAACAGGAGTTGTGGGTCCAGGAAAACCCCTTGGTAATGCACAGGGTCTGTTTGGGGTTGTGCCACTCCATGCAAGACTAAATGTGGTAATGATATAACCCAGGGGTGTCAAACTCAATTTCATTGAAGGATGCATCAGGGTTGTGTTTGACTTTGAGAGTGGGTGTGGCTGGGGTGAGTATGACTACCTTGACATCACTTGTGTCGGGGGTGCCTGTGGTGGCCCGAGCACTCTGCCAGTGAAAATTGGGTCCCAAACTCTGTTTTTTGCTGTGACGGCTTCCAGCAACCATCTGCAGTGAAAACAGAGCTCAGGAGGAACTCCTGCAGCCTTCCCAAGCTCCATTTTCACTGCCAGAGGCACTGCAGGCCAGTCCTTTGCTATTTCCAGGGTGGCTCCATGGGGCAGATTTAAGCACCCCCTGGGCAAGATCTGGCCCCCAAGCCTAGAGTTTGACACATATAATCTATACTTTAATGGTGACGATGAAGATCATTGCTTGAACTGTAATAGCTATACACTATTCCTCTCCCATGAATTTAGAAAGAAAAGCAGGCTATTAAGCAATTTACTTTCTTTTTAAATTGATATATCAGCTTACCTGTCTATCTGTGGGAAACACAAATAATAACTGCAATCCATTGACCTCTTTCATGACATATACTGTACTGCACCCAAGAAACATATAGCTGAGTTCTGGATTGATACACCCTGAAACTATACCAAAGAACTGTATTTAATTTCCAACTGTATAATGTCCCACAATAAATCAGTAAAGGAGCAAAATAATAAAAATAACTAAACAATATGAAAATAAGTTGAAGAATAAAATACAAAGAATTGTCAGAGAATTATGGAACTTCTGATAGTTTAAAATATACAAAGAGGCAAATTTAAAGGTATTGAGTAAGTCTGAAAAAGAGAGACTTTTCTGACCAATAAATTGAAATTTGTTTTTGGATATGTGTCTATGTCTGCATGCATGCCCCTCTTTGTGTATGTATTTATGTATATATTATAGCCATAAGTATGGGGTTTTTTGTACACATTTTTTTGTTAATGTTATATGTATGCTTTTCTCTGTTTAATACTTATATACTGCTTTACAGCCCTCTCTAAGCAGTTTACAGAGTCAGCATATTGCCCCCAACAATTTGGGTCCTTATCTTACCCATCTCAGAAGGATGGAAAGCTGAATCAACCTTGAGCCTGGTGAGATTCGAACTGCCAAATTGCAGGTAGTTGGCAGTTGGCAGAAGTAGCCTGCAGTACTGCACTCTAACCACTGCACCACAGAGCCTCCGAATAATAAACAAATAAATAAAAGATTTAACTCATTTTTAAAGATTTTCCAAAGATAATGTATTTTTTCTCAAAGATAATCTTCAACTAGACCATGTTTGTCAAACTTGCCTTGTAACATTTTCGTTACGTGAAGTTTTGTAATGTTTTTCCCATTCATGGAGCTGGGATGGACATGGCCTGTGTGTGACAAATCTGGCCCACGGGCCGCCAGTTTGACACCCCTGAACTAGACCATTGGAGCTCCCTTCAGTACACTAAGATGCAAATGATCTGGTCCTTGAGATACAAACATTCAAGGGCAATTAGTCATCTGACGATATTTTTTTAACCACATTTATCTCCATGCTGCATAAGGATAGTAGACACACCCTCAAATTATAACCTTTATTACTGGAACCCTAATAATCAATAAACCAGGTGCTTTATGGACATTTTCAGTTTCACTGAATGCTCTTTTTCTTAAGTATTGCCTTCAGGCAGATGTTGCATTCTGGAACAGGAACCAAAAGAAATGAAATTACAAGCAACATAGGGGCTTCTTGGCTAAGGCAGGTTTTATTAAGCTGACATTTTGAGATTATTTGTTTAGAGATTGTTCTAAAAACAATGAAATAATGAAAGTTGCATGAAAGTATGGGATGGAATTGAATAATTCATGGCTGCCTATAAAAGTTACTGTCCTCTAGCCACCTTCAGCTTCTAAGAGTTTGTTTCCATTTTGATCATTTCCATTTCAAGCAAGCTCTATTCTTTCTATTTTATTTCTTTCTATGATTATTCTTAGCAAGGGCTGTAATGTTGTAGCCCCTAAGTTAGAAATAAAATAAGACCCAATCCCTTCACTATTATCACAATGCTGCAATCAAGCCATGCTTTAAAAGTAATAACTGGGGAGTAGAGAGAGTTTTCATTCCAATTTGGGAACAACAGAAAATCATTCAAGGTTGGCATTTATATTTACCATCTTGAACTGATATCATCTTCAGCTGCTCTGCTGTCAGATTTATATATCTGTTCATAAGAATCAAAGATCTGGCTCGCCAATGAATTTTCATGATTTAATGGCTACAGGAATGCCTTCCATGGGTAAACAATATAGCTCAGCAGAGCTTTTCCCAGAAAGGATAGATTAGAATGAAATAAGTGTGGGTTAAAGTTCCAGCTCAACCCAAAAGCTAAAAATTGTTTTATCCCAGATAATTGTTGACTCTGTTGGATTCTGGGATGATTGCTAATTTCATAGATGAGTCTATTGGATGGCAGTCGGGCCTAATTATAGTCCTGTTTTAGCCATGAAAGCCAGATGGGTGATTCTGGGCCACTAGAGCCAAGTCACATTCTTTCTCTCACACAACCCACCTCAAAGGATTATTATTGTGGGGAAAATAAAAGGTGGAAGGTGTGTTGGATATGTCCACCATTTTATTTGTAAAAATAACAAAGGCAGGATACAAGCAAACAAATGAATAAATAAATTAAAAATTAAAATGAAGTTGAGTGCTTTGTTTCTCTTTTTGTTAGACAATCACATTTCCCCCAGATTTATGAGTTTCTATTATAATCTAAATCAAATAATCCACATTGTTTTACCACTATTTTGGCTAGCCTAAAATATTTAAGTGTGCTACAAATCCTCATGAATTAGGTTATTTAATGGGAGAAAAGAACTACTAGAAACAAATGGGCACAAGATACAACTGTCTATTTCTTGCTTTGTGGTTTTCTATTCATTTTCCCCGTTTAACTAGTTGTAGCTAAGAATCAGAGAGAAAAAGAGTTAAGGTTTTTTTGTAGGTTTGTTTGTTGTTTGTATTTTTTTGCAAGAACTTTTTATTATTCTATATTTTTATTTTCTGAGTTTTTTTATTTTGCTATTATTTATCCCAATATCAAGTTCCAGGGAAGTTTAGAATGATGGAAGAAATGGAAGAGAAAACATTCATATTTTGGTCACTTCCAGCAAAAAATATACTCAGTATCAAATATACTCAGTGGCATTTTTAAGAATTCCCAAGCATGCCTTCAAAGGTCTCTTGGGAAAGTTTCAGAGAAATGTTTAATCAGATTTCTGCATGGGAAGAGTAATATGAATCTGGATTGTGCTGTCTCACTGAGTTATGGCTACTAATAATCTTGAAATCTTTTAAAATTATTCAAATTTCTGATCTTCTTTGTGAAGAGTTTTCACAAAGATAGCAATTAATTCTTTCCATAAACTGGCAATTCTTTGGGCAATTCCTGCAATCTTGGGAATTGCTATGCTGTTCTCACCTGTTTCTTAACCCAGCTTCAAAAATTTTAAAAAATTGTAAGAAGCTAGCCAGATCCTTTGAAAGGTAGAGAAGAAAAAATGAAAAACTCCAAAGTTTCAAAGCAAAGTTGAAAAGAAATGTGTTATGTAAAGATTATCAAAGTCTAGAAGGATTCTTTCTTCACAGATGTTTCTGGACTCTGAACTAGAGAGTTAAAAGTCCTAATTGTATTATTTCAAATTTGCTGTCTTCCATCTTCAGTAGATTGGTTAGTTATAGGGAATAGATCCCTTATTCTTTGCTATATTTTCCAATGTCTGGTCAAATTGCAACCTCCCTTTTTTTCCCCAAGTGCAACATGTTCCATCTTACATCTGGCTCTGAGAAAAAAATGAAATAATATGAGAACACAATATGCTGTTGACCTATTGTCTCATTCTCAGAAATCAATGAAATGCTGCCAGAAGGATTCTGCAATGTCTTTATACCTTATATTCAGGTACTGCTAAATCCATCCAACTTATCCTTGGTAAACAGACCAAGTCACTACAGCCAGGTTCAGTCTGTTCAGTTGAGTAGCTAGTTATTTTGAAGTGACAAAGGCAGCTAAACTGTTATCTTAGAATGATTCATTACTTTGATTATTGCCATTCTAGAAATTAATCTTGGGATCTTTATGTTTTAAAGCACATATGCTGACAGACTGAAGTAGGAAATTTAAGCTTCTTTGGATAGATTGCAATATGTTCATTTCACCACTTCCAAGAAGAGTTTTCTACTATTTCCTTTATAACAGTGAAAGTTATATCATTGCCCCACTAGACTGTAGGAAGTAAAGTTTAGGATACCTTGTCACCTTAATACTCTAAGCATTGGATTGAGACTACAAACACTTTCTAAGAAGAAACTAAATAGGACATATGAAACTAATTACTTTCAGTCACATTCAAAGCTTGTTAGTCAATTTATTTCCCAAGTCTCCCAATGTTGTCAAATGTCCTCTGAGCTCTCCTGATATCTGGCAGACCTTCACAGCTCTGAGAATCAATGGGTGGAGCTATATCCCGGCCCAGGGGCCGGATGCTCCCTACACTGGCCACACCCACGCCACATTTAGCAAAGGGGAAAAAAGTCCCAATACATCATCTCATACTGCCATGACAACATGAGTTTGACATCCCTGGTATACATAATTTTGTAGGCTCAAGTGACACAATTGGACACAGCTTTAAATTAGTTTTTCCATTCAGACCATACATTTTTTTAAAATGTGAATTACTGCCAACAGGTGGGAACAATTAACTATTGCAGAAAGAGAAGAGAATTCTAGGAAGAGAAGTGTGAAGTTAATCCTTTCCCTCTCCCTAATTCTGGAAAACTTATTTGAGGAGGATGGAGGGGATGAGGAGAAAATCCAAGTTATGGTAAAAGAAAATAGTTAAACATAAGAATTCAGAAATAGGTAATATTTTCTGAATATAATTCAGAACTTATTAGATTTAGAAATAAGTACACAATACATATTAGACCTATGTCCATATTAGCTTGTAACTATGTACTTGGCTTATAGTAATTTCATACTTGAAGTATGGTATGTATGAGTGAGTATTATATTTGTATATTCACTCTATATACAAACCAACACAAAATCAGTAAGTGCACTAATGAAAATTGCTCAGATCAAATAACTCTGCAAATAGATAACAGAGATATCAGGGCAGCAAATAAAGCCCTTATTTAAAAAGAAAAACAGGGAGTTAGGTCTCAGTAGGGATGAATAAATGGGGTCAGGAGGGAGACAGGGTTTGAATGAAATGATTATTTTCCCATCATTTCTTCTTTTTATATAATAAAGTTTTATACACTAAAGTTTATACAAAAGTACCAATTGCCATTAGAGTAAGTAGCTTTCAAACTGAAACACCAGAAAGGGACTAAGCAACAGAGGTCTGATTATAAAATATAATACAGTGGCAAAAGTGGGTAATTAAAGAGGGATGCAGTCTCATATCTCCACTGTACTGTTTAGTAGATGGTGATGAAATGAATAAAGCCATAAGTTTGAATTAAAGACTGCTTTGATTTATTCAAAGGATGCTTTTGCAGCTGCATTCCAAGAAGGAAGCAACAGTAAATCTTTGCTCTTTGGGATGCCCCATCATTCAGTAGCTCTCTGGAGAAATCAGAACTGTCAGAGATTGAAAAGATGAGAAGATAAAGATATGGCCACATTTCATTGAATAAGTACAAGACACTCCATTCTGTTTCATTAGTTTTCTTTTTCTCTTCATTTAATTTTCCCACTTCAATTCATTTTTCTGCTTGTATATTCCTTATAAAACTGCATAAGATTAATTCTTTAGATTTCTTCTTTCTCATTTGAAAGGGAAAACCCTTCTTATTTAAGCATCTGCATAGCATGTACATTTTGCTGCCACCCTTTAAATGACCTTGATTAGCTTTCACGGCAGCTGTGTGGTCCAGATACCTTTTTCCAAGTCAAGGCACTTGCACTTGTCATTTCTATTTATCAAAGTTTATGAAACATCTGCTATTTTGGAATTCTTTCCTTTGAATGCCATAATCTTTTTAGTTCTGTGCTCCAATAAACAACTTAGAGCAGAACAAAACTAACAGCATAATTCTCAACTGGCTGCCTGTGCAAACTCTGTCCAACAACAACAACATCAGTTTGTTTGCTTGTTTGTTTGTTTCTCCCACATGAAATACCCTACAGAATGATCCTATCCCTGATCTAGACTGATTTAGATCACTGTTTTCTGGATTGTCCAATGATTTAACAATATGGTGGATTAATGCAAAAGCAGCAATGACCTTAAGCTGGCAGAATGCAGGATAGCTCAATCTGTTCTCTGGTGGGATCACAGTGGAGCTGGACAAGGAGAGCAAGGAAATTGCCATTTGGAAGAAGAGGACTAGTGTTTCATTCCTAAAGCTAGTTGTTGGGACAAACAGACTAGAATGGAGAAGATATAAAAACAATAAATAAAAATAATATTATCTGTTTCTCAAATAATATGTATCCGGCATGTATGAATCTGTAGAAATCTGACTTGTGTCAATATACCTATATACATCGTGTTCTATATCATTTCTTAGCAATCAATTTAAAAGAAAAATTCTTCAACATTGTTATGTGGCTTTTGTGCATGTGTGTGCCTCTCTGTGTACGTACACATGCCAGTATATGAATATGTCTGTGTGTTTTGGCCATTTGGGACAACATGTACTTTTTCCTACCAAGTATCCCACATGCTGTTTTTCCAATTGTACCTATATTTTTCTATGCACCTTACACACATAAATAGCATTTTGAAAGAAATTATTTAGGCAGCTTGAAGACAGCATTCTCAAGCTATTTGAAAGTCTACTATAGTGGCTTAAGATATTTCAAAGTTAAAAATAATCCACAAGAGACTTCTTTAATTAACTTCCATTACTCAGTAAGTTATAACACTGTCTCTCACAGCATTGGCACAAAATAAATATGCACTAGACACCAATAAAATCCTGGAAGTTACATTCGCAGTATATAACTGAAACAGAAGAAATGAGCCCTGCAACTTTTATTGATCAACACTAAACATTCCACCAGTTTTATCACATTGGCCAAATATTATCTAACCCTTTCTCCCCAGGTGTAACCTTTTCTTCTTGTAAAATAAATATATGGCAAATGGAACAAAAATCAGTAGGGGGAAACGGGAACAGTGAAAGCAGTGCAGCCCCAACAATGAATACATGTAATTTGCTTATGTAATTTGTTTCCATAAATAAATATGTATACTTACAGTGAACTCTTTGATTTAAAAAGGCACTGATATTTAAAAAAGAAAATTCGTTTTGATTTATCTTTCTTGCACTTATACGATGATAACATTGGTCATTTCAGCAATATAAATCCTACACATTCTCTTGCATAGGGATTATTTGGTTGCTTATCATTTGCCATAAAATCCTAAAACTGGGAAGGATTCAACTATTATCTTGTTGGAAAAAAAAACCTTTACCAATGGGTTCAGGCAGACACCAATTTGAAACCATCCATGAAAAACAGTCCACCACCTCCATAGGTGGTCCACTGCCAAAATGCTTTTTCAAATGTTAGTCAAAATTTATCCCTAGTTTTGTACTCTTGTAAAACTTTGTTATTTGTTTGTTTGAATCCTGCCCTATGACACAAATAAAGGGCACTTTCTAAACACAGGATAGCAACATTTCCTAGATGATTTAGTATACAGAACTAATTTTCCCTGTTTCCATGAAATATATATATTGACAAAGTTATGGAAGTCAACAAAGTGGTTGATTCTTAAACCAACATATTGTGTTTTAAAATAACACTTATCTGCCTGATGAGTGTTATTATTTATAACTGCTTTGATGTTTTAATTGTTTTGTTTTTCAGAGCTGAAATTAAAAAATGCCTTTAGGGAATTTTGAATCTTCTCATTAAAAGGAGATAATTGTGAGGGAAAAAAACCAAATTAAAATTATCTGAGCAGCAACTCAGAATTGGCACCTGACCACTTTGACATAAAGCAAACTGTGCTAGTTTGCTTATATGGTTGTCCAATTGCTATGTAAACCTATAATCTGGTGTAATCTGTTAATTCTAGTGGCTATTACACGACTCTGGGCAAGATTAAAGGTGAATCTGTTCATTCCATTCAGTTGAGATATAAAACTAGCTGTCATTGATATTTTGATAATACCAAACCCTGAACTGATATATGTGTCTCTGTAGTTTCATATAGATGTTAAAAAGGGGAAAGGAAAGTATTGAGCCCCAAGGCACTTCACATGTTCAATTCTTGTGAATTCAAAGCTGAAGACCTCTCAATGAATTTTATTTTATTTGGGTAGGCACCGAACTCTGAAATGATTCTTACCCTAAGAATAGTAAACAATAAAAGACACTGGGGACAAAGTCCATGTATGTGGACAAATAACCTTAAACAAAAAATATAATCAACAGCTCCACAAATATCCTACTCCAAAGCCTGGGAGAAGAGTCAAGTCTGGTTTTGTGTTTGTTTTAATTATTTTTTTCTTAATAGAGTTTAAAAAAAAAACCAAAAACAAAGGAAAGTAAAAATAGTAGAGAAAATATAAGCAATTATACATATAATTTTATATATAATATATATAAAAAAAATATAAGCAATTTAGACTTATATGCT
The DNA here is from genome assembly GCA_015471245.1 of Laticauda colubrina. Taxonomy (NCBI): domain Eukaryota; kingdom Metazoa; phylum Chordata; class Lepidosauria; order Squamata; family Elapidae; genus Laticauda; species Laticauda colubrina. Next base: position 9,768,106 of record BLBF01000041.1, on the reverse strand, counting down.
GTTCCACAGTGCTTTACAACTTTCTCTGAGCAGTTTACAGTATTAGCATATTGGCCCCAACAATCTGTGTTTTCATTTTACCAACTTTGGAAGGATGGAAGGCTTAGTCACCTTGAGCCAGTCAGGATTGAACTCCTGGCTGTGGGCAGAATCAGCCTGCAATACTGCATTTAAACCACTGTGCCATCACAGCTCCTATAATACATACATATAATTATATACAGAATTATGTAAGTCCTAACTTCAAAAGCCATCTTCTTTTTTTAATAAACTTTATTAGTCTTTTGTATCTTTTAAAAACAAAACAAAAAGATAATTATAACATTAACTGTTCTGTGACATCAATCTCATACATTTTCATCTTTTGTGCATATATACAAATATATACAATATTATACGAATATATACATTTATCAATAAATTGCTTATCTTAAATTCCTTCATTTTCTATCTGTCTTAATTCTATCCAATATATCATTTTTCCCAAATTTTGTAGTAATCAGACTCATCTTTGTCTTGTAACATTAAGGTCAGTTTGTCCATTTCAGCACATATCAAAATTTTTTGAATGATCAATTCATTGGGGGGGGGGGGTATACATTGTGCATAAGCTATTCTGGCAGCTGTTAAAATGGGTAGTACAATAATTTTATTTTTCTTTCATATTTCTTTTTGAATATTCCTATCATAAATAATTCTGTTTCCAACTCTATTTGTTCCTTAAGAATTTCTTGCAGCCATTGCAGCCGATATTTTTGGGCTTCCAGACAGGACCACCACATGTGGTTAAAAAGTACCCTGTTTCTTTCTACATTTCCAGCATGCCAGATCCATGTTGGGATATATATTCGCCAATCTTGCTAGAGGTAGGTACCATATATAGAACATCTTGTATATATTCTCTTTGTATGATGACAATTTTGTTAATTTGTAGTTTTGATTCCAAATACTTTCCCATTCTGTCAAATTTATATTATGTCCTATGTCTTGAGCCCAAGCTATCATACATCCCTTGACAATTTCTTCTTCTAATTCTACTTCTAACAAATATTTATAGATTTTTGTAATTTTTTTTCATCTGGGCCTGTTAGGATTTTATCCAATTGTTGTAATTCTATGTATATTTCAAATTCTTCCATGTCTTTTTTATGTCTATTTTGTAATTGGAGATATGGCCACCAATCAATACATATCCCTTGCTTTTGGAGATACTGATTTGATTTTAAATTCATCTAAGATATCTTTATATTTTGTCATTTTATATAGGTCCAGATTGTTGGGATGTATCATAACTTCCATCATGGAAAGCCAAATCAGAATTTTCATATGTCTTTTTTAATTTTAATCCAATTTTGTATTAATGAATCTCTAATCAGATGCCTATGGAAGTATGCTTAATTTTTTGTTCCTGTGTCCCACAAAAAGGAATACCATCTCTTTTGCAGGTCATGGCCCTCTAAACTTAATATTCGCTTATTATTTAAATTAATCCATACTTTAGTCCAAATTAACACTGTCGCTTTATAGCAAAGCTCCCAATTTGGCAATCCAAAGCCACCTCTGCTTTTATTGCTTTGCAACGCTTTCAATCTTATTCTAGATTTTTTCCTTAGCCATATAAATTTCGCTGTAATTTTATGCAACTTGTTAAAGAAATTTTTCTCTAATTTTATGGGAATCATTTGAAATAAATACAAAAATTTAGATAAAATAGTCATTTTGATTGCCGCTATTCTTCTTAATAGTGATAATTGTAATTTGGCCCATAGTTCTAAATCTATCTTTGTTTGCAATAGAAGTTTGGTGCCATTATTCTCTTTTATTGTTATGCATTGTATGGTCAACCATATAACTAAATATTTAATTTTCTTTGTTATTTGCAGTCCCATTACTCTGTGCAATTCTGTTTTCTGTGATTCCATTAAAATCTTAGTTAGAAGTTTGGTTTTTTGTCTATTAATTTTGAAGCCAGATATTTCCCCGTATCTTTCCAATTCTCTAATAAGCTCATTCCCTGTCTCAATGGAGTCCTCAATCATAAAGACCAGGTCATCCGCAAAGGCTTGCAATTTATATTCTTCATTTTTTACTCTAGGTTCTTTTATTTCTGGATTCCACCTAATTCGTCTTTGGAGACTCTCTAGCGACAAGATAAAAAAACATCTTCTAAGTGCCAAAATTTCCTTGCTGTGTGATAAGCATATAAAAAAACTATTCATCTATGGATTTGAAAGATTTCCATCATGAATGTATACAATTAATTTTTCTGTTGCCATATAATCTACAATTTTGGTCTTTCAATATTGTACTGTTGGAAAGATTTCTCTTTTCCAATGTTTTTCCCTCAGCCATTATTTTAGAAACTTCGGGGTCATGATTAAAGTGTAAGTTACATGGGACTTATTGAGATAGAAATGGCAGATTGAAAACAACTCCATGAAACACAGAGCTAAGACTACAGCAAAAAATGAATAGCCTGTGACCCATTTCTGGTTTCAAATACAGTTGCACATTTGCTATGGAAATTAGCACTTCACTCAATGTTTAAGGAGATAACAGTAGACAGACTTTCTGGGAAAAAAGCTTGCCTGGGTGATTTTGCTTTTAAAAGGAAGGCACAGAATAGTCAAAAGCAGGTCCAGGTTTCTGAGATCCAGATCAGGGTTGTCAGCAGCCAGAGGTCAAACTTTCATAAGCAGAATCCACACAAACATTTGCGTTTAAAAGGAGGGCACCGAATAGTCAAAATACAGTCCAAGGTTCTGAGATCAAGATCAGGGTTTTCAGGAGCCAAAGATCAGACATTTGATTGCAACAAGAGATTATGGATTAGGGTTGCCTCTTAAATCAGGCTTAAAAACAAGCTCTCTTTAATCAAAGAATCTATTCCTTTGCTTGGCAAGGAACCTTACAGAACATTTTTGCCCTGTACTTCATTCTACTCACAGAGTACAGAGGTTGGGTGGCCTTACATCATCATCATCTGACCATTGCAGCTGTTCAGTTGGTGGTTGTGTTTCATCAGTCTCAGATGATGTCTGGCTTTGTGTCTTCTGGAGGCTGTTTTTAGAGTTATCATGTCCTGGTCCATGATAGCTGTTCTGTATGGAACTTGGTAGGTTCCAAGTACTTCATTCTGATTGGCCGAAAAGGCCACTTACGGATTGGTTTGCTAGGAACCAATCCGGGAAGCCACCAGATGGCAGGAAGAATTAAATAATTGTCTTTGGCCACAAGCCGGCAGGCAAGCCGCTATATAAAGGGCTGCCGCGGCTTGGGCTATGTTCTGTTTCTTTACCTAGCGGTTTGAAATAAAGAGTTGTTGTTTGGAACCCGGTCTCAGGCGCTTCTTTCTGGATGGAACAATAGCTAGTGGCTATTTAAACATTTCTGAACAAAGAGAGGACAGGTGATTGTCTCTATGTACTACAAGCAGTTTTTTTCTCATGAGGAGACCACAAAACATCAGATTTTCAACACTGAGAAACAAGGGGATAGCTATCTTGTTCAAACCACAATTGTGCTTTTAAGTTTGCATATTTCCTTTTCTGATCACATTTGGAAATTGCTTATTAACTATTTTTCAGCTATTAGAAACATTGGATTAAAAAGGCTCAGTCCCTCTTCAATTCTTTTTTTTTTCTTGACTGTATTCTTTATTTCTTCCTTAACTTTTCTACATTTTTCCTCTTCTTTTGCACTTTTTTTCTTTCTGTTTTTCTTTCTTTTACTTTTAGATTTTAGTATTGAAATTATAACTTTTAACAAAATTATTTTTTTTTAAAGGGTGGTAGTGGTAACTTCCATGATGTTTTAGAGAGACATTGTTCAAAAGGGCAGACACAATGTCAGAGAAGTCAAGCTTCCTGTGTCCCAAAAGAAGGAATTGTTTGATTGAAGGGCCACAAAGTACACTTATCAGATGGACAGAAACCATGGGAAATAGGCAGTCAAATAACCAGGCCCTGTGCTGTAAAAGGGTTTTATAGATGATAACCAGAAATTTTAATTACACCAAGATGCTCACTGGCAATTAATGGAAGCTGATGGTTCATAATAGAGACACAACTCCTTCTTATTCATTAGTCTATCATTGCATTTTAAAATTAAAATTTGTTTTTCCACATGAGAAAGTATGTAAATGGCACCAGAAGTACAATGTGATAAATTATTATTTTTTTAATAAATTTTATTGGTTTTTAAAAAACAAACATGAACAAACAAAACATAAAAACATCAAACTATCTTCCATAGGTATACAAACAGTGTGCCGGTTGGTTTACAAATTATTTTGTGCATCCATTTCGTAGTTTTCAACAACAGTTACATTACATAGAAGCTCATATTATCAATCAAGAATTAAGTACCTTAGTATCATTATCAATCAATCATTTGACTATAATTTTATTCATTCGTATTTTACGAGGTAATCATAATTTACTTAATTTATTTTATAACAGTTCATATTATCATCCCAAATCTATGCTAAAATCATTTTGTAGGTATAAAAAGGAATACATCTTTATATATTTGTTATTTTCTAAAAATCTACATATTACATTACTGTATTTTATGATCTAACTATTGATAAAAAAGATCCAAAATTTCATAAAATTGTTTATCCTCTCATTCTCTAATTTCAAATGTTAATCTACTCATTTCAGCACATTCCAATATTTTCTTAATAATTTCCTCCTGCAATGGTATTTTCTCATTTTTCCAGTTTTTAGCAAATACAATCCTAGACGCTGTTAATACATTTATAATCAGATATTTCAAGTCTTTACCATACATTTCAAGCAAAATTCCCAATAAAAATATCTCTGGTTTCAAATCTATAAGCTTTTTTGTCATTTTTTCCAACCACATGTGGATTTTAGTCCAATATTTTTTAGTGTCCACACAAGTCCACCACATATGGTAATATGAGCCAGGTGTCTGATGACATTTCCAACATTTTTTGGATTTATTCTTGAATATTCTTGCTATTCTTGTTGGGGGAAAGTGCCACCTGTAAAACATCTTCTACAAATTTTATTTATATGCTGTTGACATTGTCATTTTATAATTTTGAGACCATAATTTTTGCCATTTCTCTAAATCAATCCCATATCCATAATTCTTCCCCCAAGCAATCATAATTTCTTTAACTTGTTCTTCTTCTAATTTAATTTCTAGTAAATATCCATACAATTTTTTAATCACCTTTTCATCAGTATCTGTCAAAATCTTATCTAAGTCAGTCAATTTATCATAGAAACCTTCTGTTTTAGAATCTTTGTCATACCTTGAATATATTGGCGCATATGAAAAACAATTCATCTTTATACCTTGTTCTTCTAATTTTTGCATAGATTTAAGTTCACCCTTTTAATTCAATATTTCACCATATCTAACTGTTTGTTCCTTTTTATATATTGTAGGATAAGAAAATGCTTCAATAATCGATAGCCAGACTGGAATTTTTGAATAACATTGCCTTTTAGTCTTCTCCCAGTTTAAACACAGAGACTCCCGTATATGTCTTCTAAAATACCCCTTTGTTTTAGTTCCTTTATACCATAAAAAGCATGCCACATCAACAACAAATCATGTCCTTCTGATGTCAACAATCTAGAATTTCTTAGTGTTATCCATTCCTTGACCCACATCAAATTTGTAGCTTGGTCGTACAACTCCCAACTAAGCAAGCCAAATCCTCCTCTAATTCTAGCATCTTGCAACAGTTTTAACTTTATTCTCGCTTTCTTACCTTGCCATATATATTTTGACACAATTTTATTTAATTCTTCAAAATAGTCTTTTCCAAGCCTAATTGGAATTGTTTGAAACAAATATAAAATTCTGGGTAGTATATTCATCTTGATTGTTGAGATTCTCCCTATTAGTGACAATTGTAAATTTTCCCATTTCGCCATATCTGATGCTATCTGCTGTTTAAGTTTGATATAATTATTCTCTTTTAATGTACTACATCTTGCTGTCAAATATATCCCCAGATACTTGATCTTATTTGTGACTTGAATTTTCAATAGATCTGCCAATTCTTCCTTTTGTCTTAATAGCATATTTTTTGTCAAAATCTTTGTCTTGTTTTTATTTATTTTCAAGCCAGCCACCTTGCCATATGTCTCTATCTTTTCCAACAATTTGGTGCTGTTTCTAAAGGGTCTTCTAAAATAAAAACCAAGTCATCCGCAAAGGCTTGCAGCTTAAATTCTTCCTTTTTAATTTTCATTCCTTTTATACTCTTTTCATCTCTAATAATTCTGTTTAGTACTTCCAAAGTTAACACAAATAGCAAAGGTGATAGTGGGCACCCTTGTCTTGTTCCTTTTCTTATATTGATAGAGTCTGTCAGTTCTCCCTCTATCATTACCTTTGCCATTTGCTTATGATATATAGCTTCTATTGCTTGAATAAATTTTTTAGCAAAGCCCATCTGTTCCAGCAGTAATAATAGGAATCACCAATTCACAGAATCAAAAGCCTTCTGTGCATCAAAAATATCAGTCATTTGTTTTTCAGGATGTGCCTCATAGTATTCCAAAGTGTCCAAAATTACTCTCATATTATCTTTAATTTGTCTCTTTGGAAGAAATCCATTTTGGTCAGGATGTATATAATTATTTAAATATTTTTAAAATCTTTCTGCTAGGATTGAAGCAAAAATTTTGTAATCTGCATTTAGTAGAGAAATAGGTCTATAATTCTTAATTTGCAATGGATCAGCCTCCTCTTTTGGAATAAGTGTAATATAGGCTTCTGACCATGATTTAGGTATCTTCTTCTTTAACATAACTTCACTCATAACTTCTAACAATGAAAGATTCAGCGATTCTTGTAATGTTTTATAAAATTCTGCAGGAAGTCCATCTGGGCCTGGTGCCTTCCCATTATTTTGTTTCTTAAGTGCTTCAGTTAGCTCCATCATGGTTATATTGCTTTCTAATATTTTTTCAGTCTCTTTGGGTATTTTAGGTAAATAATTCTGTAATTATCGCTTAACTCTTTCCTCATCAATATTCTCTTGCTTATATAATTTCCCATAAAAATCTCAAATGATTTCCTTCTTCTCTTTACTGCCATAGCAAATTTGACCTTGATCATCTGTTAACTCCAATATTTTCCATGCTTCTTTGTCCTTTCTCAGTTTATATGCTAACTATCTACCTGGTTTGTTTGCATCTTCAAAGTAGTTCTGTTTAGCACCTCTAATTTTCTGTGCTAGTTCTTCTTTTTCTATTTGACCCATTTTGTATTTAATTATGTCCATTTTTAACTTAATATCTTTTTTCTGTGGCATTTTCTGTAGCTCTTTTTCAAGTCTTTTATGCTCATCCTCTAAGGCCTTGGAGGCTAGCCTTTTCCGAGTATTCCTTTTCCTTGTATAATCTATCATCAAGCCTCTAGCATATGCCTTCATTGTATCCCATACATTCTGGATTGATGTATCTTCTTTCTTATTTTCTCTAAAGAAAAAGGCCAGTAATTTCTCCATCCACTGTATGAAGTTGTCTTCCTTTAAAATAGTATTATTTAATATCCATCTCGATCTTCTTTTTTGTCCTTTCCATTTAATTGTCATTGGGTTGTGGTCTGCCCAAGTGCTTGTTTCAATATTTATTTCTTGGATGTTAGATATTAATTCTGTTGACATCCATATCATGTCTATTCTGGACCATGATAGATGTCTATTTGAATAGAAGGTATATTGTTTAATTTTAGCATTTCTTTCTCTCCATGTATCTTTTAAGTTCATTTCATCAACCATTTAAAAAAAAGATTTAGGGAGAGTCCTTCTCTTTTGTTTTGTTGTTGTTTCTGTACAGTCCAATTTATTGTCTACAATTCCATTAAAATCTCCCATCATAACTATATTGGCATAGTCCAGTTCAATTATTTTCATATGCAATTTTTTGTAAAACTCTTCTTGCTTATCATTCGGAGCATAAATTGCAATTAGGACTGTTTTCATACTATTGTCCATTATTTCTACCATTAATATTCTTCCATCTCCATCAGTATAGATCAATTTTGCTGGGGTGGTCTCTTTAATATATAAAACCACTCCTCTTTTCTTACATTGAGTCAAAGAAGTAAATATTTTCCCTAATTTTGGCTGTACCAACAATTCATATTGTTTTTTGATATATACTTCTTGTAAACAAATTATATCATATTTTAATTTCTCTAATTTATCAAAAGTTTTCATTCTTTTAGCGGTTGAATTAAGTCCATTTATATTAATTGTAATCAATTTTTTCTCTTTCATGGTTATATTTTATAATTGGGTTTAGCAGCTCTCATGGATCTTAGTTCACGTTGTTCTTTAGCTTCCATCTTTCCACCTACTGTGCCTTCTTCTTTTTTAATCGTCATTTGGCAGTCCTCTTGGAATTCAATTAGTGAAATTTCTTTTTCTGCCTCCTCCTCTTTCCTTCCAAAAAATTCTGCATAAAATAATTCTGCTTTCTCAATTGAATCAATTCTATGTCTCTGTTCTTGCCATGTGAACATTAACCCTCCTGGAATCAGCCATCTATAATTCACCTCTTTTTTAAGTTGCATTTTAGTCAAGAATCGATATTCTCTTCTCATCTCTCTCACTCTTATAGGTATTTGTTTTAAGACCACAATCTCCTTGTCTTTATATTTCAATCCTTTATCTTTTGCCACTTGCAATATTTGCGTTTTAATAGCTTTCTTTGTAAATGGACTTCTCTTGGTAAGTTATTTCTCATCTCATATCTTGTGAAAACTCAATAAACATTCTCTATTCCATCCACCATCTTCTCTTGAGTAATTTCCAAAGCTTCAGTCAACATTTCTATCATTATCTCAGCTAAATTTTGTCCTTTTTCTTCCTCTACATTTTGGAATCTGAAATAAAATTCTGATCTATCCATCTCCCATCTCAACCTACCACTTTTATCTTGTTCAATCACCATTAATCTATTATCAATATCTCCAATCTTCTTATTTCTTTGTTTATCTTCTTCTTCAATTTTTTGGAATCTCTCATCATACTTCGACATCATTTGTTGGATGCTCTCAACTTTTTCATTGGTCTTCCCTGTTCTTTGTTCAATGTTCTCTGTTCTTTGTTCAATGTTCTCTGTTCTTTGTTCAATGTTCTCTATTCTCTTTTCAATTTCCTCTGATCTTGCTTTAATATCTTGAATTCCTTGCATAATCATCTGCAGAGTCACTTTTTCTTGTTCCTTTGCTTACTTTAATATTGTCTGTATTAAATGTCCTCCAGATGGTGGAGAGAAAGGAGTAGAAGTTGAAGAACCAGGAGCTGCAAATTTCCTAATTTTAAACAATTCAAAATCTTCAGGTTCTTCTAAGCCTTAATCCAATTGTGAAGTAGCCAATTATGATTCAAAGTAAAAATAAAAATTGTGTAAAGAAAAAAGCCCAATAAATAATAATAATTATTATTATTATTATTGTTGTTGTTGTTGTTGTTGTTATAATAATAATAATAAAAGGAGGCAAACAAGGTTTCTTCAGGTTCTTGTATACCTTAATCCAATCAGTAAAGAGAGGGACTTGAAAAAAAAGAAAAAGGAAAGGAAAAATTCTTCAGGTTCTTCAATACTTTAATCCAATTGAAGGGTCTCAAATAGAAAAATACATTAAAAAAAACAAAAATACCAGAAAAAAAAGAAAAAAGAAGGCTTAAGGCTTTCCCTTTAAAATAAAAAGCAAACATTGAAGTTGGACTTCCCCCCCCCCCCAAAAAAAAGACAAAGACAAACTCCAGGAAGGCCAGTGGGGGGAAAAAAAGAAAAAGAAATTCAATTAGGGTAGTAAGAAAGAATAGCACAGCTTAGAAAAAATAAAAAGGACACAGTGCAGTTTTTTTAATTATCCAAGACTCTTATTATAACTCTTCTCCAAAGACTTATCACCTTTCTTTTCATAAGCTTCAACACCAGGCTTCAGCTGTTGATAGAAATCCAGAAGAGCACCTATAATAACACTCTCCCATGCTCTTCCCTCTATCTTATCAAATAGCAATGTCCTTGAAAAAAAATCTCAATTCTTTCTTTCTCAACTTTGTCTGATCACAGAAAAAAAAAATTTCAAGCCTCTAGTTGGCAGTGTTACAAAGTTTCTTTTACTCTCACTTTCCCCCTCCTTTCTCAACAAGATATAATAAAAAATAACCAAAAAAAAAAGAAAAATTTTTTTTTTTAAAAAAGAAATAACTAAATAACTAAAGGGAGCCTCTAGCCTAGAATATTACAAAATTTAAAGGGAGAGGAAAAAATAGATATAAAAAAAAAGACCAGTCCAGTTTCAAAATACAAGATCACATGTAGAAAATCCAGCAGTACAAAAAAAAAAAAATCTTACTTTGACGCTTCCGTTTAAAATCGCCGCTTGATCATTTCTGTCAAAAACTTTTACAGATTCCTTCTTTCCTTTAGGATGTCCTTTCAAGTCTTAGAATAAAGAAAGTTCTCACCTAACTGGCACACTTTCCTTTGGATGTCCTTTCAAGTCTTAGAATAAAGAAAGTTCTTACCTAACCGGCACACTTTCTCTTTCGGAGCTTTCCTAATTTCAGCAGCTTTAATAGCTGCCTCTTTACCGCTGGCAAGAAGAGCTTCTCCCGGATCAACCAGGGACTTTGCGGTATCCCTGGGTTCAACAAGATGCACTTTTTACATTCGCCATCTCTTCGGGATGGATTAGGTACAATAGGACTGTCCAGTGGCAAAGATATCGGCTGCGATCTCAGACCTCCGAGACCACATGCCGTATCATTGCGATGCCAGCTCCGCCCTCCCAATGTGATACATTATTGTTAAATAGTCTTCCCCCTCTGTTTTACTTAGCTTAAAGATATAAACATATAAAATACTTGCTAAATCTGGAATTTTATGTACTCTAAATTTGGAATCTCAAATAATATGTTATTGTTTTGGAGAAGGTGTCCATTTGCCTTTTTTAGACAAGCTGGGATAAACTTCTCATTTATACCTGCTATAACTTTTAAATTTAACATTAGATTTGTATGATGAACAATCACTGAATTATTTTATCTAGAAAGGAAAGAATATGATGGAGCTAAAATTCTGTTACTTTTAACAGAATGCATACTTAGAGCTTCTGCACTGGAGACAAATTCCTTGTATGTTTAATCATGCTAGGCCAAATCAAATATTCTATTCAAATCATTTTTTTTCCTTTGATTCAGATGGATAGCCTACAAAAGCAGCAGGAAAAATTTTGAGCTACCTAGCATGCCACATTTGAATGAATAAATTTTAATAAAATTGAAAGTTAGGAATGAGACCAAAATCAAGTAGCTAGCATTGAAAAAGAAATAGAAGTTTAATCTCAAGTAACACATGCCTAAATAGCAGGGGATTCACAGGGAGGGGGTCAAAAAAAAATTTGAGAGGACAGCAAGTAGAAAATGAGTATTGTCAAAAAAGGACCTTTTTTTTTATCCTTACAAAATCTCCCCTGCTAAGCTTATTTGCCTGAAGAAAGCTGCCACATTCAAGATGACAAAAGGTTGATAAAACAGGAAGCAAACATTTTTTTAAAAAAAAGTCTGTTTTCATTCCTAGAGGCTCAACAGAAGACATGTGAAAAGGGAAGAAGATTATGCAGTCACATGTTGTGAGAAAGTGCTAGATTTCCTTCTGTCCTTGGGGCACGAAAATCCAAAAGATGAGCAGAAACTTTTGCGTGCCTAACTGCATAGAAAAATAAGATGTGTGAAGTGAAAGAAATATATTCTCTATCTCTGACATAGAATTATGGCCTTTTTCATGTATATACTAAATATTGGGATAGGTTCTCAGGACAATTTGAAGCAGAGACTGAGATGTTTTAATTTAGATTTCTGCACAAAGTAGGAAGAGCAACCTCTGAAAAAGTTTGCTGTTTTGTCAATGTCACAGCATTATAACCCAAGGTCCATCCCCTTTTTGTATGTGTGAAACATGCAGTACATGTACAGAAGAGGTGGGGATTATAATGGCAGAAAGCTAAACAGGGCATTGAAGTCAATGTCCTAAATAGTCTTCCCCAACACTGTACGTCTTTCAGGGCATGTCTAAGTTATTAGCCCTCAGTCTGAATTATGTTTAAAACCCCAGGCTTTGTTTGCTTCATGTCTGGCCTGAGATCATCAACAAGAAAAAGTATTTCTGATAAATAGTAACCAAAGGGATCTTGACAAGCCACAGAAATGAAGAATCTGCATTTGCCTAGAAAAGAGGCAGTGTCAAAGAAACAAGGAGAAAATTGAGTGGAAAAAAAGAAATTAGAAGCAGGAAATAATGATTAGCAATGCGAAACAGAGATTATCCAGGAAAAGCTGGATGTGAAAAATAGGGAAGAATTTGAAAATCAGGAGGAGGAGGAGGAGGAGGACTATCCAATCAGTATCAGCCTTCATGCTAGATAGATTTCATGCTACAGGCACATTTTATGGGAACTGGAGTGAAAGTAATGGATTAGAAATAATCTTGAAAGACAAAATATTTGTTCAAAATATTATCTTTTTAGGATGTAGGACAATTTCATACCATCCCTGGTCTTTCAAAGTCCTTCTGAAGTCATGATTGTTTTCAAACCAGCCAGCCACCCTTGAAACAGCAATGTTCTTTCGTAATAAAATTACTAGCAACTGAAAAGCAGAAAGGAAATAATGTAAGTTGCTTATTCATATGTCCTTAATTTTAGTAGCCTGGAGCTTTTTTGAACTGACATAGGGTCCTACGTGTGTCAGCAGCCTAAAGAATTTCTCACAATTGACCTAAGTCTTTCTTCCTCACTTTACTTTTCTACCTTATTATTCAAGTGAAGAACAGCAAAAGTTTGGCTGTCTAAGCATCTAAGACTCTGAAAGGTCAGAGAATAGAAAAATGAAACTCTGGGCCACCTCTGGAGTCTTACTTGGCTGCCCAGCATGAGTCTTCATACTAGAAAGGATGACTAGATTAAAAATATAGTGCCATTCAAAGCTCAATTTATGCTGTTCATTACAGGAAGAATGGAGCCCCATCCTCACCCTTGATTTATGACATTCCAAAAGACTACTGGTCTCCCAACAGGCATCTGGCTTTGAAATCTGAGTGTCATTTAGATGTGAAGCAGGTAGCAAGAATGTTGATCATTCTCAAAGAATATCTGACCTTCCTGGCTTTCCCATCAATTGAGATGCTTGTTCTTTTTTATTCTTTGATAGATTTAGTATATAAAGTCAAGCAGTGGGGACCTGACAAGCCAATTTCCTTCTGGTATCTTCTGAGGCGATCTATTTGCTCTGGCTTCTTTAGCAACACAGAGCATTTCTACATCCAGGTTTCCATTACTAGGGAATGTTTGTTTCTGATGTTTGTTGATCTGATTTCTGTCTATATCAGATTGTATTCAGAGACTTTTTCACAAGATACTTGCTCCCCCCCCCTTCCCTAAGCTATTTGTCTTCTTCTGAAGTCAGTCTGGGGAAAGTATAGACTTCTGAAAATCCACACTTGGTGCTTTTCAGATCCAATATATTCCTATTCACAGAAATGGAATTAAATTTCCAAAAATGAGTGTATGCCTAATATGAAATTAGGTGACTCATGAAACAGCAGAGATCCTCAACACAGGCTTCCTCTATAGTTATTTCTGAAATTGAGTTAGTTACTGGGACTTCTCAATTTGTTACTTCTAACTTTGATGCAGGTATTATGTAAATTCAGTTTGACAAAATTTCCAGGTTCCTAAATTCTTCGCTTTACCTCAGTATTTAGGGGTGCACTGGATAAGCACACCTAGTGCTTAAAAAAGCACACCTAGTGTGACTGTAAACATTTGTACATCACCATGTACTTTTTATCAAACATTTAAGAGGTATATATACATTGATTGAAAAAAAAATCTTTATAATCCCTATATAAGGGGATATGGAATTAGCGAACTCTTCAAGGACAGCAACTTTCTTAAAAAATACTAACTAAAGAAATAAAGGCAAAAGAAATTTGCCTTCTCAAAACATGTAAGAATGTAAATTTGAGTGCAACCTACATCACCACCAAATCCTTTTCTGAGAAATGATTAGCATCTTTCCTATCATGGGTCTGCTATGGAACCACTCCAAAGAAATTTCTAAATTTGCTCCCAGCTGAATCCATGGCAAAAATAAACAAATCAAAGCCTTTAAACTCCAATGTGGATAAAACTAGCCACCTGCAAATCTGCCTTTAAGAGAATGTTGGTCATTCATTTGCATTTTGTCTCTGTAATTTCACTAACTTACATTTTAAAGGATCTCTTTTGTGTGGGAGCAGAATAATTCTGTTTTTCTTACAGGGACAGAGCAAAATATTAAACTGTTTAACTGCTTGTTGCATTTTTAATGCCAGTGTTATGATTTCAGTGCTGCATTTTCATCATTGCCCACAATTTAATACTTTGCTCGACTATGCAGCTGTTGAAGATAATTTTTTTAAAAATGATAAAATGTATAAAAGTGTCTAGAGAGATCAAAATGCTTTATGCAAGCAGTGTGACTGAATCATAACTTGCAGGATTAATAGTCAACTGAGAGAAGCAAAACAAAAAAAATCCTCTTTTTTTCTTGTTTTCAAGGGAAATGCTATGAATGCGAATAGAAATTTGCATACAGGAGTTTCAGGCTGTAGACAAAGCTTTTACAACATACATTCTAGACAATTTTTGTCCTATAAACAGTATGTTTGAATGGAATATGGTGCAATGTACATCTTGTAAGTTTTGTTAACACAGCTGTACAAACATTTTCCTCAGCAGTTAACAAGGCCAATGTCAAATCAGCAAACCTCTTGTATTTACAGGACAACTTTTTGCAGCACAGGAAAGCAGATGACAAACCCATCATGAAAGCTGCAGCAGAAAAGTCAATTTAACCAGCTTAATCACCTTTCTGAGATGCTGGATGCACTTGACAATGAAAGAACAGGAAGTCATGTGTTTAGAAAGAATTTTCACAACTGAAATCTATCCAGGACAGAGCAACCAAAATGATATGGAATCTGGGAAGAAGAGGAGGAGGGTTGGTTGGGAGACATTGGCCATGTTTACCTGGAAAAAAAAGAGGGACTCTGGAGAATGTGATAGATATCTTCAAGTGCCTGAACAGGGCCAGGTAGAAGATGGAGGAGGATTGTTCAAGAAACAATGGCTTTAAATTGCACAGAAGAAAGTTTTGGTCTGATGTTAGGAAAAATGACATCAGAATCTTTAACAATGGAATGGATTGCTTAGGACATGGGTCTCCAAACTTGGCAACTTTAAAACTTGTGGACTTCAGCTCCCAGAATTCTCCAGCCAGCTATGTTGAAGTCCACAAGTCTTAAATTGCCAAGTTTGGAGACCTCTGGCTTAGGAGGAGGTGGACTGCCATTTTTGGAGGTGCTTAAGCAAAGAATGGATTATCATATTTCAGGGAGGATGTAACAATTGATTCCTGAGCTATAAAGGGGCTGGACTCTCCAAGATCCCTTCTAATTCTTCATTCTGTAACTCTTATGATTCATTTACAAATCATCCAACAGGTAGACCCAAGCTCACAAGAAAACAAAGGAACTTTAGAGAAATAATATTTTTTAAAGAAGAGAGGGTGCTATAACCAAAAAATATCAGCAACTGCAGTGATTCAAGAATAAACTTTGTAAAAGAAGCAATGGATAACTTGGACCTTTTTTTGAGAGAGAGAGGGTTGGCTATATCTTTTTTTTTTAACCAATTAAATTTGCCATCATGTCATATTTCACTGACTGTGTGAGACCACTTGACACAGATTTTGTGAGCAAAAGGACAAAGATGTACGAATGTCCTTACTTATTGTTATGGGCAGTCAATTCTCTGAGCAATAAAAAGACTGAGAGGTGCAAAACCTCCTTAGGTTTCTTTTTCTTTAAAATGAAGTACACTTAGTCTTTTTCTGGTATTTCATAATATATTTGTATTTACATAGAGACACACAGATTGACTATATAATCATAATCATGCTAGGTGCATTTTTCTTTGCCCCCGCAGCTTGTACTACCAGCATCATAATGAATTTTGAACAAAACCTACATATACTGATTTTTTTTTTATGTTTGGTTAGGCCTCTTAATAAAAGTTTTGTCACCTGCAGGAATTAACCATTGGCAGAGATACAGCACTTATTACAATTTCATTAACCTTACATCAAGGAGTGGGGATCCACCAGTATCTTCAAATTGCTTTAGGGTCAACTTCTGTCCATTTTAAGTCTTCATCTGATGATCATTGCAAATTCATTGTTTTTCAAAGTCACCAAGATTAACACATACTTTAGCTAGAGGGAGGGGAGGAGGAGAACTTTTATGAGTCATTGGAGGGATGGATGGGTGTGTGGGTGCATGGATGGATAATAAAATAAAATGTCATGATATATCCAAAACACGAAATAGAATAGGGACCCTATTAGTCATCAGAGGAAAGTGATAGCAGGTGCATTGCTAACCAGCCACAACATATTATTCGTTTCATTTTAGAACCTAGTATTCTCAATCAGTACATGACATACCCTGATGTTGTAATGGTGGCTCAGCTCCTGAAATATCTTATAAATTGGCTCAGTGTGAAGAGGAAGGAATTCATTTTCTGTTTCTCAAAACAGTCACTCCTGTGCCATTTATACAAAAACAGAGCTCACAAAAACTCCTCCATTAGTTTTACATTTTTATCGAAAGTCATTAGAAAGAAGGATTTTGTCCTTATATAATTCCTGATTTGCCAGATAAATCCTGGATATCATAGATGGATATTGTCCTTGATTGAACCAGGCAATAGTTAGTCATAAGGATGGCTTCTACGTTTTCTCCATGTTACTTTAAACTGGAAACAGGTCCTTAATGAGGAGTATTAAGGAGCACCAGCCTACAAACCTCTGCACAGAAGACCCTATGAACCCTCCACAACTATTCTTTTTGCAACAATGATGCACTGAAGCCCAAGAGATTAGTCAAAGAGGAAGTAAGTAACTATGTTGGGTAGGGTTTATTTGGAATTCCTTACGAATGATCATTGCCTTCCTTTGATTTTTCTGTTTTACTTTTTTCCCAATAAATTCTTGTTTTAAATATAGATTTGGCTTTGTCTGTTTTAGAAAGAGATCCCCATCAGATCATTTTCTGATGAACAAGAAACTAATGGAACATTTCCTTCCAAAACTTATGCACAGCAATTCCTTGTATTTCAGAACTGGTGCAAGATTTGCTGTGTTTCTGAGTTTTGAGCTCCAAAACTCTTTTTACCTTCCTAGAGCCAGGTTCTTCCTAGAGCCAGGCTCTTCCTAGAGCCAGCTGAGGGGAACATCCTGGTAGAAAGAATAGGAACTCCTTAGCTTAAGCCCATGTCACACTGGCCAACGGATGCAAAAAGGACACAGCGGACGAGCAAAATGTTCCATCCGTTGTTATCCGCTCTCAAAAGGGGCAAAAATTTGCATAACTGGAGCGGATAACATGGATGCGGGGAGGACGCAGGGCGGATGCAAAGCGGATGCGGAATGGAAGCCCAGCGGATGGAAGCGGATGGGAGCGGATGGCACATCCGCAGGGCTTCCTGGTGGCCTCAGCGAAGCAGACGCAGAACGGATACAGCGGATGCAGAGTGGACGCCGAACGGATGAAGCGGATGCACAGCGGATGCACAGTGGAAGCCTAACGGATGCCTGGCGTTAATTGCGCATGCGGGGAGGATGCATTGCGTCAGCCCCGCGGATATAACGGAAGCAGCTCAGAAGCAGGTCGCCATTCAGAGGAAAGACCTGCTGCCGGACACATCAAATGCCTTGCCTGCCCTGCCTGCATGTCTGCCTGCCAGCCTTGCTGCCAGCCTTCCTGCCAGCCTTGCTGTCTGCCGTGGTGCCTGCCTCCCTGCCAGCCTTGCTGCCAGCCTTGGTTCCTGCCAGCTTCCCTGCCAGCCAGCAACCCCACAACCATGCGGAAGCACAGGAAGCCTCAGCCACCTGCTGCCAGTCCTGGCAAGAGGGACAGGGCTACCATCCCGCCCCCTGGCCCTCACTCTGGTTCTGCAGGGGCTTCTGCAGCACAGGCTCGCTCTTCTGGGGCTGGCGCTTCTGCTGCTTCTGCTTCTGGAGGAGCTGATGACAAGCACTCCAGCACCAGCCACCTCCACAGCACCTGCACCCTTCACCCCTGGGACTGAGAGACCAAGAGGAGTGCCAGAGACTCATTTTTGTCTTATAGCTTGTTGTTAATAAAGTCTATTTATGATTCACACACTTGCTTCATTTCTTTTTTTTAATAAAGTCTTGGTGGAAACTTTTAGAAATGGTTTAAGCCTTTGCATGCTTGTGGGGTGGGCAGGGATACCTGTGGAATGAGCAGGGATACCTTTGGGATGGCTAATAGTTGTGGGATAGATAAACCTCCAGTGCAAGCATAGTGGGACTGTATGGTCCACCCTCCCAGGTGCCACACCTATGGCCCTTCATTATCAATACTAATGTAAGCATTGATCCACACATTTCAACATAAACACAACTCTTTATTAAATGCCCTGTTCATTGTAGGCTCACCCAACATACATGGCACAATTTCATCAGTGTGATGAGACAGGCTGAAGGAAGCATCCATTAATCATCTATCATCCTGTCTTGCCACTCCCCTGCTCCAGCTGGGGAGTTGCACCAGTGTTTCAGGAGGTTGCGCTGCTTCTTCGCCTCACGTGAGGCTCTGTTGGGGCCTTGCACATCCTGAGTGTCGATCAGGTTTTGCCCTTGCCTCCATTCCCCAGCCTCCATGTCCCATTCATGGTCCACAAGCCTGTTCTGCAACACTGGGTAGCGGGTGCGCATGAGATTCTGCAGGATGCAGCAAGCTTCCATGATCCTCCTCATGGTCTCGGGGCTATGCTGCATGTTGGTGAGAAGTACCTGGAACCTGTTGGCCAGGATGCCAAAGGCATTCTCCACCACCCGTCTTGCCCTGAACAGCCTGTAGTTGAAGATCCTCTCTTCACGGGTGAGGTATTTGGAGGTGTAGGGCTTCATGAGGTAGGTTGTGAGGGAGAAGGCGTCATCCCCCACGATGAAGTAGGGCACATCTTGTGTGTCGTTGGGCAGCGGGTCTGGATCTGAGAAGCCCACCATGAGGTTGCTTTCCAGCCCCTCCTTGAGGTGACTGGCATTGTATACCTGGGCATCTGAAGATGACCCGTTGCCTGAAGCATCGATGTACATGAACTTGTAGTCAGCATCGAACCATGGCGAAGAGGATGATGCTAAAGAAGCCCTTGTAGTTGTGATAAGTGGACCCCGACTTGGCTGGAGCTTTGTAGGCCACGTGCTTGCCATCTATGGCTCCAACGGTGTGGGGGAAGTTCCACCTCTGATACCACTGCTCTGCAACTTTCTTCCAGCCTTCTTCAGTGGAGGGGCACTGGAGGAGCTCCTCCATGTACTCTTCAATGATGGCCTGCACCACTTCTCTGACCACAAAGCTGATGGTGCTGGGTGGCACACTCCAGCCGTACTGCATGCTTCTGTAGGTGGTCCCTGAGGCCAGGTGGCGCAGAGTGAGTGCCACCTTGAGCCCAGGATCCAGGCTGGGCGGGAAGTTGGTGTTTGTCTTGGTCAACCTGGGTGTCAGCCACTGCACAAGTTCATCAAACATGGCTGGAGGCATCCTCATGAAGTTCTGGAAGGCCCAAGTGTCTTCGCTCCTGAGCTCCACCATCAGCTTGTTGTACAGTCCGTCCTCTGCTCTTCTGGCGAACCATCTTTGGACTCAGACTTTTTTTGGGTGCCTCCTTTTCTTCCCGTAGTAGAGTTCACAGAGCCTGTAGATGGTTTTGCACTGTTGCAGAAGGATGGTGGCTGCCAAAAGGACTTTGTCACAATCCACGGTGGACATGACTGGATGCTGTGGAAGAGGAAGAGCCAGATGAAGGCTTCAGAGGTCTGCACCGCTGGGCTGCTGTTCTGAAAGTGAGATGCAGGTGAGTTGCTCCCCCTTTTTATAGGCAGTATAGGTTTTCCGCTAGGCATCCTGTAGGCATCCTCTAGACATCCTTAATATCCAAGATAGGTCCCCTCTGCGAACGTTTTTTCCATTTTAAATGCTTTGTTTCCGTTCTGCATCCGTTCTGCATCCATTCTGCATCCGTTCCGCGTCCATTCCACTTCCTCTCTGCGTCCGGGCAGATGGAGTTGTGCAGATGCACAGCGGATGCCTAGCGGATATAGCGGATGCGTAACAGATGCATAGAGGATGCATAGCGGATGCAGAACGGACGAACTGGATATATTTTCCACGCAAAAGTTTTAGGCAGCTCAAAACTTTTGGAGCGGATGAAACGTCCATAAACGGATGCTGGACGGATAGAAAGGAAGCAAAACGGAGGCAGTGAGTACAGAACGGATACATCTCGTTAACCAGTGGATGGCAAGGTTTTTTGTCCGTTTTACATCCTCTTTGCATCCGTTGGTTCAGTGTGACATGGGTTTATGGAAGACTATAGAGTGGCAGGAGTTCCAGCCTGATTTCTGGCAGCCTTTCATAAGGCTTTTTATTCTTTAATCCTTATATTGAGGAACTCTTGGATGAAGGAAACCAGTTTGATGAAGACCTAAAAGGCTATAAACCAGGAGTTCTAGTATCACCTTAGAAACAAAGTCGGCTTGAGCTTGTCACTTTCTCTCAATCCTAGGAAAATGGCAATGGCAAATCACTTCTGAAAAACTTTGCCAAGAAGATTGCAAGGACTTATCAATGCATCCACCAGGAATCAACAATGACTTGAAGGCAGGCATACATACATAACTGGAAGAAGGGATCTGCCAGGGAAGTTTTAAAATTATCCTCCCACTAGATTTCTGATAGTACCTTCATTAATCATGAAGGGACATTTAAATTATTAAAGAGACTTACAAATTAGATATACTGGGAATGTGTAATGCCCAGTAGTGGTATACTATTGGTAGGGTCATAACAATGACATCAAAATGATGTCACATGACATGCTTGAACCCTGACATCTGATATACGTATGTTGGAGTACATATCATGGATACTTTCTTATTTACCAGCCAGCCAGCCACAGATTGCATAACCCCATTGTATCTTTTGAAAAGATATCAGTGAAATCAATGAAAATGCTGTGCACTTTAGTCCTGGCTGCATTTCCCAGTGAACTTCCTGTTGGTCTCAATTTTTGTTTGAATAAAATGTTATTTCAAGATGTGATAGATTTCTGATTAATCATTGATTTTTTGTATATATATTTTATTTATACATTTTTCTTTAATAGACATAAAAAACTCAATATCTATATGAACAGTGTGTTGTCTGAATACAATTCATTTTGAAAAATAAATGGTCAATAGGCATAATAGTAATATATATATTAATAAAAAGCTATCCTAAAAATATGAGTTCCAGGTGTAGCTATAAAAGAAGAAACAGACATCACAACCTTTGGATAAAATATATTATCCATTTAGCTTTCATTAGCTAACCGCTAACTTTGTCAGATTGTAAAAACTATCTATTGGAGAAATATTCACCTTTATGCATCGTTGATCAATTTAGCCATTGCATGCATAATAGGCCCATCCACCCGCCTCCCACCTGTAATTAGTTCTATCATTTTTACTACAGATATGTTAATCAATGGAGGCTTAATTCCTATTGCTTCCTCCTTTGTCATCTTGGCCTGCTCATCCCTAGGAAATGGTGCTGGTCTGTCAGCTGTTATTTGATGGTATTCTCTCTGGCCCCTTCCCTCCCTCTCCCCCCAGCAGACTTCCACCACACAGACACATTTGATATATCAACCAGATTCATTTGTTTTTTTGCCCGGGATCTTGTAATGGGCCCGGCACATTCCTCATTGTCCATGTCTATTATGGCTTGAGGCAGCTCTGCTGGGCTCCTCTTTTTCCTGCAAAGGCATAGCCAGTCCAGGCCAAATACAATGATATTTTCTGTGTGTGTGTGTTTATGTGTGTATCATTGCTGATAATCACATAATAGTTGTAACATTGACGTATCAATACCAGAAAGCTTTCCTTATATACTTAATCATTCTTTTGTAGTCTTTAATTTCTAAGCTCTGTTTCTGTTAGTTAGTCATTAATAAAACAGGTCTCATGTAAGAAAATTTTCTGTTTCTTCCTTCTCATTTTTTGTTTTATCTTGCTTTGTTGTCCTAGTCCAGGCTCTCTTCTGACATTTCAACCTTAATAAACACTTTAGGAAGCCATCACCAGTCATATTGGGTCAGGTGAATCAGGTGTTTAATTTGGTAAAATGCAATTTTACATGTAGTCTTAATTGAAAATAGAAGATGGGGGGCTTTTGGGGGGGAGGGAAATAAGATGCTATTTTAATAAATGTTACAGCACATTTATGGAATAGTTTCAAAAAATCTCGTAATGCTGTTCTTTTATAATGAATGCCCATAGATTCATTTTTATTTGGTACCCTGTGCATTTCCATATAAACTGCTACATAATGAATCTGCTCTCTGTCTTTTTAACATTTAATATTAATGAGTGGAAAGAAAGATCATTAGCTCTAGTTTACTGATGCTTCAGGTCCATGGCAGGACTTGTTCCAGAGAAAAGGATTCATCCTAACATTTTCTGCCATTTTAAAAACCATGACCTCTCCTAATCTGAGGAAAACATCATCATCATCATCATCATCATCATCATCATCATCATCATCATCATTATTATTATTGTTATTGTTACTGTTACTGTTACTGTTACTGTTACTGTTACTGTTACTATTACTATTACTATTACTATTACTATTACTATTACTATTACT
>BLBF01000041.1:9717791-9745261 GCA_015471245.1 Laticauda colubrina | reverse complement strand
TTACTATTACTATTACTATTACTATTACTATTACTATTACTATTACTATTACTATTACTATTATTGTGCTGGTACATCAATGAAACTAATTGCCATCTATGACAAACAATAAATACTAGGAAGATACAGTACTTTAAGCCCAGAGCTAGATAAGGAGATGAGTCCACCTTGCCTTATTTAGCAATCATAATTATGATCAGTGGTGGGATTCAAATTTTTTTAATAATGGTACTGTGGGTGTGGTTTGGTGGCTGTGGCAGGAGAAGAATACCATAAAATTTCCAGTCAGAGGTGGTATTTGCTGGTTCTATGAACTACTCAAAATTTTCAGTACCAGTGGCTTCTGGTTTGAGCTTCTTCGGCAATAGACCGAAATCTGAGATCGTGCACAGGTTCAATCTGTGCTTACCAGTGGAGTGCCCTGCGCCAGCTAGTTTCAGGGCTAAGCCACTCCATAGAGGTGGTGAAGGGGGGGAGACTACCAGCAGGGTCAAGGAGAGTCACATCTTTCCTCCCCAGCTGGCCATTATTCCCTTTCCTGAAGGTGGTTGCAGCGGTGGTCAGAAAGGGCCACCTCAAAGAAGAATTCGACTGGAAAAGAATGTGCAGGAGGAAGATAAGAAGTGAAAGTTTTGGCTGACCAGGTCGAACTCAAAAAGAAACAATACAAAGTACCCTGGAATTTGAATGATTAAGAACAACATTGTTCCCAAAGAAGACTTTGAAGCAGCAAATGAGAGAGGGAAAGGAAAGGATTTGGGTTTTTTTCTTTTCTTCCCTATATTGACAATTCAGAGATTTAAGCAAGAAACCCACAAAAATCTACTTTGACATTAATGGGTATTTAAGCTGAAAATAAAATGTCAAAGGTATAATAAATATTTCTGGAATTTCAAAAAAAATTAAAAGAAGGAAAGTAGAGAAAAGGAAAAAAAACAAAAGGGTGGGATCTGGAAAAATGGAGAAGACCACATGGATGTGAAGGGAATTAACAGTGAAACTTTAACAAGACTCCTAAAAGACACATTTTAATGGAAACTTTGAAACAAGATAAGAGAACCCCAGGAAGAGAAAGTGGAAAAAAGAAGCAAGAAGAAATAGATTTGGATTATTTTGATTACTTGGTGATTTTTGGATTTTTGGCTATTGGATCTAAAGGACTAAAATTAATCAGGTGGTTGTTTAAAAGTTTTTAAAATGGTAGCACTCTTGGAAGAATTGAGAATGGAACTTAAAAAACAGAAAGAAGATGCACAAGAAGGAAGAGGTTATTTCGGCTCCATATTTCAATTTTTAGAAATGGAGATCCTGAACTGTGAGAAACAACAAGAAATACCTGTAGAACAAGAAGGGCAGGATAAAGAAGAAGCCATCTTCAATGACCAAGTATTTCTATGTGGGGAAAAGAAAGGAAAGGGGGGAAAGAGAGTGAAAAATTTAAGATCTGAAAAAACAACCCCAAAAAAGAATGATTTGAGAAGTAATTACAACATTAGGAAGAAACAGAAGAGAGGATTACAGAAGAGAGAATCAGAATTAAAAAGAGAAGGGGTCAAAAAGGGAAGGAAGAAGAGGGGAAGAGGGAAAGGAAAAGAAATTATAAAGGACAGAAACAGGACATAGAGAAACAGGGAAAATGTATAAGGATTAAGGGTATAAGCCAATTTAGAAGACAGAGAGATAATGGGTAAAAACTTAACTGAAAGAGGAATTCTGTAAAGGTACATAAGATAGTACTGTTATATTAAAAATAGAAATGAACTTTGAAAATATGAAACAAGTGTGATTAAAATGATAGATAAAATACTCATTGTAATGTAATGGAATGTTTAATAAATAAATGAAATAAAGAGAATGAGAGAATGAAATTAGGAAAGGAGCAGAACATTTTAATTATTATAAATGTGTTATAAAAATTTAAGTGAAGAGGAATATGAAAGAAACATGAAAAAGTATGGAAATATTATAAGCGTTCCTAGAAGTATGATACCCTATTGAAAAGAAATGTTCAGGATGTCAGAGATTAAAACTAACATTAATGATAGAGCTGCAATAGAATAGAATAAGTTTTTTTTTAATTTATTATTGTTTTATATATATTTCCTCTTTAAGAACTTAGGGCGTATATTAAGAATGTGCCAAGCAGAATTCGACTGGACGTTATGTGTTATATTGAATGTTATAGTTGTAAAGGCATAAATTGAAGTTTAAGTAAGAGTTGAATGGATAAAAATTAAAAGATACAAAGGTGTCATACTCCAATTAGTAACTACAGGGAAAAATTTTGTTTAATAAGAAAAGAAAATATGAAATTGAAACAGAAGACAGGCAAAAGTATCAATATAATGACTAGAAAGGTATTGAAACTTAGAAAAAGATATGTATAAGTGAATTTAAAAAGGAATGAGATAATTAAAAGTAAGATAGAAAAAACTAAGGGATGGGGAAAATTATTGAGCAAATGTTAAAATAGTAATAAGATATGGAATAGAACACAAAGATGAATATGATATTGAATTTGTGTCTATATGGAGAAGTAATAACCCAGGACCATGCTATTCTCAAAAGAAGAAATTTTACTTGTATTATGTTTTGTGAAAACCCAAATAAGTTTTTTATTAAAAAAAAAAAATCTGCTACCAGCTCTCCAGAACTCAGTATTTGTAAACAGCAATGGATCATGCCCAGTATTTTCTAGTCGAACTACTGACAATTACAATGATCTAATACATATCAATTTTACAGCAGGCAAAGTTGAAAAATCACTGCACAATATAAGCAGAATTGTGTATCTAAGCAGATACACTACACAATCTAAGCAGAATTTTCTGTTCATAGCAGAACCTCTAAGCATAATCTTTGAAAAATCCTTCAAGACCAGCTCCTTGCCAAACCTGTGGCCACTGGCACGATCATCCCCATCTTCAAAAAGGGAGACCCCAGTCTAATTGAACATTAAAGATCAATCTCTTTATGCTGCGTCACCTGTAAAGTTATGGAATCAATTATTAACCAATCCATTATCCTCCACTTAGTGACATACAACCTTCTCTCTAACCAACAATTTGGTTTCAGAAAAAAACTATCCTGTAATCTGCAACTCTTACACTGCAAAAACATATGAACAACACAACTCGATCAGGGCAAAGCAATAGACTCAATTTACATAGACTTCTGTAAAGCCTTTGATTCAGTGGTACACGACAAACTACTCCTAAAACTAAAATCTTTTGCTATCTCTGGACAACTGCATAAATGGATAGAAGAATCCCTGCCAAACAGGCAACAAATGGTAAAGATTGGGACCGTCCTATCAAATTCTATATCTGTCAACAATGGTGACTCCCAAAGCAGTGTTTGAGGACCAACTCTCTTCACACTCTGCATAAATGACCTCTGTGATCATATTAAGAGCAACTGCGTTCTCTTCGCTGATGTTGTAAAGCTATTCAACACCACAGACAATACTGCTACCCTTCAAAAAGATCTTGATTGTGTATCAGAATGGTCAAACACATGGCAACTTCAATTCCCAATAAATAAAAGCTCTGTCTTACATATTGGCAAAAAAACTCAGAAAGACCTTGTTGATGATCCAAACTCTGTCAAGGACCTTGGAAGACTCATCTCAAATGTTCTAAGTGCTAGAGCTCACTGTAACTACATTGCCAAAAAGGCATTAAGAGTTGTTAACCTAATCCTGTGTAGCTTTTTCTTTGGTAATATCACACTACTAACTGTAACATACAAAACATTTGCTGGACCAATACTTGAATACAGCTCATCAGTCTGGAACCCACTTTACGTATCTGATATTAATACAATTGACAAAGTCAAGAAATATTTCACAAGAAGAGTTTTCCACTCCTCTACTCGTTGCAGAATATCTTATGCCACCAGACTTGAAATTCTAGACTGAAAAAACCTAGAATTATGCTGCCTTCGGTCTGATCTAATATAGAATATAAAATCATACATTGCAATGTTCTACCTGTCAATGCATACTTCATCTTCAAGCATAACAATACAACAACACAAAATAGATACAAACTCAAGGTTAACCACACCAAACTTGATTGCAGAAAATACGACTTCAGCAACAGAGTGGTCAATGTCTGGAATACTCTACTTGACTCTGTGGCTTCTTCCCCAAACCCAAAAACTTTAAACTTAGACTGTCTATTATTGACCTCACCCCTTTTCTAAGAGGTCTGTAGGGGGTGTGCATAAGTGCACCAACATGTCTACCATCCCTGTCCTATTGTTTCTTTTTATTTTTCTCATATGAATCCATGTCATGTATTCATAACTATGTTTATGCTTACACCTGTTATCTTATAATCTCTTGACAAAATAAAATAAATAAATAAAATTAAAACTGGTCAGAACCTGCTAAATTATGACTCTGATCTCCAAGAAGCAGAAAGGAGAAGAGCTATATGAGGAAAATTCTTTAACTGCTCTACTTTGCAAATGACATTTGCTTGCTCCTGAAAATGCTACCTGAGATAGAGCATAAATGATAAACTGCTAGAGACGAAGCAGTAGTTCAGAAATATATTTCAAGATACATAAATATTACATTGCTTAATAACTTATTCTGTTTTAGTTTAGTATGGACACCAAACTGAACTAAAGGCCCGGTCCCACTGCACTTACGGAAGCAAAGAGAATGTAAAAAGTTTTAAAAAGCTTGCCATCCATTGGAAAATGCTATGCATCCATTGTGTACTCACTGCATACGTGTTTCATACACTCTATCCATTGAGCATCTGTCCACTGCGATATCATCTGTGCAAAAAGTTTTGAGCTGCACAAAATTTTGTGAACGGATGAACTTTCTGCCGCGTACGATGTACATCTGTGACATATACGGGCAACAAACATTCTATGTCCATAATCATCCATTAAACGTCCACTGTATCCTCTCTGCATCCTCTGACCATCCTCTCAACTCACATCCGCTGCAGCTGAAAATGGAAAGAGGGAGGAAACAAAAGGTACATGGAACATCTACACAGCCTTAGTAGCACGGAAATACAAGGATGTAAGCAAATGAATCTCGGATATAAAGTATTAAAAATGGGCAAATCGTTTGTATCTGGGATGTATCTCATATATTTAGGATGTCTGCATTATGTCTAGAGTATGTAGAAGGACACCTAGCGGACAACCGATATTTTCTATAAAAAGGGGGAGATAATCATCTGGATCTCAGTATGAGTCCAGCAGCCGTGGTGTACAGACCTCTTCACCCTTGGTCTTGCTCTTCAACATCATCAATTGTTCTCCACCATGGATGATGAAACAGTCCACATGATAGCTGCGCTCATTCATCACCAGACCCGAAAACCTGTTCAGACTGTATCAAGTTTTACACAGAAGGAGAAGAAGTAGAGGTCCAAGAACTGTGTGGGTCCGAGGATGGATCATGAGAAGAATGGAGTTTGGACTGTATGACCAGTTGATGTTGGAGCTGAGGAATGAAGACCCTCGTGCATTCCATCACTTCGTGAGGATGCCACCAGCCATGTTTGATGAACTTGAACAGCGTCTGAGACCCAGGTTGACCAAGCCTAGCACCAACTTCCGTCCCAAGTTGGACCCGGACTGAAGGTGGCACTGACTCTGTGGCACCTGGCCTCTGGAACCATATACAGAAACATGCAGTATGCATGGAAGGTGCCACACAACAGCATCAGCAAAGTGGTCAGAGAAGTGGTACAGGCCATCATTGAAGAATATGTGGAGGAGCTCCTCAGGTGCCCCACCACTGAAGAAGGCTGGACAAAACTTGCAGAAGAGTCGTATCAGAGGTGGAACTTTCCCCACACCATTGGAGCCATAGATGGAAAGCACGTGGCCTGCAAAACTCCAGCCAACTCAGGGTCCACTTATTTCAACTACAAGGGCTTCTTCAGTATCATCCTCTTTGCCATGGTTGATGCTGACTACAAGTTCATCTATATCGATGCTTCAGGCAACGGGTCAGCTTCAGATAGCCAGGTATACAATGCCAGTGACCTCAAGGATGGGCTGGAACGCAACCTCATCATGGGTTTTCCAGATCCAGACCCCTTACCCAATGACACAAAAGATTTGCCCTACTTCATCGTGGGTGATGACGCCTTCTCCCTCAGAACCTACCTCATGAAGCCGTACAGTTCAAGATACCTCACCCGTGAAGAGAGGATCTTCAACTACAGGCTGTGCAGGGCAAGACGGGTGGTGGAGAACACCTTTGGCATCCTGGCCAACAGGTTCCAGGTACTTCTCACTACCATGCAGCATTGCCCACAGACAGTGAGGAAGATCGTGGAAGGTTGCTGCATCCTGCACAATCTCATGTGCACCCACTACCCATTGTTGCAGAACAGGCTTGTGGACCATCAACAAGGGAATGGGGACATGGAGCCTGGTGAATGGAGGCAAGGAATGAAATCTGATAGACACTGGATGTACAAGGCCCCAACAGAGCTTCACGTGAAGGGAAGAAGCAGCGCAACTTCCTGAAACACTGGTGCAACTCCCCAGCTGGAGCAGGGGAGTGGCAAGACAGGATGATAGATGGTTAATGGATGCTTCCTTGAGCCTGTCTCATCACAAGGATGAGATTGTGCCATGTATGTTGAGTGGCCCTACAATGAATAGGGCATTAATAAAGAGCTTTGTTAATTTTGAAATTTGTTGATCAATGAACAAATTGTTATTGATACAAGAGGGCCATATGTGTGGCAGCTGGGAGGATGGACCACACAGTCCCACTATGCTTGCACTGGAGGTTTATCTATCCCACAGCTATCCTTACCTATCCCACAACTATCCTTACCCATCCCACAAGCATGCAAAGGCTTAACCATTTTTAAAAAATTTTCACCAACACTTTATTAAGTAAAAAAAAATGAACCAAATGTGTCTTAAGCAAAGATAACCTTTATTAATAAATGTCTTAAGTGAACAGTATGACTTTATTAAAAAAGCAAAATGAACCAAGTAAAGTGTCTTCAGCAAAGATAAAGTGAACAGGTAACAACTCAGTCTCTGGCACTATTCTCAGTCACTCTGAGGCATGTCCATGGTCTCAGCTGTTAAGTGGGCAGGGACTGTGGAGGTGGCTGTGGCTGGACTGCTGGTCTGAGGCGCCATTGGGGTGCTTGGCTCCAAGAGTACAAAAGGGGATGGTGTGTTCAGGAAGCTCTCAGAGAGCTGACTCAGTCCCGTGAGGTTGAGAGGCCCTTCATCAAGTACCTGGGATGTCAGGCAGAAGACTGAGGACAGATCGTCCATTAACGGGCTGTGGGGTGGAGGAAGGAGGAGTGTAGTGGGGCTGTCTGGTCTGCAGCTGGGCGAGGTTTGGCGTCTGTGGCATGCGATGAACCTGGGCCTGGACTGGGAAGGGCTGTTTCTGTTGTGGGAAGTCCTGGTAGTCATAACCTTAGGAGGTGAGGGGCTGTTGAAAGCCGTGGAAAGGTGGTGACATCACCTGGGGTGGAGGAGCAGATCTGGACTGGGTCGGAGCAGCTTCAGCTGGGCCTTGAGGGTTGTGCAGAAGTGCTGTGATATTTTGCTTCATCACCTGGTATTGGGCCTCGGGCAGGTCCATAAGGGTGTGGCTCACGTAGGTGATGAAGGGCTTCCGGTCCGAGGATGGTATCTCACTGTGAACTAGCTGAGAGAGAAGTTCTGTGCTGGTCTTGATTTTGTCCCTGATCTCCAACAGGACAGTGTGGCTCTGGCCCTCCAGTCTGCCTCTCTGCCTGCATCCTGTGAAGCTGGGGGTTGGTCTCTGGTGGCTGCTGCTTCTTGCTCCATTTGTGACAGGGGATCCTCCAAGTCCTCCGGCATGGGGAGTGCAGCTGTCGGGGGGGTCTCTGCTGTGGGGGGGGACTCTGCTGTGGGGACCTCCGAAGACACCTGCCTGGACAGGCTCGCTGGCTCCTGGGTGGAAGAGGACTGGCTGTCTGTGGGCTGTCTGAGGGAGAGAGGTGTCAGAGGGGCTTCTCCTCGGTGGCGGACCTCACCCTCCAGAAAGCTGCATTTGGCTATGACGTATATCTCCCAGTCAGTGAGCTTGACAGCGGCCTGGCCAGATTTTTTTGAGGTGTAGCTTGCCATACCAGGTGTGCATGTGCTTCCACTATCCCAGGAATACATCTGCAGTGTAGCCCAGGCTCTCTGCCTAGTCTCTCCAAGCTGCCTGTTTCTTCTTGGTGTCATGATAGAGTCTGTGGCCCTTTCTCCAGAGGTACTCATTCTCCCTCAGCCATTCCAGCACCTCCTCCTAACGGTCCTCGGAAATGGTGTACTGTTTCTTCTCTTCCTTCTCCTTCCCTTGCCTCTTCCTCCCTCTGGCAGGGGCTTGAGCAGCAGGGCTTTGAGGGCCTTGGTGCTGGTCCACCACAGCAGCAGCAGCAGTAGCAGTAGCAGCAGCACCAGCACCACCAGCAGCACCAGCTGTAGGAGAAGCACAAGCAGCACCAGCAGTACCAGCAGCACCAGCAGCTTCAGAGTCAGTGCCAGGGGATGGGATGGTGGTTCTATCCTTCTTGCCAGGGCTCACAGGAGTAGGCACAGGCTTTCTCTTCTTCCCTGACTGACGAACCATGGTGTTATTCGAAGATGTCTGTGGCAACACGTTTTTCCTCTGAATTCTGACTGCGTGCGAGCTGCATCCTTTTATATCCATGGTGCTGACACAATTCATCCTCCCTGCATGCGCAGTGAACGCTTTGCATCCGCTATACATCCACTATGCATCCACTATGCATCCACTATGCATCCGCTTTGCTTCCTATAGGCGTCCGTGATGCATCTGTGTCATCCGCTATGCATCCGCCCCTTTCGCTATGCATCCACTTTGCTATTCTCCCCCGGAAGCCCTTCAGATGTGTCATCCACTTCCATCCGCTTCCATCCACTAGGCTTCCTATGAACATCCATTTAACATCCCTGCTACGTACTACCCCCGTCCGTTCCTTTCCGTTCTTTTCCGTTCTGTTTATGCAAATTTGGGGCACTTTTTGGAGCGGATAACAATGGATGGAGCCACCCCCAAAATTTTGCTCATCCGCTGTGTCCTTTTTGCATACGTTTTGCATCTGCCGGCCAGCGGGACCTAGCCTTAAGTGTGTTAAGCAAAGATAACCTTTATTAACTTTCTTAGGTAAACTTTATGACTTTATTAAATAAGCAAAATGAACCAAATAAACTGTATTAAGTGTCTTAAGCAAAGAGAAACTTTCTTCAGTAAACTTTATGACTGTATTAAATAAGCAAAATGAACCAAGTAAAGTGTCTTAAGCAAAGATAAACTTAACAAGTAAACAACTCAGTCTCTGACACTATTCTCAGTCACTCTGAGTCATGTCCATGGTCTCAGCTGTTAAGCGGGCAGGGACTGTGGATGTGGCCGTAGCTTGAGTGCTGGTCTGAGGCATCATTGGGATGCTTGGCCCCGAGAGTACAACCGGTGGTGGTGTGTTCAGGGCTTGGGTGTGGGGTGGAGGAAGGGTTGGGAGGAGTGTGGTGGGGCTGTCTGGTCTGCAGCTGGGTGAGGAGTGGTGTCTGTGGTGTCCGATGAACCTGGGCCTGGACTGGGAAGTTCTGCTTATGCTGTGGGAAGTCCTGGTAGTCGTAGCCTTGGTAGGTGAGGGGCTGTTGAAAGCAGTGGAAGGCTGTGA
Source organism: Laticauda colubrina (assembly GCA_015471245.1). NCBI lineage: Eukaryota > Metazoa > Chordata > Lepidosauria > Squamata > Elapidae > Laticauda > Laticauda colubrina. The sequence continues at coordinate 9,735,581 of BLBF01000041.1, read as the reverse complement.
CATCACCTGGGGTGGAGGAGCAGACCTGGACTGGGTAGGAGCAGCTTCAGCTGGGCCTTGAGGGTTGTGCAGAAGTGCTGTGATCTTCTGCTTTATCACCTGGTACTGGGCCTCTGGGCCCCCTCAGAGTGATGAAGGGCTTCCGGCCCGAGGATGTTCTGTCCAAGTGGACCAGCTGAGAGAGAAGTTCTGTGCTGGTCTTCATTGTGTCCCTGATCTCCAACAGCACACTGTGGTCCTGGACCTCCAGTCTGCCTCTCTGCCTGCATCCTCTGGAGCTTGGGGTGGGTTGGCTTGTGGTGGCTGCTGCTTCTTCCTCCATTTCTGACAGCAGGGCATCATCCTCCACAGGATCTTCCAAGTCCACCAGCATGGGGAGTGCAGCTGTTGGGGGGGGGTGTCTCTGCTGTGGGGCCCTCCAAAGTTACCTGCCTGGACAGGGTAGCTGGCTCCTGGCTGGAAGAGGACTGGCTGTCTGAGGGAGAGGGGTCTCAGAGGGGCTGCTCCTCGGTGGCGGATCTCATCTCCAGGAACTTGGCACTTGGCCATGACGTACATCTTCCGGTCAGTGAGCTTGACAGTGGCCTGCCCAGATTTCTTGAGGTGTAGCTTTCCATACCAGGTGTGCATGTGCTTCCACCATCCTAGGAGTACATCTGCAGTGTACCCCGGGCTCTCTGCCTTGTCTCTCCAAGCTGCCTGCTTCTTCTTGGTGTCCCGATACAGTCTGTGGCCCTTTCTCCAGAGGTACTCATTCTCCCTCAGCCATTCCAGCACCTCATCCTCATGCTCCTTGGAAACAGTGTACTGTTTCCTCTCTCCCTTCTCCTTCCCTTGCCTCTTCCACCCTCTGTCAGGAGCTTCAGCAGAGCCTTCAGGGGCTTGAGCAGCAGGGCCTTCAGGGGCTTGAGCAGCAGGCCTTCAGCAGCAGGGTTTTGAGGGCCTTGGGGCTGGTCCAGCAAAGCAGCAGCAGCAGCAGCAGCAGCTTCAGAGTCAGTGCCAGGAGGTGGGATGCTGGTTCTGGCCTTCTTCACCTTGCCAGGGCTTGAACGAGTAGGCAAGGACTTCCTCTTCTTGCCTGAATGACGAACCATGGTGTTCCTGCAAGATGTATGTGGCAGCACGTCTTTCCCCTGTTTTCTGACTGCGTGCGTGCTGCATCCTTTTATATCCACGGAGCAGATGCAGTTCATACCCCCGCATGCGCAGTGAACGCTTTGCATCTGATATACATCCGTGCGGCATCCCCTTTGTTTCCTATAGGCGTCCGTGATTCATCCGTTTCACCGCTATGCATCTGCCCCTTCCGCTATGCATCCGCTTTGAAATTCTCCCCCAGAACCCCTTCGGAGGTTTCATCCACTTCCATCTGCTTTCATCCGCTAGACTTCCGATGAACATCCGTTTAAGATCCCCGCTACATACTACCCACGTCCGTTCCTTTCCGTTCTTTTCCGTTCTGTTTATGCAAATTTTCACCACTTTTTGGAGTGGATGACAATGGATGGAGCCACCCCCGAAATTTTGCTCGTCTGCTGTGTCCTTTATTCATCCGTTTTGCATCCGTTGGCCAGTGGGACCGGGCCTTAAGATTTATAGCTAAGTGTTTGTTAGGAAGCTCGCTAATTTTGATTCATTTATACAATGGTTAAACATGCTTGTATGCAGGGGTGAAAAGATTAACTACCGGTTCAGTGATTTATGAGGTTCAGTGATTTATGATGTGCTTCCCTGCATGCTGCATGCACACCTGCAAATCGTCATCAGCTTGTTACCTGGACAGCTGAGCAGCGCTGTGTGTGAAAAGCAGCATTTGAAAAATCACTTTTTTCCTGCTTTTTCAACCCCAGGTGTGCCTCGCACAGCAGCTGAGGTTTAAAAAGCAGGAAATAAAGGTCAGGTAAGAGCCCAGATGGGCTGGTGTGCCAAAACTTCAGCAGACATAGAACTGGTTCTACAGAGCCAGATAGAACCAGTAGAATCCCACCCCTGATTTTATGGATGTTTGTGTTTCTGATAATGGAAAATTGGTTGAAGACTAGTTAGAAGGCTTGTAACTTTAAGAGATAGAATATTTATTTCAAGGGAGGGAATGGCCAAATTTAGGTTCTGACTATGTTCTATGAAGGCAAACTTAGAGAGCAAGACAATCCATGTGCATCTTGGAATGAAATACAGAAAGAAGATTCTGACATGAGCAGTCTTAGTGGACAAAGAACAGGTAAAAATGGGATACAAAGTAAATGTCTAATACTCTATTTATGACTGAACTCACAGTTCCCACATCCCTTTTCACTGGCTTATGCATCCACCCATAACCCAAGTCTTTAAGGATTCTGGGTCAATTTCAGGGCAAAGACTTGCTGAGTTTGTTTGCCAAGATTTCTTTTGATGGGCAACATGTCAGTTCAGGTCAGTTCTATCTTGTGTGAAATTTTATTCGACAAATACCTGATTCAGCTTTTCATTCTATGCCCTTGCTGTTTGTTTTGGGCCATATATGGTATTCTGAAGCTTTCACACCTTCTTCCTTCTGAAACTGAATGCCTATAACAAGCAGGGACCTTCTTTAATTTCTCCATTTAAAAATGTAGTTAATTATATTGAGGAGATCTACTTTCATAGGCTTCGCTATTGCTCAGTTGATCAGTGTTCTTAGAGAAAATAGTGTTTACCTAATTTCAAAACATTACTGTTCTATATGTAAAGTGGATGACTCCAAACCTACAAACCTGATTGGTTAATGAAATGAACACTGGATTGGTTCACTAGGAACCAATCCAAAGAGCTGCCAAAAAGGCGGCAAATCTAAACAACTGCCATTGGCTGCAAGCAGGCAGGCCAGCCTGTATAAAAGGCTGGCCCCGGTTTCAGCCAAGGGTTCCTATTTACTGACTAGTTAAGAATAAAGCATTTGTTGTTGGAACCCGGTCTACCTCGTGTGTTTTCCGAACAAAACACTGGCGACGAGGATGGGATCGTCCTGAACGGAAAAACCTGCACGCGGTGATAAGAAGTCCAGATGACAACCAAGATGTCTGGAAACAACGCACCGCCCGCACCCTTCAATCCCAACGAAGAGGATTGGGATTCCTATGCTGATTGCTTCCAAATGTATTTGGAGAGCAATGAAATGGAAGGCATCTCAGAGCAACGCAAGAGAGCTGTGTTCCTGACGCATTGCGGGCCAACAGTTTTTAAGATGGCAAAGGCCCTTGTGAAGGCCCGGGACGTTAAACAACTAACGTGGACGGAATTGCAAAGACTCCTCAAAGCACACTACGCTCCGATGGTGTCTAACTTAATAAAGCGACACGAATTTTACCGCAGAGACCAGAGAGAGGGAGAGACCGTCGCCGATTTCATCGCTGCCCTCAGACAAATAGGGGGTGAGTGTGAATTTTTGAACATAGACGAGGCAATGAGGGATCGCGTGGTGCTGGGCCTGAGAGACTCGACCGCACAGAGTAAATTGCTCAACAAGCCCAACATCACCGTTACCGAAGCCATCGCGGAAGCTACAGCCGCTGAAGCCGCGAAAAAATCTGCGGTAGCCATTAAAAAGATGAACACACACAGCGAAGAAACACCAACCAAAGAGAGAAAGCACCCTGCCACCACAACCCACTACGAAGAGTTGGGCGAAACAAATGAATCGAGCGAAGAGGACGACGAGGTCCACCGTTTGCTCACGAACAAAAAAGAGCGCGAAAGGAGAAATTGGCGGGAATGCGCTGGTTGCAGAGGAAACCATCCCCGAGCCGAATGCAGATTTCTCGATGCCATCTGCCGGCATTGCAAAAAACGAGGGCACATCGAGAAGGTCTGCAGAAACAAAAAATTCTACAGCCCGACGAGACGCAGAAATTCCCCAACACGAGCCGAGCCTAAACGAGCCGAAAGAAAATGGCAACAAGAGAAGCGAGCCAATACACACCAAACTGTCATTATACTGAGCGCTCAGACGGAAAGTGGGAGAAAAATTAAAGTCATCGTAAAAATCGAGGGAAAACACTGCAAGATGGAAGTGGACTTGGGGTCCTTCCTCTCCATGGTATCGTGGGACACAATAAAACAGCTAGTCCCAGGTATCAAACCCAAAGAATTGAAGAAGCAGCACCTAACCCTCAAGGACTATCAGGGAAACCAAATTCCTGTGGTAGGCATGGGACAATTCCGAGTCACCTACAAAAATCACGTCAAGGTGCTTCCGCTGACCATAGTCGACCAAGACAGACCAAGCCTCCTGGGCATCGAATGGTTCGCGCCATTGGGCATCGGGATGACCGGGGTCGATCGAGTGACTACAACCGGCTGGGAAGACGACCTCATCCGAGAATTCCAGGACGTTTTTGACGGCTCACTTGGCAAGTATCGGGGAAACCCCATTTCTTTCAATCTAAACCCCCAAATAGCCCCACGAAGAATAAAAGCCAGGCGAGTTCCTTTTGCACTAAAGGCAAAAATAGAGGAACAGCTGGACAAATTAGTAGCCCAAGGGGTGTTAGAACCTGTGGACCATGCCAAGTGGGAAACACCTATTGTCACACCCATTAAACCTGACGGGTCCATCAGAATCTGTGGTGACTATAAGGCTACCCTGAACCACGCATTACAACCAAGCGCATACCCGGTGCCAGTAGTCCAGCATTTGCTGCATTCCCTGGGAAAAGGCAAAGTTTTCGCCAAACTCGACTTGGCACAAGCCTATCAACAACTCCCAGTGGACCCAGAAACAGCAGAAGCACAGACTATAGTCACCCATAAGGGTGCATTCAAATGTCACCGGCTCCAATTTGGAGTAAGCGTGGCCCCTGGCATCTTCCAGAGTCTGATGGAACGCCTTCTAAATGGCATACAAGGAGTCGTTCCCTATTTTGACGACGTCCTAATCTCGGCCAGAAATGAAACTCAATTAAGGAACAGACTTAAAAAAGTACTAACTAAGTTTAGGGAATCTGGCCTCAAGGTAAAAAGAGAAAAGTGCTGTTTAGTTAAGAACAGCGTCGAATTCCTGGGCTACTCAATAGACGGAGAGGGTATCCACCCCACAGACAAAAAAGTTAAAGCGATCAAAGACGCTCCTGAACCAAGAAATAAAACCGAACTACAAGCGTTCTTAGGATTAATTAATTTTTATAACGTGTTCCTGCCAAACAAAGCCACTATAGCAGAACCGTTACACCGTCTGCTAGACAAAAAGGCAACTTGGACTTGGGGTTACAAAGAAAAAAAAGCCTTCCAAAATATTAAAAGCTTGCTAACATCAACAAACGTTCTCATCCAATTTAGCGACACTCTGCCATTAACAGTGACCTGCGACGCCTCGCCATATGGAGTGGGTGCCATCCTGAGCCACCAACTACCTGATGGCAGAGAAGCACCAGTCGCATATTACTCTAGGACTCTATCAAAAACTGAGCGGAATTATAGCCAATTGGACAGGGAAGCTCTAGCAATTGTCGCTGGAGTAAAACGATTCCACGAATACTTATATGGGCGGACTTTTCAAATCATAACAGATCACAAACCGCTAATGGGGATTTTGGCGGGAAACAAGCCAACACCTAATATGCTGTTCCCAAGAATGACGAGATGGTCAGAGTTCCTAGCAGCTTATTCCTACACTCTGACACATCGGCCAGGGAAACAAATTTCCCATGCGGACGCTTTGAGCAGAGCACCCTTACCAGCAACCGACACAGACCCGGCACCAGCGATGACAACGCTACAAATCGAGACTTGCCCCGATCTACCCATATCGGCGTATGATGTCGCCAGAGCCACCGCGAAAGACTCATTGACTGCCCGCATTCTTAGCTGGGTAGGTAAAGGCTGGCCGGAGAATCAAAAAACTGAAAACTTTAAACCTTTCCGGTCCAGACAGACTGAACTTTCTATCCAAAAGGGGTGTTTGTTGTGGGGTGATCGGGTAGTAATCCCTGCCAAATTACAGCCCAGGGTACTTAAATTATTACATGAAGGGCACCCGGGAATGGTTAAGATGAAAAGCCTTGCCAGAAGTTATGTTTGGTGGCCGGGTATTGATAAGGACATAGAGTATTGGGTAAGCTCATGCCACAAATGCCAGGCAATTAGACCATCCCCACCAAAAGCACCCGTTAAGGACTGGGAAACCCCTCGGGGACCGTGGTCAAGAATACACATTGACTTCGCGGGTCCTACCAAGGGGCATACCTTTCTGATTGTCGTTGATGCCTATTCAAATTGGCTTGAAGTAAAAGTTATGCCATCAACGACAACAGAAGCTGTAATAAAAAAACTGGACAACCTTTTTGCCACCCATGGCATACCGGACGTTCTTGTCTCAGATAACGGGCCACAGCTAACCAGCATACCATTTGAGCAATACCTAGCCTCCCTAGGTATACGACATGCCCTAACCGCGCCGGCTCACCCGGCTGCGAATGGCAGGGCTGAGAGAATGGTCCGGTTTACCAAAGAAGGGTTGGAACGAATGGACGCTGGAGATGTCCAACAGAAAGTAAACCGTTTGCTCACACTCCAGCACATAACGCCCAGTACCATAACAAATAAGTCCCCAGCAGAATTACTCATGGGGCGAAAATTAAGATCTCACCTTGATAGGTTACACCCAAATTTTACCCCAGAAAACCCCCCTGACTCCTCTACACAGTTCAGACAATTCGAAATAGATGATTTGGTATACGCCAAAAACTTCACCGGGGACCCGGTATGGCTACCAGGACAAATTATCCAAATTACAGGCCCCAAATCCTACCGATTAAAATTAGACGATGGTAGGGAATGGAAGCGGCACATAGACCAGCTTCAATCTCGAATTATAGAAAGAACCACAGACTTACAAACATTCACCGAAAAAACCGGCGAATTGCAAACCAAGGTGGGGGGGGAAAGGCGAGAAATAAATAAAGAACTGTTTAAAACCAAACCGAACGAAACAAACGAACAAAAAGAGCAAATAAAAGACTCACTGTTTGGAGAGACTTGCGTGAAGAGCCCATCGGAAGGGACCAGACAAGCCAGCTCGACCTGCCCAGAGGAAACGGGATGGAGCGGCAAAACCGCCAGCCTAAGAAATTCAGGCGGCGGTAAAATGGCTGACTCACCCTTCCAGACGGTTCCAGGGAGAAGGACGGACGACACAGCAGCCCCATCCGAACCGGTCGAAGTCTTCACTGAGAATGAACCGCGCAAGTCAAGTCGAGTCCGGAAAAGCCCCGCCTACCTGCGAGACTACGTCACCACATAGGACTGAACTAAGGGGGGAGGGGTGTTCTATATGTAAAGTGGATGACTCCAAACCTACAAACCTGATTGGTTAATGAAATGAACACTGGATTGGTTCACTAGGAACCAATCCAAAGAGCTGCCAAAAAGGCGGCAAATCTAAACAACTGCCATTGGCTGCAAGCAGGCAGGCCAGCCTGTATAAAAGGCTGGCCCCGGTTTCAGCCAAGGGTTCCTATTTACTGACTAGTTAAGAATAAAGCATTTGTTGTTGGAACCCGGTCTACCTCGTGTGTTTTCCGAACAAAACAATTACCCTACTCCTCAGCATTTCTGAGCATATCCCTGAGCCACCATATTTGACAACCCATTTGCACTCTCCAATTTTTTTTCCCTATGGGCAACTAGACAGGTTTCTAACATTGCTTCTCTTGGTAGAAACTTTTTTCCTTTTATGCAGCCTTTCTTTATTTTATTTTTTAATCAATGGCTGATGCCCTTCCACAGAGAGGGCTCCCTTTTGGTAACGCTGGAAAGACTATGAAGTAGAAGTCCCTTAAGAACAGCGGTCGCCAACCAGTGGGCCATGAGAAAATTTTGGTGGGCTGCAGAGAAATCTCACCCCCAGAGCACTCCCCAAAGCAATTAATCCAGGCTGCGCAGAAACACAAGGCTGTGCCACCCATATGGCCCACAGGAACCATCCCCACCCACTCACTCCTTACCCAGGAACCTTGCCTGCTAAATTGCTATTTTTCCTTTTTCTGACCATCAGCTGTTCTGCTGTGCTGGGAGATTTAAATTAGCTCAAAAGCAAAAATTGGTTGGATTTCTTGCTTTCTAGCTAGTTTTCGGCTCTGCTTTTGAGCACAGCTGAACCTCTCTTAGGACTGAAGGTTCTATTATTCAGTGCAGACTCTCAGCAAGCAAATTTGAGAGCTAGCCTATGACAGATAGATAGATCTCTGAGTGAATCTGTGATTCTGTGAGCAACTCAATCTGCCTGCCTGCTTTGCCTGATTTCGGGTAAAAGTTGCTCTTTTTTTAACCAGAGAAGAGGTTTGTAAAAAAATTCAATATTTATATAAATATATATAATATTTACATACAAGCCTTGCCCGGCCAGTCACATGATCACCAAGCCACAACCACAAATTAGGCCATGCTCACAGAACTGGTTAGTGATCCCTAGGATTTAATATGAGTTTGGTGGTCCCTAAGGTCCAAAAGGTTGGCGATCCCTGCCTTAGAAGACCAGACTGTAATGCAAGACTCTTCAAACCTGGTCAGTTTAAGACTTGTGGACTTCAATTCCCAGAATTCCTGAGCTAACATGACTGGAGGAGGAATTCTGGAAGTTAAAGTCTGCAAGTCTTAAAGCTGTCAAGTTTGAAGACCCTTTCTGTAATGTTTCAATGTATTTTCTCTGGCTCTGTTAAATGATGTTCCCACTGGTTTTCATCTCCATTATCTGTGCACAGTACTTCATGTTTTCTCCAAAATACATTACTTGTTAATGCTATATAGTTTCTGCATTTCTCTTTTAACATACATATAGATGTTTAAATTAATTGAAAAACTTTTACAGAAATAAAAGTTAAACATGAAAAAAGAAAATAAAATGTATAGAAATTTAACATGTAAAGATAGAAGATAGAAACAGTCTATAGAAGAAGATAGAAACAGTAGATCCCTTAAGCAGATGTGTTTCTTAAGCAGGGCTTAAGCCTTTACTGGGCCCATTACCATATTACATTAAAATTGCTTTGTATGCAAAGAGAGCCTTCCTGAAAGTGAAAATCCAGCTCAAGCAATAATTATCCAAGCATGGCTCATTTATAATGTTAATGGAAGGAAGGATTATTTTTTAAGAAAACATATAGAAGAGATAGCCTGGCTCTTAGCTAGTAGCATCCCATCAGGTGAGAGTCTGTCGGGTAGAGCATCCATGTGTACAGGTATTGAGAACAAAGGCAGAAAAAAGATCCTGAAATTAGCAACATCAGAATATCAGAGACAAAGAATAGGCCATTTCTCTCTCTCTCTCTCCCTCTCGCCATTCCCCTCCTCCCCACTCTCTGTCCCTCTCTCCCTCTCTCCCTCTCCCTCCTCCTCTCTCTTTCTTTCTCTCTCTCTCTCTCTCTCCCCTCCCCCCAAACCTCTTCTCTGGTTAGTTGGCTAAGAGTTTCTGAGTCTTAGCCTACTAAAAGTCAGGAACTCTGAAATAATATGTCCAACAAAATAAAGCAAGCATTTGCCCATTATGAGCCACAATGGTGCAGTGGTTAGAATGCAGTACTGCAGGCCTCTTCCACTAATTGCTGGCTGCCAGCAATTTGACAGTTCAAATCTCATCAGATTGACTCAGCCTTCCATCCTTCCAAGGTGGGTAAAATGAGGACCCAAATTATTGGGGGCAATAGGCTGACTCTGTAGAGTCTGCTGAGAGAGAGTAAAGCACTGTAAATGGTATATAAGTCTAAGTGCTATTGCAATGAAACACACACTATTAGGTGCTGCATTAAGCAACATACCAAATGGATTGCCAGTGCGGAGAAGTGTCTAAGACTACTGTAAAAGAAAACGTAGCTTTCCTAAAGTTGTTTGGTTTTGCACTCTTCAAATGATGCTTTGAATAAAGTTAAAAACTGGCCAACGGATGCAAAAAGGACACAGTGGACGAGAAAATGTTCCATCCTTTGTTATCCGCTCTCAAAAGGGGCAAAAATTTGCATAACCGGAGCAGATAACATGGACGCGGGAGGACGCAGGGCGGATGCAAAGCGGATACGGAACGGAAGCCCAGCGGATGGAAGCAGATGGGAGCAGATGGCACATCCGCTGGGCTTCCGGGGGGCCTCAGTGAAGTGGACGCATAACGGATACAGCGGATGCAGAACGGACGCCGAGCGGATGAAGCGGATGCACAGCGGATGCACAGCGGAAGCCTAGTGGATGCCTGGCGTTAATTGCGCATACGGGGAGGATGCATTGCGTCAGCCCTGCGGATATAACGGAAGCAGCTCGGAAGCAGGTCGCCATTCAGAGGAAAGACCTGCTGCGGGAAGGATTGGCTGCCTTGCCTGCCCTGCCTGCAAGCCTTGCTGCCAGCCTTGCTGCCAGCCTTGCTGCCACACTCCCTGCCAGTCAGCAACCCCACAACCATGCTGAAGCACAGCAAGCCTCAGCCATCTGCTGCCAGCCCTTGCAAGAGGAACAGGGCTACCATCCCGCCCCCTGGCCCTCACTCTGGTTCTGCTGGGGCTTCTGCAGCACGGGCTCGCTATTCTGGGGCTGGGGCTTCTGCTGCTTCTACTTCTGGAGGAGCTGATGACAAGCACTCCAGCACCAGCCACATCCACAGCACCTGCACCCTTCACCCCTGAGACTGAGCAACCAAGAGGAGTGCCAGAGACTCATTTTTGTCTTATAGCTGGTTCTTAATAAAGTCTATTTTTGATTCACACACTTGCTTCATTTCTTTTTTTTAATAAAGTCTTGCTGGAAACTTTTAGAAATGGTTTAAGCCTTTGCATTCTTGTGGGATGGGTTAAGATAGCTGTGGGATGGGCAGGTATACCTGTGGAATGGGCAGGGATACCTTTGGGATGGCTAATAGTTGTGGGATAGATAAACCTCCAGTGCAAGCATAGTGGGACTGTATGGTCCACCCTCCCAGGTGCCACACCTATGGCCCTTTATTATCAATAACGATATAATCAATCATACACACATGTCAACATAAACGCAACTCTTTATTAAACACCCTGTTCATTGTAGGCAAACCAAACATACATGGCCCAATCTCATCCGTGTGATGAGACAGGCTGAAGGAAGCATCCATTAAGCATTTACCATCCTGTCTTGCCACTCCACTGCTCTAGCTGGGGAGTTGCACCAGTATTTCAGGAGGTTGTGCTGCTTCTTTGCCTCATGTGAGGCTCTGTTGGGGCCTTGCACATCCTCAGTGTCGATCAGGTTTTGCCCTTGCCTCCATTCACCAGCCTCCATGTCCCCATTGCCTTATTCACGGTCCACAAGCCTGTTCTGCACCACTGGGTAGTGGGTGCGCATGAGATTCTGCAGGATGCAGCAAGCTTCCACGATCCTCCTCATGGTCTCTGGGCTATGCTGCATGGTGGTGAGAAGTCCCTGGAACCTGTTGGCCAGGATGCCAAAGGCGTTCTCCACCACCCGCCTTGCCCTGGACAGCCTGTAGTTGAAGATCCTCTCTTCACGGGTGAGGTATTTGGAGGTGTAGGGCTTCATGAGGTAGGTTGTGAGGGAGAAGGCGTCATCCCCCACAATGAAGTAGGGCACATCTTGCTTGTCGTTGGGCAGCGGGTCTGGATCTGGGAAGCCCACCATGAGGTTGCATTCCAGCCCCTCCTTGAGGTGACTGGCATTGTATACCTGGGCATCTGAACATGAGCCGTTGCCTGAAGCATCGATGTACATGAACTTGTAGTCAGCATCGACCATGGTGAAGAGGATGATGCTGAAGAAGCCCTTGTAGTTGGGATAAGTGGACCCCGACTTGGCTGGCACTTTGCAGGCCACGTGCTTGCCATCTATGGCTCCAATGGTGTGGGGGAAGTTCCACTTCTGATACCACTGTTCTGCAACTTTCTTCCATCCTTCTTCAGTGGAGGGGCACTGGAGGAGCTCCTCCTTGTATTCTTCGATGATGGCCTGCACCACTTCTCTGACAACAAAGCTGCATGCTCCTGTAGGTGGTCCCTGAGGCCAGGTGGTGCAGAGTGAGTGCCACCTTGAGCCCAGGTTCCAGGCTGGGCCGGAAGTTGGTGTTTGTCTTGGTCAACCTGGGTGTCAGGCGCTGCACAAGTTAGTCAAACATGGCTGGAGTTCTGGAACGCCCGACTGTCTTCGCTCCTGAGCTCCACCATCAGCTTGTTGTACAGTCCATCCTCTGATCTTCTGGCGAACCATCTTTGGACCCAGACTTTTTTTGGGTGACTCCTTTTCTTCCCGTAGAAGAGTTCACAGAGCCTGTAGATGGTTTCGCAGTGTTGCAGAAGGATGGTGGCTGCCGAAAGGACTTTGTCACAATCCACGGTGGACATGACTGGATGCTGTGGAAGAGGAAGAGTCAGTTGAAGGCTGCAGAGGTCTGCACAGCTAGGCTGCTGGTCTGAAAGTGAGATGCAGACGAGTTGCTCCCCCTTTTTATGGGCAGTATAGGTGTCCCTCTGCATCCTCTAGGCATCCTCTAGGCATCCTCTAGGCATCCTCTAGACATCCTTAATATCCGAGATAGGTCCCCTCTGTGAACGTTTTTTCTGTTTTAAATGCTTTGTTTCCGTGCTGCATCCATTCTGCATCCGTTCTGCGTCCGTTCTGCTTCCTCCCTGCCTCCAGGCGGATGCGAGTTGCGCAGATGCGTAGCGGATGCCTAATGGATATAGCGGATGCGTAACGGATGAGTAACGGATGTGTAACGGATGCGTAGCAGATGCAGAATGGACGAACTGGTTACATTTTCTGCGCAAAAGTTTTAGGCAGCCCAAAACTTTTGGAGCAGATGAAACGTCAATAAACGGATGCTGGACGGATAGAGAGGAAGCCAAACGGAGGCAGTGAGTACATCGCGTTTTCGAACGGATGGCAAGGTTTTTTGTCCATTTTACATCCTCTTTGCATCCGTTGGTTCAGTGTGACATGGGCTTTAGGCTAAGCGTGGTTGCAATGCAGCAATATAAACAGTGGAGTCCTCCAAGAATCTATATTGCGATAAATAGTTTTATTTTCCTTTTTATCATATCATAAATATTCTGAGATGAATAGTGATGTAGCCTGGTTTTCCAATAGCAAATGACCTACTATAGCTCAAGAAATACACCAATATATAGGATTGCAAACAACACTAAAGGAAAATCATCAAATAAATGCAGTACAATATGTGCCAGTTTCTAATAACTCTTACTGAAAGAAAATTCCTTAATTTCAAATTATGCTGATGAAGCCTGAGCTGGCAATGAGTAATTTACACATGGACAATGGGTAACTCAATTAAAAACATGCAGTTGCCGCTGAGAAAAATATATTTCCTACAAGGCATCGTTAAGGGTAAAAAAAAAAAAAAAACCAAAATGCAACAATGACAGTATTATTGAAATCTGCAATTGATCCTATGTTGATGATAATAATGCCATGCAGTTCTTATGCTTGCACATTGGGAAAGAATGAATTAAAAAAGCAGCATAAAACTGTAAAAGGATTGAAAAAAGTGTATTACATGTTGCATGTAATAGGAAAAAATGAATAAAAGAATTTTAACATTATTTGTGTGATGAAGAATGAGGGAATGGATAAGAGGTAATTGTTCCTGTTTTTCGTAATACTTGGAACCAGGAATAACCAATGAGCAAAATAGTAGAAATTCAGGGTATTTGTAAAATATGTTTCTAATATTTTGACATTTGTGCTGAAGATACTACGCACATAATTTTTTGGTTGTCTAAGTGCACTGAGCAGCCTATTCTAACAACAACAGTGTCTGTTTTGCAGTTTTGCACAGATGGGCTTTCTCAGTGATGGAAGCTTCCATCTGAAACACTTGCCATTTTGACATTTTGGGCCCTGTGTAAAGCCCCTGTCACACTGCACCAACGGATGCAAAGAGGATGTAAAATGGACAAAAAACCTTGCCATCCGTTGGAAAACGCGATGTACTCACTGCCTCCGTTTTGCTTCCTCTCTATCCGTCCAGCATCCGTTTATTGACGTTTCATCTGCTCCAAAAGTTTTGGGCTGCCTAAAATTTTTGCGCGGAAAATGTATCCAATTTGTCCATTCCGCATCCGCTACGCATCCACTAGGCATCCGCTACATATCTGTTATGCATCCACTATATCCGCTAGGCATCCGTTCCGCATCCGCGCAACTCGCATCCGCCCGGACGCAGGGAGGAAGCGGAAAGGACGCGGAACGGATGCAGAATGGATGCAGAACGGATGCAGCACAGAAACAAAGCATTTAAAACGGAAAAAACGTCCGCAGAGGGCACCTATCTCGGATATTAAGGATGTCTAGAGGATGCCGAGAGGATGCCGAGAGGATGCCGAGAGGATGCCTAGAGGATGCAAAGGGACACCTATACTGCCTATAAAAAGGGGGAGCAACTCATCTGCATCTCACTTTCAGACCAGCAGACCAGCTGTGCAGACCTCTGCAGCCTTCATCTGACTCTTCCTCTTCCACAGCATCCAGTCATGTCCACCGTGGATTGCGACAAAATCCTTTCGGCAGCCAACATCCTTCTGCAACACTGTGAAACCATGTACAGTCTTTGTGAACTCTTCTACGGGAAGAAAAGGAGGCACTCAAAAAAAGTCTGGGTCCAAAGATGGTTCACCAGAAGAGCACAGTACGTACTTTACGACAAGCTCAGGAGCGAAGACACTTGGGCATTCCAGAACTTCATGGGGATGCCTCCAGCCATGTTTGACTAAGTTGTGCAGCGCCTGACACCCAGGTTGACCAAGACAAACACCAACTTCCCGCCCAGCCTGGAAAATGGGCTCAAGGTGTCACTCACTCTGCATCACCTGGCCTCAGGGACCACCTACAGGAGCATGCAGTACGGCTGGAGGGTGTCACCCAGCACCATCAGCTTTGTTGTCAGAGAAGTGGTGCAGGCCATCATCGAAGAATACAAGGAGGAGCTTCTCCAGTGCCCCTCCACTGAAGAAGGATGGAAGAAAGTTGCAGAGCAGTGGTATCAGAAGTGGAACTTCCCCCACACCATTGGAGCCATAGATGGCAAGCACGTGGCCTGCGAAGTGCCAGCCAAGTCGGGGTCCACTTATCCCAACTACAAGGGCTTCTTCAGCATCATCCTCTTCACCATGGTCGATGCTGACTACAAGTTCATGTACATCGATGTTTCAGGCAACGGCTCATCTTCAGATGCCCAGGTATACAACGCCAGTCACCTCAAGGAGGGGCTGGAAAGCAACCTCATGGTGGGCTTCCCAGATCCAGACCCGCTGCCCAACAACACACAAGATGTGCCCTACTTCATCGTGGGGGATGACGCCTTCTCCCTCACAACCTACCTCATGAAGCCCTACACCTCCAAATACCTCACCCGTGAAGAGAGGATCTTCAACTACAGGCTGTCCAGGGCAAGGCGGGTGGTGGAGAACGCCTTTGGCATCCTGGCCAACAGGTTCCAGGTACTTCTCACCACCATGCAGCATCGCCCAGAGACCATGAGGAGGATCGTGGAAGCTTGCTGCACCCTGCACAATCTCATGCACACCCGCTACCCAGTCTTGCAGAACAGGCTCGTGGACCTCCAGCAAGGCAATGGGGACATGGAGGCTGGGGAATGGAGGCAAGGGCAAAACCTGATAGATAGTCTGGATGTGCAAGGTCCCAACAGAACTTAACATGAAGGGAAGAAGCAGCGCAACCTCCTGAAACACGGGTGCAACTCCCCAGCTGGAGCAGTGGAGTGGCAAGACAGGATGGTAGATTCTTAATGGATGCTTCCTTCAGCCTGTCTCATCACACTGATGAGATTGTCCCATGTATGTTGGGTGGGCCTACAATGAACAGGGCATTTAATAAAGAGTTGTGTTTATGTTGACATGTGTGGATCAATGCTTACATTGTAATTGATAATGAAGGGCCATAGGGGTGGCACCTAGGAGGGTGGACCATACAGTCCCACTATGCTTGCACTGGAGGTTTATCTATCCCACAACTATTACCCATTCCATAGGTATCCCTGCCCATCCCACAGGTATCCCTTCCCATCCCACTGCTATCTTAACCCATCCCACAAGCATGCAAAGGCTAAACCATTTCTAAAAGTTTCCACCCAGACTTTATAGAAAAAAATTAATGAAGCAAGTGTGTGAAACAAAGATAAACTTTATTAATAACAAGCTGTAAAATAAAACATGACCCAAGTCAAGTGTCCAAATAAAGTCCACAAATATCCAGGCAGCCAGTCTCTGGCACTCCTCTTGGTCACTCGGAGAGGTGTGCCCAGTCTAAGGTGTTAGGGTGCAGGTGCTGTGGAGGTGGGTGCTGCTGCAGTGCTGGTCTGAGGTGTTGTTGGAGTTCCTGGCCCCGAGAGGACAACAGGCGATGGTGTGTTGAGGAAGGTGTCGGACAGCTGGCTCGGCCCTGTGATGCTGAGAGGTCCTTCTTCCATGCCATGGGCTGTCAGCCCCAGTACTGAGGACAGATGTACTGAGGCCGGGCTTGGCTGTGGGATGAAGGAAGGAGCAGTGTAGTAGGGCTGCCTGGTCTGCAGCGGGGTGAGGACTGGCGTGGGTGGCATCGCTGTCGTGGGTGGCATTATTGTCGTGGTTGGCATCGGTGGCATCATTGGAACCGGTGGCAGCAGTGTCGCCCGATGACTCTGTGCCTGCATCTGTAAGGGCTGCTTTCTGTGCTGCTGGACCTCGAGGTAGCTGTAGCCCTGGTAGGTGAGGGGTGTGTGGGAAGCCTTGGTATGGGAGGGACATCACCTGGGGTGGAGGAGCAGACCTGGACTGGGTGGGAGCAAGTGCCTCTGGGTCTGGAGGGTTGTTAAGCAGCGTGGTGATCCTCTCCTTCACCACCTGGTACTGGGGATCCACCATCTCCTTGAGGGTCTGGTTCACATAATTGAGGAAGGGCTTGCGGTTGGAGAAGGAGGATTCGATGGGGACCAGCTGAGAGAGGAGGCCTATGCTGGTGCGGATGGTATCCCTGATCTCCACCAGGACCTTGTGGCTCTGCCCCTCCTGCGGTCCAGCTCTCTGCCTTACTGTGGTGGCGGAGGTGTGGCTGGATGCGGCTTCAGCAGCGGTGGACTCGATGTCTCCTTTCTCCCACCACACCAGGGAGTCCTCCTCGCTCTCCACCATGCTTTCAACACCTGCCCGGGGGTTCTCCGCCTTGGCATGCTCCACAGAAACCTGCATGGAGACAGGGACTGACTCTCGGCTGCCAGAGGACTGGCTCCCAGCAGGCTGCCAGAGAGAGAGGGTAGAGATTTGGGCTCCTGGTGCTCCTCGGTGGCGGACCTCACCCTCCAGGAAGCTGCACTTGGCCATGACATAGTTCTCTCTGTCCATCAGCTTAACCCTGGCCTGGCCAGATTTTTTGCGGTGCAGCTTCCCATACCAGGTGTGCATGTGCTTCCACCAGCCGAGGAGCACCTCTGAAGTGTAGCCCAGACTCTCTGCCCTCTCTCTCCAAGCAGCCTGCTTCCGCTTGGTGTCTCTGTACAGCCGGTGTCCCTTCCGCCACAGATAGTCGTTCTCTCTCAGCCACTCCAGCACCTCATCCTCGTGCGCTTCCTCGATGTAATACTGCCTCCTCTCCCGTTGTTGCATACGCCTCTTCCTCCCTTTGGCAGGACCAGATGGCCCTCATCAGAAGGGCTTCCTCGTTGTAGGGGCTGCTCCTCCACACCAACAGCAGCAGCAGCAGCATCCTCACCAGCAGGATCATAATCATCATCATCATCATCAGCAGCAGCAGCAGCAGCAGCAGCATAATCACCAGCAGGATCATAAGCAGCAGCAGCAGCAG
>BLBF01000041.1:9696889-9717781 GCA_015471245.1 Laticauda colubrina | reverse complement strand
AGCAGCAGCATAATCACCAGCAGGATCATAAGCAGCAGCAGCAGCAGCAGGATCAGCAGCAGCAGCAGCAGCAGCATAATCACCAGCAGGATCATAAGCAGCAGCAGCAGGATCAGCAGCAGCAGCAACAGCAGCAGCAGCAAGACCAGGATAAGCAGCAGCAGAGTAAGCACCAGCAGCAGGGTCAGCAAGACCAGGAGCACGAGCAGAACGAGCAGGACCAGCAGGACCAGGAGCAGCTTCAGCAGAGTACGCAGCAGAAGCACCACCGCCAGCAGAAGCTCCAGCAACAGAAGAGCGAGCCCAAGCAGCCGAAGCCCCAGCAGAAGATGAGTCAGGGACTTGGGGCGGGAGAGTGGCCCTGTCCTTCTTGCCAGGGATGGCGGTAGGTTGCTGAGACTTTCGCTTCTTCCCCATGGTTGTGGGGTTGCTGGCTGGCAGGTAGGCTGGCAGGAAGGCTTGCAGGCACCAAGGCTGGCCGGAAGGCTGGCAGGAAGCCTGTTAGGAAGCCTGGCAGGAAGGCTGGCAGGAAGGCAGGCACCAAGGCTGGCAGACAGACTGGCTGGCAGGGAGGCTGGAAGGCAGGCTGGCAGCAAGGCTGGCAGGGAGGTTGGAAGGCAGGTTGGCAGCCATGCTGGCAGGGAGGCTGGAAGGCAGGCTGCCAGCAAGGCTGAAAGGGAGGCTGCCCAGGAGGCTGGGAGGCAGGCTGGGAGGAAGACTTGGAGGCAGGCTGGCAGCAAGGCTTGCAGGCAGACATGCAGGCAAGGAACTCGAAGTGTCCAGCAGCAGGTCTTTCCTCGGAATGCTAGACGTGCGAGCTGCTTCCCTTTATATCCGGGGGGCTTGCGCAATGCATCCCCCCCGCATGCGCAGTGAACGCCAGGCATCCGTTAGGCTTCCGCTGTGCGTCCACTAGGCTTCCGCTCTCCATCCGCTTCATCCGCTGTGCATCCGCTCTGCATCCGCTGTGTCCGTTCCGCGTCCACTTCGCTGAGGCCCCCCGGAAGCCTAGCGGACACGCCATCTGCTGTGCTTCCATTCCGCATCCGCTTTGCATCCCCCCTGCGTCCTCCCCGCGTCCATGTTATCCGCTCCAATTATGCAAATTTTTGCCCCTTTTGAGCGTGGATACAACGAATGTAACATTTTTCTCTTCCGTTGTGTCTGTTTTGCATCCGTTGGGCAGTGTGACACGGCCTTAAAGAAAATTTGTATGAGATGTTTTACAGGTGGCATTTTCCCCCGACAAGAATAGCAATAATGTTCAAGAATAAGTCCGAAAAATGTTGGAAAAGTCATCAGACACCTGGCTCACATTACCATATGTGGTGGACATGTGCGTATGCTAAAAAATATTGGACTAAAATCCAGGCGTGGTTGGAAAAAATGACAGAAAAGCATATAGATTTGAAACCAGAGATATTTTTATTGGGAATTTTACCTGAAATGTACAGTAAAGACTTGAAATACCTGATTGTAAATGTATTAATAGCGGCTAGGATTGTATTTGCTAAAAACTGGAAAAATGAGAAAACGCCATCATAGGAGGAAATCATTAAGAAAATATTGGAATGTGCTGAAATGAGTAGATTGACATTTGAAAGTAGAGAACAAGATGATAAACAATTTTATAAAATTTGGGATCTATTCTATCAATGGTTAAACAATAAAATATAGTAATGAAATATGTAGATTCTTAGAGAATAGTAAATATATAAAGATGTTTTTTTTTCTTATTATATCTACAAAATGATTTTAGGATAGATTTGGGATGATAATATGAACCGTCATAAAACAAATTAAGTAAAATATGATTATTTCATAAAACACAAATGAATAAAAATCAAATGATTGGTTAATAATGATATTAATGCAATTAATATTTGATTGAAAGTACATGAGTATATACAATGTAATTGTAATTGAAGACTATGAAATGGAAGCACAAAACAATTTGTAAACCAACCGGCACACTGTTTTTATGTATATGGAAGATGGCTTGATGTTTTTATGTTTTGTTTGTTTATATTTGTTTTAAAAACCAATAAAAATAAAAAAATAAAGAAATGCAGACACAAGGAGGACTAGGAAGGATGAAGAAAGGAGCCCACAAAGCTATTTCTTCCCCCTTCATTTTATGTGCAACATCCCAGTCCTCCTTGCTTCCTTCTTTCCCCCATTCTGTTGAGATTTATGTCTAAGGGAATCATCTTGCTCTTTTACAATAACTAATGCTATGCCAAAGGCTGCTTTGTGTGAGGATTTTTCTTGCAGTCATTTTAGAGCTTATTTTCTTCTTAAAAGTGGCAGATGGTGCTAGAATAATTTTCTATTGCTTATCTTTCCATTGCGCTGAAGCTCCCCAAGTGGCCACAATTCTTATTCTAAAAAAGCCCTTTCGGAAGATTTCTCTTCGGGTTTAATTGAAGCATAAGAAGACAGAGAAGCTGCAGATCACTTGTGAGATTATTGTAAATAAAAAGAAAGGACATCCATATGTACCTCTTGGCCACTCCATAATTAAATCAATGCAACACCCCCCATGAGAATTTTCAGCCTTTATGAAACTGTGAACTGTTTTGAAAGATGTTTTGAAAGTAAACTCACTTTTGTCAAATTAAAAAAGAACTAAGGTAATTAAGAATAAAAGATTCAGGTAAGTCATTCAATGTGTATTGACAGCTGCTTTAACAGATGGTTTTTCTCTGACTAAGAAACTTCTTACATCACCAATCAACCTTTACCCATATTGTATGATAGAAGATCAATTCCACGTTGTTACATTCTTGAATACCAAAGGAAGGGCAACTATTAACATGAACAAAGACTGCGTATAAATAGATATGGCTCAGAACTGCGGCAGATCGATCCAAGTTTCCTTATGTTAGCCCACATTATCATGTATCTTTTAAAAATGGTTGGAATAAAGTCTATCTTCTTTATGCATTTCATTATTCCAAAAAGGTACATGATGAAAAATTTATGATGAAATGATGAAAAATTAAGGAAGACAAAATAAAATACTTTTTCATACAGTATGAAATAAAAGAATGGAATTATTTTGAGAAAATGTAGGCAGAAAGATAGAAATAAATATATTTTCATCATTTGGAAATAAAAGCTAGGGGAAATACCTTTTCCAGTGAAAGAGGAACAAAAATAAAGTGTTTTCCAAGTCAGTTGTAAAAATAAAATTCATAAGTCTAAACAATAGCTGTAACCACAAATGGGAAACAGACTGTAATGTATAATTCTCAACAGAACAGTCGAAAGAGATTTGTAATTATAGCTTCAGTAAACATCTGTATAGTATGAGGTGTTGAGGGAGAAAGTCATTTTTTATAGAATCTTATTCCCGATAGGATAAATCAAACTCTATACGCATACTTCAGGGAAGAGTAGGTAAGAAATTTCATGGCAGCAAGACTGCAACTCTTATACAGCTTGATTTGTGTGGGCTTGCATCTAAATATAAAAGAAAAGAGTTATTTGATACAGATTTCTCTACCATCTGCTAGCTCCTTGAAAACCATTAACAACAATAAGCTGATCTCCTCCAGAGTGTTGGACTATCTTGGGAGTTATAAATCAGTACATCTGAAAGTACTAGGCTGATAGATGTTGAGTTGCTATTTTAAACTGGGTTTTGGAAGATCCAGGCTTAAATTTCTATCATTCAATTATAAAGCTTACCCACGACTTTGAAACAACCATTTGTTCTCAGTATAACCTAGTTTATAGAACCAAAATAGAAAGTGAATGAATTGTGTGCACCAGATTGTTCTTCTTGAAGGAGCATAAAAATAAAATGTAGTAACTAACAAGTAAGTTGACATATAGTTATGTTAGCCAGTGGAAGAACTCTAAAAATCTTATGAATTGTATCAGTTGATACAATTAGATTTAATTGGCTATTAGCCAATTAATAAGAAGAATGATAAATCCAGCCACCAAGTGCCTAATCCACTTAGGAAACAAACCTAGTTAGCTGAGGAGTGTGTTGCTCATTTCTTAAGTCATAATATGATTTAAACTTGGGAAGGATGTATAACCAAGGTTTTCCATTTTCTAAAGGTTGTGCTTTTGAGACAGATTACATTTTTCCCATGATCAGTATTGTTAGATATTGGTATACTTACCGCCTATTGGTTGAAATCACAAGAGTGGAAAAATCAAACAGCCTCCATCGGTCAAAGCCATGGCTAGCTCAGTTATATAAAGAGTTGCAGTTGCGTGCCTTTTTTCTGTAGAGAATAAAATAGAATTGAATGAGCTGGAGCCTCTTGTCGTCTATACCCAAGATCAAACAAATATATATTTTCTTAGATAAAGAAACATAGCTACACGTTATTCATTCAAATTTTATTGAAAAGTCCTCCAAACCACAGCAATAAATGAATCACATGAACAACAATGGAAAGAAGATAACAACATCCATATCATGTAGGTTCTACAGATCTTACCACAAGCATTAAAATCTCCCATCATAGTTTGTTTGCTCTTTTCTTTCAGTAATTCTTTCATCTGTTAAATAAAGGAACACTCTTCTTCAACTTGCCAAGTTGCCTTGCTGGTTCTTCTATTTGCCAATACTGCTGCTGCTCAGTCTTCCAAATCTACTTTCATAATATCAATGTGGTGTGATATCTCTCTAAAACAGCAACATGGCATATCCTTATAAAACAATATTGTCTGATTATTGCCCCCCCCCCAAGCTGTGTGCTTTCTCCACTTCTCTTTCCCCAATATACCAGTGACTGCATCTCAAATGACCCATCTGTTAAAATACTGAAGTTTGCAGATGATACAACAGTGATTGGTCTCATTCAAGACAGCGACGAATCCGCATATAGATGGTTGTACAACTTGCCTCGTAGTGTAACTAGAACACTCTGGAACTGAACATGCTCAAAACCTTAGAAATTGTGGTAAACCTTAGGAGAAACCCTCCCATACTACCATATCTTAAAATAATAGACAATACAGTATCAACAGTAGAGACCTTTAAATTTCTAGGTTCTATCATATCACATTACCTAAAATGGACACCTAACATCAAAAACATCATCAAAAAAGCACAATAAAGAATCTTCTTTGTGTGCCAACTCAAAAAGCTCAAGCTGCCCAAGAGCTGCTGATACAGTTCTACAGAGGAATTATTGAGTCTGTCATCTGCACCCCTATAATTGGTTTGGTTCTGCAATTCAAACAAGACAGACACAAACTTCAGAGAGTAATTAGGACTGCAGAAAAAACAATTACTACCAACCTGCCTTCTCTCGAGGACCTGTATACTGCACCAGTCAAAAAGAAGGCTGTGAAAATATTTACAGACCCCTCAAATTCTGCACATAAACTGTTTCAACTTCTACCCTCAAAACGATGCTATAGAGCATTGCTCACTAGAACAACGACACACAGGGACAGTTTTTTAATGAATGCCATACCTCTACTAAACAAATAATTCCCTCAACACTGTCAAACTATTTACTAAGTCTGCATTACTATTATTAATCCTCCCATCCTTCTTTTCACCCATTTTCTCCTATTTATGACTGTATGACTGTAATGTTGTTTCTTGTATCCTAACGATTTTATTGATTGTTTCCTACAATGATTTGATTGCTTATTGTACCCTATGACTATTATTAAGTGTTGTACCTTATGATTCTTGACTCTTAACAGATAACAGATAATCAGAGTTGGAAGGGACCTTATAGACCATCTAGTCTGACCCCTCCACCCAAGCCAGACCCGACATCATTTCTGACAAATGGTAGTCCAATTTCTTCTTGAAAGTCTCAAGTGATGGCACTCCCTCAACGTCTGAGGGCAAGCTGTTCCATTGGTTGATTATTCTCACTGTCAGAAAGTTTCTCCTTATTTCCAGATTAGATTTCTCCTTGTTCAGTTTCCATCCATTATTCCTTGTCTGGCCTACAGGTGCTTTAAATAATAGCTTGACCCCTTCCTCCCTGTGGCAGCTCCTCAAATATTGGAAGACTGCTATCATGTCTCCCCTGGTCCTTCTCTTCATTAGATGAGCCAAGGCCAGTTCCTGTAACTGTTCTTCATATGCCTTAGTCTCCAGTCCCCTAATAATCCTGGTTGCTCTTCTCTGCACTTTTTCTAGAGTCTCAACATCTTTTTTTATAATGTGGTGAACAAAATTGGATGCAGTACTCTAGGTGTGGTCTTACTAAGGCTTTATAGAGTGGTATTAGTACCTCACTTGATCTTGATTGTATACCTCTGTTAATGCAATTTAGGACTGCATGAGCTTTTTTGGCTAATGCTGCACATTGCTGTCTCATATTTAGCTGGTTGTCCACTAAGACTCCAAGATCCCTCTCATAGTTACTGCTTTTGAGCCTGGTTTCACCCAGTCTATATGTGTACTTTTGGTTTTTCTTGCCTAGGTGTAGGACTTTACTTTTCTCTACATTAAATTTCATTTTGTTAGATACGGCCCAGTGTTCTAGACTGTCAAGATCCATCTGGATTTGAGCCCATCTTCTTGGGTGTTAGCTATTCCTGCCAGCTTAGTATCATTTGCAAATTTGGTAAGTTCCCCTTCTATTCCCTCATCTAAGTCGTTAATGAAGATATTGAAGAGCACTGGGCCTAAGACAGAACCTTGTGGCACCCATTGCTTACTTCCCTCCATGTAGAATTAGACCCATTAAGGACTACTCGTTGAGTACGGTTTGTCAGCCAGTTGTGAGTCCATCTAATTGTGGTACCATCTATTCCACTTTTTTCTGGCTTACTAAGAAGTAGGTTGTGGTCTACTTTGTCTAATATCTTGCTGAAATCTAAATATATTATGTCCACAGTATTTTGCTGGTCTCTTAATTTAGTCACTATGTTTAAGGATGAAATAAGATGGGTTTGGCATAATCTGTTCGTAACACAGCCATGCTGACTGCTAGTTATTATTTTACTTATTTCTAGATGTTGGCAGATCTGTTTTTTTTTAATTATCTTTTCCAGTATCTTCCCAGGTATTGATGTTAGGCTGATTGGTCTGTAGTTTCCTGTGTTCTGTATGGAACTTGGTAGGCTCCAAGTTCCCTGTTCTGATTGGCCAAAAAGGCCATTCACGGGTTGGCTATTAGAGAACCAAACCGGTTAGCCCGCCTAATGGCAGGAACAGTTAAAGTGGTGTCATTGGCCACAAGCTGCGGGCAAGCCACTATATAAAGGGCTGCTGTGGCTTGGGCTCTTGTTCCATTACTATTGCTAAGCAAGTTAATAAAAGAGTTTGTTGTTTGAACCCGGTCTCATGCACTTCTTTCCAGACGGAACACTGGCGACGAAGGTGGGATCATCGTAGAAGAGTGAGACCGAAGCACGCGGCAATCTGAACCGAGTGAGAGAGATGGCCAGTAACAATGCGCCGCCCGCACCATTCAATCCTGATGAGGAGGATTGGGAGTCGTATATTGATCGCTTTCTTATGTTCTTGGAAAGCAACAAACTGCAGGAAATCTTTGACCAAAGGAAGAGGGCTGTCTTCCATACACACTGCGGACCAGCCGTCTTTAAAATGGTGAAGGCATTGGCAAAACCAGAGATGTCAAACAGATGACTTGGCCTGAGCTGAACAGACTGCTCCAAGCACAGTACACACCTGTGGTCTCCAACTTGATAAAAAGACATGAGTTCTATAAGAGTGACCAGAAGGAAGATGAAACTGTCAGAGATTTTGTAGCAGCCTTGAGACACATCGGAGGAGCCTGTGAGTTCCAGAACACGGACGAGGCCATGGGGACCGCGTGGTCCTTGGTTTGAAGGACACTACCCTTCAGAGCAAGCTCCTGAATAGACCAAACATAATCGTGGCTGAGGTCATTACAGAGGCAACCACCGCTGAAGCAGCAAAGAAGTCAGCAGCCACCATGCGCCAAATGAATGCAATCCCAGATCTGCCAAACCAAGCCAGAGAGAAGAAGGCAGAGGGAGGAAAGAAACAGCCCACAGCGACAGCCCACTACAAAGATCTCAAATCCCAGAGCGATACCGAGGAGAAAAATGAAGACCTCCATAGACTTCATTCAGACAAGAAATGGAAGGAAAAGAGGAGAAACCAGAGGGAGTTTCAATGTGCGGGATGCGGGGGCAACCACCTGTGAGCTGAATGCAGGTTACTTGATGCAATCTGTAGGGCTTGTAACAAACGGGAGCACATCGAAAGGGTCTGCCAAAACAAAAAGAGCTATAGTCCTAAAAGACGCGGCAGCAGCCCCTCCCGAGACATGAAGAAAGACAAACCAGAAGCAGATGGAACCGAAGCAAAAGAACCAGTGACAGAGAGGAAACGCACCAGATGGTCACCATCGGAAATGCCAGGGCAGAAAATGGGAAGAAGGTCCAGATAGAGGTGAGCATTGAAGGGAAGCCCTGTGAGATGGAAGTCGACTCATTCCTATGTATGGTATCCTGGAATACCATCTGGCGCCTGATCCCGGATATTAAACAAAAAGAACTACAAAAACAAAGACTAATTTTAAAAGACTATCAGGGAAATCGAATCCCGGTAGTAGGCCTTGGACATTTCCTTGTCGAATTTAAGAACCACACCAAAATCTTGCCTCTGACCATTGTTGACCATGATCACCCTAGTCTGCTAGGGATCGAATGGTTTGCACCCCGGGGAATCGGGATGACCGGGATCAACCGCATTGCCACAGCCAACTGGGAGGAGAGCCTGCTACAAGAATTCCAAGATGTTTTCAATGGGACCCTAGGCAAGTACAAGGGGACCCCAATTTTATTTAGCCTAGACCCGAAAATAGCCCCCATCCATTTAGAGGCCAGATGCATCCTGCTTGCTTTAAAACCAAAAATTGATGAACAACTGAACAAATTAACTGCTCAAGGGGTTTCAGAGCCAATCGACCATGCCAGATGGGAAACACCCATCATTAATCCAGTGAAACCAGATGGGTCAGTGCGCATCTTCGGAGACAATAAGGCAACCCTAAACCATGCGCTCCAACAAAGCGCATATCCAGTACCAGTAGTGCAACATTTACTGCACTCACTAGGGGAAGGAAAATTTTTTGTGAAGCTTGATCTCATACAGGCGTATCAACAACTACCTGTTGACCCCATTACCGCGGAAGCACAGACTATTGTAACACATAGAGGGTCATTCAAGTGTAACCATCTCCAGTTTGGCATTAGCGTTGCCCCAGGCGTGTTCCAAAGCCTCATGGAACGCCTGTTAAATGGAATCAAGGGAGTCGTCCCTTACTTTGATGACGTTCTGGTCTCAGCAAAAAACACCAACCAGCTAGAACAGATTAAGAGAGGTCTTAACAAGATTTAGAGACGCAGTCCTTAAGGTAAAAAGAGAGAAATGTAATCTAGCCACCAACCAGGTTGAGTTTTTGGGCTATTTAATTGATGAACAAGGCATTCGCCCCAATGAAAAAAAGGTAAAGGCAATCAAAGACGCTCCTATACCTAGGAACAAAATTGACCTTCAAGCATTCCTAGGTCTCATAAATTTTTATAATGTGTTCCTGCCCTATAAGGCAACCATAGCAGGACCCCAACATCAGCTGCTAGATAAAAAAAACTGCTTGGACATGGGACACCGGGAACAAGCAGCATTTCAGGGTATCAAAGAACTATTAACGTCTAACACCATTTTAATCCAGTATAGCAATACCCTGCCCTCGACGGTCACCTGTGTTGCATCGCCTTTTGGGGTTGGTGCCATCCTGAGCCACAAGCTACCAGATGGCAGAAGGCACTGGTCACTTTTTATTCAAAGACACTCTCCAAGTCGGAACGCAATTACAGCCAACTCAACAGAGAAGCTCTCACAATCATCGCTGGAGTCAAAAGATTCCATGAGTACCTTTTTAGTAGAACTTTTTCGATCATCACTGATCACAAGCCCCTTCGAGGAATCCTAGCAAGCAACAAGCCAACCCCGAATATTCTGTCATCAAGAATGACGAGGTAGTCTGAGTTCCTTGCTGCCTACTCCCACACGCTGATTCATCACCCCGGAAAAGCCATCACCCATGCCAACGCCCTGAGCCATTCCCCACTGCCTGTCACAGAAGAAGACCCAGCTCCAACCATCTCCACACTTCAGCTAGAGACATGCCCGGACAAGCCACTAATTGCAGCAGATGTCACGAAAGTCACCGCAAAAGACCTTTTGACAGTGCACATATTGAATTGGGTAGGTAAAGGCTGGCCGGAGGAAAACAAAACTGAGACTTTTAAGCCATTTCACACCCGACAGACCAAACTGTCTATAGAAAAGGGTTGCATTTTATGGGGTGACAGGGTGGTGATACCAAACAGTCTCCAGGAAGACGTTCTGTGTACGTTACATGAGGGGCACCTGGGCATAGTCATAATGAAAGCCCTGGCCAGGAGTTACGTCTGGTGGCCAGGGCTGGACAAAGACATTGAACGTTGGGTTGCAACATGCCATGACTCAAAAATCGAGGCCTACCCCCCCACAGGCACCAGTCAGAGAATGGGAAACTCCCTGGGTTCCATGGTTTAGACTACATATTGACTTTGCTGGGCCAACAAAAGGCAACAGCTTCTTAATCGTTGTGGATGCCTACTCAAACTGGTTGGAAGTCATTCTCATGGCTTCCACAAACACCGAGGCTGTAATGAAACAGCTAGACAAACCTTTCGCTACCCATGGGCTGCCTGATGTGCTGATGTCAGATAATGGGCCCCAGTTTACAGCGTTAGCATTCGAACAATATCTGGCTGCCCAGGGTATCCGACATGCATTAACAACGCCAGCCCGTCTGACTGCAAACGGCAGGGCTGAACGCATAGTTTGGTACACTAAGGAGGGCCTAAATAGAATGGACAAGGGGGACGTGCAAGACAAACTAAAATGACTACTAACCCTGAAACATATTACCCCTAGCATCACAACCAACAAAAGCCCAGCAGAACTCCTAATGGGTAGGAAATTACGTTCCTACCTGGACAGACTGCACCCCACTTACACCTGAGACAACCCCCCCAACTCCTCCAGCAAACACCGAACATTTGAAATTGGTAACCTGGTCAATGCAAGAAACCTCACCGGGGACCCGTTGTGGCTTCTAGCCATGATCACCCAAATTACAGGCCCCTGGTCTTACCGACTACTCCTAGATGATGGTAGAGAATGGAAGCGGCACATAGACCAGCTTCGTTCTCGCAATCTCAAACGAAAAAACACAACAGAACCAAAAATAAATATCGACCAAAAAACAACCGAGGGGGGGGGAATGCAAAATAATAAAAAAGGAAGAGATGAACCTCCCATAACAAGACAACAAACACTACAAAAAGACTATCTAACAAATCAAAAAGAGCACTCACGGTTAGATGAACCCAAAATAAGAAGTCCGGGAGCAGGAAAACGAAGCAAGGCCTTCCTGGAAGGAGACAGCCAGGCCAGCTCGACCAACCCGGTCAAATCAGGAGGAGCCATCTCAACCGCCCGAGAGACTCAGGCGGGAGTGGCAAGGCTGACTCACCCTTCCAGGAGGTTCCATGGAGAAGACAAGAGAGACAGCAATCCTGTCTGAACCATTCGAAGAACACGCTGAGACTGAGCTGCACAGGTCAACCAGGATTCGAAAAAGCCCCATCCACCTGCGTGACTATGTGACGCACATTGGACTGAACTAAAGGGGGAGGGGTGTTCTGTATGGAATTTGGTAGGCTCCAAGTTCCCTATTCTGATTGGCCGAAAAGGCCACTCATGGATTGGCTGTTAGAGAACCAATCTGGTAGCCCACCAAATGGCAGGAACAGTTAAAGCGGTGTTATTGGCCACAAGCCTCAGGCAAGCCGCTATATAAAGGGCTGCCGCGGCTTGGGCTCTTGTTCCGTTACTATTGCTTAGCGAGTTAATAAAAGATTTGTTGTTGGAACCCGGTCTCACACGCTTCTTTGCGGACAGAACATCCTGGGTCTGGGTTTTTTTTCCTTTTTTGAAGATGGGAACCACATCAGTCTTTTCCAATCCTCTGGTAGTTCCCCAGTGCTCCAGGATTTTTGAAAGATATGGTGCAGTGGTTCTGATATGACTTCTGCCAGGTCCTTTAAAACTCTGGGATGAAATTCATCAGGCCTGGTGATTTGTGTTCATCAAGATCAGACAAATGTTCTTTTAATATTTTTTTGCTTATTTTAACTTTTATTTCTGGTCTGTCTTTTCCAGTTATGTTTTTGGTGGGTTGAACTATCGTTTATTTTTGCATGAAGACGGATACAAAGAATAAGTTAAGCAGTTCTGCTTTCTCTTTGTTGCCTGTTACTTCCTTGCCATCTTCTCTCTTGACGAATGTATCTTTCTTTTATGTACACTGAAAGCATTTGCACCAAGACAAATTCCTTGTGTGTCCAATCACATTTGGCCAATAAAGTATTCTATTCTATTTATTCTATTCTATTAAAAAATGAGACAGTATTTTCCATATCTGATTACAAGCCAGGATCTTAGTGTAGGAGAAAAAAGAGATATATACAACTATATCCCTTAGTATATTACAGTCTAAGGGACTTTATATACTTTTTTCCTAATTTAAAATAAAAGACTACTAACAAATTAAAAGCAGTGGTGGGCAATATTGCAGAAGTATGCCACCCAAAACCACCTCTGTTGATGATTCCTGACCATCTGCATTTTCAAACTATTTTTTTTTCATTTTAAAGAATTAAGTAAACTAACATGCTACAAAGCAAAACTCTAAACTGTAGCATCATGTGCATTTATAGCAATGCTTTTTCAGCCCACAGAGATCCCACTGTAGTGATAACATATTGTGGGCCTTTTGAGTAATGGGTATTTTCTGACTTGGCAATAACAGATAACAGATAACAGATAATCAGAGTTGGAAGGTACCTGATAGGTCATCTAGTCCGACTCCCCACCCAAGTGGGAGACCCTACACCATCTCTGACAGATGGGAGTCCAAACTCTTCTTGAAAGTCTCAAGTGATGGTGCTCACACAACGTCTGAGGGCAAGCTGTTCCATTGGTTGATAGTTCTCGCTGTCAGAAAGTTTCTCCTTATTTCCAGGTTAAATCTCTCCTTGTTCAGTTTCTATCCATTATACCTTGTCTGGCTTACAGGTGCTTTATAAAATAGCTTGACCCCTTCCTCTCTGTTGCAGCCCCTTAAATATTGGAAGACTGCTATCACGTTTCCCCTGGTCCTTCTCTTCACTAGACTAGCCAAGCCCAGTTCCAACAACCATTCATTGTATGTTTTAGCCTCCAGTCCCTTAATCATCCTGGTTGCTCTTCTCTGTACTTTTTCCAGAGTCTCAACATCTTTTTTATAATGTGGTGAACAAAACTAGATGCAGTACTTTAGGTGTGGTCTTACTAAGGCTTTATAGAGTGGTATTAGTACCTCACTTGAATGCCCATCATGATTAGTACCTCACTTGAATGCCCATCATGATAACAATTTGATAAAGATTGCTACTATATGCTTTCAAAACAGATCCCTGATTCAAACAGGAAAATTCCA
Organism: Laticauda colubrina; assembly: GCA_015471245.1. NCBI lineage: Eukaryota > Metazoa > Chordata > Lepidosauria > Squamata > Elapidae > Laticauda > Laticauda colubrina. The sequence goes on along the minus strand of BLBF01000041.1, from coordinate 9,704,252 downwards.
CATATATGCCTGATTTTAAGCATTCTTCTAAATTCCTATAATCTAAATATAGAGCAACAGCTGGCAGCAACAGGATCAAATATAATAATCATGTAACAATGTTTTTTAATCCTCTGCTTTAAATCAAATACCACTGAATCTTTTCATATTGTTGCCACTCATAGTTTAATGCATTAATAAAAACATCTGTCTCTAGGTAAAAATAAATTAAAAATGGATTTGTAGGGTTTAATTCTCTGCCCCCATTGACTTGCCTGCCTGCTATGTTTTAGTTATTACAGAGAACAGCTAGAATATAATTTGATAGACTAAGACAACATTATGCTAAAAATGTTATTCTTTCCTGTGTCTACAAGTTAAGGAAGGAAAAAAAAGTTTGCATTCTTGTAACAAGGAAAACACTTACTTCTAGTCAACCTGATTAAATATTTCCAATTATTGTATAAAGCTACCCCTTGATGAAAAAGAAAGCAATTCTTTTTTGTTAAAATGTCATTCTATTAAATCTAGGTTATTTGAAGCTTTTTCTGTTAGTGCCAGGCAGAGAGAAAAAGAAATCTGTCAAATGTTTTAAGAGGGTGGTATTTTCTCCCATTCTTTTTCCTGCAACACCAGCTACAAGGTGTCAAGAAGAGAATGAAATGTGTTCTTTCTACTCTGAACTGTGTATCACTTAAAGAGCTAAGAATGTATTGCTAGTGTGCCTTCAGATATTGGCTTATCCTAAATTCAGGAATATTTTATTGCCAGCACTGTTTCTTTTTCAAAAGGGGTTCTATATCCCAATTGGCCTAATATTTCTCTCTATCCCAAGATATAAATCCATAGGCCAGCATATAAAATTCAATAAGAAGCACAACACAATATTCCTAAAACAGGAAAAGCCACAAATCACAATTGAACTCTCAGCCTAGTTCGGGCAAACCAGTAGCTCTGAAGATCAGCTGGGAGCAAACCGGTTTGCTCTGATGATCAGCTATTGGGCCTAGGTGCCTGCCCCTAGTCTGTGCTTTATTTCTGGATTTCCAGCTCAGCTGCTTCACATGGCACAGCCGATTGCCGCGCATCAGCTATTTTACACACAGGGCTTGAAGCAGAAGGAGAGTTGTAAATGCTGCGCATGCGCTCACCAAACCGGTTGTTACACCGGTTGAATCCCACCCCTGCTACAACCCCCTTTTTTGTTGTTAAATTACAAACATCAAATATTCAGCTCAGTTCCCTTCTATCTACACACATCTCAAAAGCTGCATCTTCTTTGTTGTTCTTTTATTATATAAAAACTTTTATGTTTTGTGGAACTTCCATGTCTATATCTTATGCCTTGGTAAGACAACACTTGAAATACTGCACCCAGTTTTGGTCACCACAATGTAAAAAAGATGTTGAGACTCTAGATAGAGTGTAGAGGAGAGCAACAAAAATGATAAGAGAATTCAATGTGTGTAGTTTGATGAAAAGGAGGACTAGGGATAACTTGATAGCAGTGTTCCAATATCTAAGGGGTTGCCACAAAAAAGAGTGTGTCAGCCTATTCTCCAAAGCACTTGAAGGCAGGACAAAAAGCAATGGATGGCAACAAATCAAGGAAAGAACCAATCTAGAACTAAGGAAAAATTTCCTGACAATTAATCAGTGGAACAACCTGCTTCCAGAAGTTGTGAATGCTCCAACAATGGAAGTTTTTAAGAAGAGATTGGATAGCTATTTGTCTGAAATCGTATATAGGGCTTCCTGTCTGAGCAAGGGGTTAGACTAGAAGACCTCCAAGATCCCTTCCAACTCTGTTATTTTGTTATATCATACATCCACATCCACCATCCTTTTTAACTGGGATGGTGAAGGAGAGGGTTAGGTTAGGCATGGCCCATTCAAAACAGAACTCTCCAAGAATTTCCACAAAGTTCACAAAGATTCAGAGAACCTCTTAGTAATTTTCCATACTAAAGGAAGGTATAAACTAGATTGTTACCTCCAGATGGACATTTTAATGTGGATTGGATATAGTTTATTATAATTTCATTGTTTATAATTTACTTTATTAGGCTAATTTCATTGGGCTTGCACATTGTGTCACCATGAGTAATCTGCCCAAGTTTTATTTCCTTTTACATATTTGTTCTCTACAATGGAATTATATATTTGGCCAAAAACACGTAATTGGAAGATATGCCATTTTTTTTCAAGTTCTGAAACAGTGCCTTTTTCTTTTCAAGGGTTTGAAGGGTAGAAAGGAAGGAGAAAGGTGACTTTTGGAGTGATGGATTTTCAACCTGACCAATATTTCAGCATTCCAAAATGCTCGGTTTCTACCTACTTTGGAGAAGAAAAAGCAAAATAAACAAAAAAGAGCTTCATTGTACCTATCTTTGAACAAGTTTCCATGTAACATAAAGCTGTTTTGTAGTAGAATTTTTGCAAAGCCCAGATACATTTTAGGCATTAGGTTAAGTGGTGTTTTGCATTTGATTACTCATACTAAATTTACAAATTAACCTATTGCTTGTTTATTAGCCTATGATTAGATTCTGCAATGCTTTCTTTCATACTGAATTTTGAACAAATAGACATGCTGGATGATGATGCCACATAGGGTGAAGAACAAAGTAGAGAGATTCATCCCTCATCTGAGCCAAATCATCAGTTCAGTTTGGAACATGCATTCAGCATGATTTGAAGATTTGAATCATTTTGGAAAAATATGGTCAGTCATTTTGTTTCTACTTTCCAATTTGATTCTGAAACTTTATTTAATCTGAAGATTCAACTGAATCAGGTTTGAATCAAATCATCAAAGCCCTGGTGAGAAATAGCATTCATATGACAGCACTGTTTCAAAGGAAAGCAAAGAAGAGCAGTCTTCTAGTAAATAATGCCCAAATTATTGCGCTCTGGGGAGAAATGCTTTACACATTCATCTGCCATACATAAACATAAATCCCAGTATTAGAGATTTAGTTACATATAACTGCTTCAAATAACAATACAGAAAAATGACTAATTGCAGGGCTCAATAAGGGACAGAAAATACTTTGCATATTTTGAAAAAGCAGAAACCTATGATTTTTTTTTCAAAATGGCTGTTGGAAGAGGTTTTATAAATGACTGAAAATATTGATGGGATTTTTATTTTATTGATAATAAGAATATTTTTGTTACTCTGGGATTGCCATTGTTTGAGACAATACAATACCCTGAGCTAATGACAGTTTTTGTAGTAGTCTGCTTTTAGTCAGAAAATATTTCTCAACCTATGATACTAATTGTGTGTCAGGGTTATGAGGTACACAACCTAATGAGCTAAATTATACTTTATTGTAAAGCTACATTAACAGACTCTAGCAACTCTGGAAGTATTTTTCCCCCTGTTCCCTTTATAGTCCTAAAACTAGAGTCTTTTCTGGGCCTCTTGCCCTATCCACATTCTTGCTCCAGGCTCAGCTGCCTTTTATCTGACCATTCCCTTGGCTACATCTTTTTGTTCTGTTTTCCAATGTCATTCCCTTGTACCATTACACTGGTCCTATTCTCTGCATTTTGGGGTCAAAAGAAAAAAAGGTAATCATTGATAGGGTTCACAAAATAAGGCTGTTAGGAATAGCAATGACCTTATGTGAAAGAAGACTCCAATGATGCTTCTAAATGCTGTGTAGGTTGCCACTATGAAAATTCTATGTATCTTGGAACTAACTTTTGTCCTAAATCTACCTTATGCAAATGGAATCTATTTACCTAAGGCCTGCCTGTGTGTTGAGAGTCCACACCCTATATATAAAAAAAACAAGCATTCTCTTTAGGAGAGCCCCTCTTATGGGATGCCCTCCACCTTTGAGATGTACCAGAGTTGCGATGAATTTGTGCTTGATATTGGGTTGTGATGTTGATAGTATTTATTAAGATTGCTGTACTAATATATTTAATGATTTTTCTTCATTTTAATGTATGATATGTCTTGAATGTTATCATGCAAGCCACTTAAAGGCATAGCAACATAGATGTATTTATAATAAATCAGTAAATATGTGGGCACTGTCTGAATAGAAGATGTAATCTTCCTATTCCACTAATCTCTCCTGCCCAAATAATCAACATTTTAGTATACTTGGAGCAAAAAAAAAGGTCCCACTCTCTTCAAAGATACTAGGCTATTTTAGAATAATACATTTGAATTGGAATATAGGTCATTAGCAATTTTTAATAATAAATCAATCCTTGGGGAATTCAAAACATCTCTTTTCAATTACATGCCAATCATAGTTACAAGCCTCTTGGCCTTGATGATTAGAGATATCTAAGCATAAAAGTCTACTTTATTCAAAATCTGAGGTGTTGTTCTAAATTTTTCAGTGCCTTGCAGCTGATGAGAGCGACTCAAGAAAAGGTTGTTTTCTTATATGCAGAATATCCCAGGCAGTGAAAACTATTATCACAGCACATTATTCCTTTATATTGTCCAAACATGGCTTTTCAAATAAGGTATTTTGATAAATTTCAGATTAAGAGAAAGTGGTTTCCTTTATGACTACTTCATGAGTCATTGCAATTCAATTGATTAGTTATCTTTATAACTATTTTCTTGGTTTGCAACACTGATCTTGTTCCTTTCTATTATGGATCTATAGCTTTTCATGAATTATATTTTTAAAGTCATAAACATTATACCTTTAGAAACTGGGTTCTAACTAACAACCAACAAATCAAATAAGTAATAAGCCTTGTAAAGCAATGAATGGTAAACATAAGTGAAACTACTGATGATGGAATTTAATTTGAATCCTGATTAGACATAGCACCTGCTAAAGGGATAGGAGAGTAACATTATACCACCACCCATGATATAAAATTAAACATAAATTAAAGAGGAAAATTAAGAATTAAAATTTCACAATGGTTTGGATAGAGGCCAATGTTCTTGATATTTTAGATTAAAGGTGATTTTTTTTTTCTTCAGAAGAATCCTTATCAACCTTTGAAACACCAAAGGTAGAGAACAAGTTATTCCTAGAAGAGATTGTGTCAGGGTGAATGAAGAAAATCTGTATGCAATCAACCATCCTCTGCAAAGTGAAACATACGCGAACATTTTCAGTAGGGCAACCTTTTCCAAGGAGATCATTTATCATTTCATAAAAATCAAAACTAAACCATGTTGCAGGAGGAAGAACATAGTAACAGATTGGGTAACTTCAATCTCATCATGAATACAATTTCCCACCACCTTTTTTTTTTTAATGAAAAATTTAGTTATTCTATATAAGTGTATAAGCAGTTACCACAAAACCAAACTTTTAGCTCAGTTCATTTACAACTTTTGCTATAGTTTTTGGACATAGATGATATTACTGTGCAGTTTAACTACTGCTGAAGACACTTACAGGAGTCATGGTATCTTCATTTGAGAAAAATGGCAGGCATAACAACATATTATACTAATTGTTGTTGTTTTTCATTTTTTGTATCTGAGGAGTTAATGCAAAGTCCCGTAGTGCTACCCATTATCTGAACAATGAAACAGATGGCTCTGTAAAGTGATTATACTGTAAAGTCCTACAGGACAGAAGACCTCAGTACTTCTACTGTAAGTCATTGGCTTGAGTTAAAAAATCTAGCATGACGATACAAGAATCATTGGCAATACCTCTTTAGTGGACTAGAATAGTAGACTTCTATTTACCAGAAGCTAAGGTTCAATATGAAGCAAAGAGGTTTGGGAAGTTAATATAAATGCCTGTTTAGCATTTCTAGGAAATAAATGGATGAGAATGTAAACCCTTTAAAACTTTTAATAGAATGTATCACATAATTCTTGACCCTTTCCTTAAAAGGTAAATTAGGGACAGGGATAGATTTTCTGGGAAGTAAAATGCTGATGCCCAGAGTTTGTGTATCTGTGTCTGTCTGTCTGTCTGTTTTATTTATATATATGTATAATGTTTGTGATTAGATTGCCAAAAATAGGAACTCTTCACACTGTTAATGAATGACAAGGTGTTATCTGACTGGAACTGTACTGCTTGTGCAGTGGTAGGTTGACTTGATAAGTACAAAACCTTGATACCATATAGGTCTACTCAGATGATCAATCTGTAAGTCTAGATCTTAGGCATGGATACAAAAAATGCCCAAGGAGATTGCAGTTACCTTTAAACCAGGAGATATGATTTTGATAAGAATTAGGAGTAAAACAATTCAGGTGATAGTCAGATTGGACAAAAATTGAAGATATCCAAGCATGTTACTGGAACTTTAATCAATGAATAAAACAAACTCCATATCCAGTTAAGCTTTATTGCAGACTAGCCAAGTTTGGAATGTACTATTTCAGACTCCAGGATCAGTCTCATAATGTTAAATGCTGTTTCTTTCAATTCATATCTTTCTTAAATATATGTCCCTTCTTTCTGGTTATATAAACATTCAAAATGGATTACTGTAATGAAAATACAAAATATAAAACATGATACTATTGTAAAATATTTTAAGTCAAGCAACAATAGCTAGCTTGATTAAATTAGGCAATTTTACATTTTCCAAATCAACTGTTTTTCTTGAAATCTACACCAATTTCCACAAAAGGTAATCTAAATCAGTTTAATGTGCTGCAATGATGAATCCAAAAAGAGTAGTTAGACAGAGTCCAGAATACTAAGGCAAAGTAAGTGACTGTCCAATATTGATTGATAGGATAGACCATAATTTCTTATATGTCCAATCTTCAGGAAGAAACTGAACGAAAAGTCCTATAATATGTCCAATATAAGAAAAACCATTAAATGCAGGGAATCTTATGTTGGCAGAACTGATTGAGTAACTGATTCTTTGCCCCCATATTTCCGACTATCTTTTTATGTCAAAGTATAGTCTGACATTATTAAAACTTCCAGGCTAATATGGTTAAAGTACCACAAGAAAAGAAGAACTAATTCTTAGATGTTTTACTTTTTAGAAGATACCCTTGAAACGAGAAATTTTTCCTTTCCATCTCTTGGCATTTCACTTGAAGACATCTGAGCTCATGGTGAGAAGAGCTTAGAAGAGGTTTTTCTGGATGGGTTTGGGGATCACTATAGATCCATACAATATGTGCCATATTTGCATTACCGTATATACTCGCATATAAGCCGATCTCGCATATAAGCCAACCCTTTAAAAACTGCCCCAAAATGAGGCATTTTGCAAAAACTCACATATAGAGGGAAAAATACAGAGGGAAAAGTCGGCAGGGGAAAAGTTGCGGCTCATCGTCCATCCAGGGAGAAAGGCTGCAAAGGTCCAGGTGAGGGCTGCAAAGGGCCAGGCGAGGGCTGCAAAGGGCCAGGTGAGGGCTGCAGCAGCGACTTAGCGTGGGGACTTGCTCCAGCAA